>JAECWI010000218.1:0-239640 GCA_018150345.1 Drosophila equinoxialis
AGATTAGTTTAGAGTCTTCAGATTTAATTTTTAAGTTTTCGGCAGTTGGTGCGTCTAGCTCGTTCAAGCGTCACCGGAAGACGAGAGAGAAAACTTTCAGTGCGGCACCAGGCCGATACCGATATTTTCCATAGGCGACTTAATACTAACAAACGATACTTAAATCCTAACAATCGAGACTTAAATACTAACAATCGAGACTTATTACTAACCATCGATACTTATTACTAACAATCGATACTACAATTCTGGTTTCGCCATATGCGTGAGTATTTAAAAGACTCGTAAATAATTGGGATCTTACAACTCGGCAGTCCTGACGAAGGATCGACCTCGATCCCAGTGGCCAACCAGGGGGTAAACAACAACATCAACTGGCCAGTGATGCCCTTGTTTGGATATCAGAAGTGCAGCCTTGATCAGGGGCTAAGACGGCGGTTGGGGGGAACTTCAAATTGACGTACAAAACTCTTCGGGTAGTATAACTGGTACAGGTTAAATTTCACCTCATCAGCAGCGGCAGTGGTGGCGGCGGCAGTTGCAGCAACTCATGCTGTCCTCGGTCAGCGTCGTCAGTTGCTCGTCCGGACTGGAGGAGGCAGAAGCAGCAGGCGTGATGACTGTAGCGGAAGACGGCACGGAGGGCACTATGGCAGGCAGGTCTTCCCCTTGGTCAGCGGCCAAAGGAAGGTCAGCGTCAGTAGGATGCGGCCAACAGTATGCATGGCGGCATGCAAGGCATCGATCAGGGCAGCAGACGTCATCATCAGTAATAACGGAGGTACCAGTGGCTCGATTCGCAGTAATAGCGGCGGGCACAATGGCAACCGGTACTGCGGCGGCAGGCACAGCAGTGGGCACGTGAGCAGTGGGTACAGCAGCAACAAGTAATGCAGCGGCAGGCACATCAGTGGGTATGGCAGCGGCGGGCGCGGCAGCAGCGAGTACTGCAGCAGCAGGCCTGGAAGCGGCGGGTTTGGAAGCTGCGGGTATAGCAGCAGCGGGTACGGCAGCAGCGGGCACGGCAGGGGCGAGTATGGCAGCAGTTGGCCCAGCAGGGGCAAGTATAACAGCGGTTGGCCCAGCAGGGGCGGATGCGGCAGTGGTTGGCCCAGCAGGGGCGGATGTGTCAGCAGTGGGCCCGGCAGGGGCGAGTATGGCGGCAGTTGGCACAGCAGGGGCAAGTATAACAGCGGTTGGCCCAGCAGGGGCGGATGCGACAGTGGTTGGCCCAGCAGGGGCCCATGTGTCAGCAGTGGGCCCGGCAGGGGCGAGTATGGCGGCAGTTGGCACAGCAGGGGCAAGTATAACAGCGGTTGGCCCAGCAGGGGCGGATGCGACAGTGGTTGGCCCAGCAGGGGCGGAAAGCCTTTAAGACGCATTCCTTTATATATGTATCTGGGTTGAATAGGTCCTAATAAATAGATAGTCCTAACTTCTGGTTAGTCCTCTAAAGCCAAAAATGCCGAAACGAAAGCTAAAGGAAGTTGAAGTGTTGTTTTTCTTTCTGACTTTTGACTTCATGTCGATTTAGTAATACTCGGATTTACAACTCTAATTAATATTGTCGACCTAATTTATTGTTGCTGCAAGTGAAAGTATATATAATTCTCGGTCAAGTTAAATATTGGATACAAAAGGACTAAGCTATATAACATTTAAATTTTATATTCTTGATTGACGTTTAACGTTTTAATTAGATAAGAATATTTATAGATATCAGTTATTAAACTATAAACTATTAAAACTAGTTATTAGAAACTGTGTTTTAAGCCCTTTTTCACCCTATAAAGGGAATTTAATTATCCCAATTCTTAATTATCAAAGGATAATAACGTCAATATTAATTCTAACCGCAACAATATGTATGTATATGGTTCAATTTTTGAATACTCCTTTACTTTCAACACACAACATTCAAATCGAAATGATAATAATTTTTCATTGTTCATTCAACATTTTTGCACTACATCAAAAAGGCGCTCAAGTGCTATAGTCTGTTTATATTATTTCGGCAGGGGAATATGGGCCCGGCAGGGGCAAGTATGGCAGCAGTCGGCCCAGCAGGGGCAAGTATAACAGCGGTTGGCCCAGCAGGGGCGGATGCGGCAGTGGTTGGCCCAGCAGGGGCGGATGTGTCAGCAGTGGGCCCGGCAGGGGCGGATGTGTCAGCAGTTGGCCCAGCAGGGGCGGATGCGGCAGCGGTTAGCCCAGCAGGGCCTAGTATAGCAGCAGTTGGCCCAGCAGGGGCGGATGTCTCAGCAGTTGGCCCGGCAGGGGCGAGTATGTCAGCAGTTGGCCCGGCAGGCGCGAGTATGTCAGCAGTTGGCCCAGCCGTGGCGAGTATAACAGCGGCGGGCCCGGCAGGGGCGGATGTGGCCGCAGTCGGCACAGCAGCTTTCGGTACTGCAGCAGCGGCGGCTCTAGTGGCAGCCGGTACTGCAGCGGCCGTCACAGCAGTGGGTGCACCAGCATCGGTGGGCATGGAGGCGGCCATCTTAGACGCAGAACGTGTGGCCTGCGTCGGAGCCGATGAAGTTCCATCAGGTTTGGCGGCAAGAGACGACAGCGCCGATTCTTTACTGTCTCGTGTGGCGGTGCCCAGTCGGCGAGTTTGCCCGACTGTGAATGACGGCGGTACCTCGACTCCGCTTGCGCGCAGAGCTCTCGTCATCTCCTCCTTAGTAACTCCCATCGTGGAGTAGGTCAGGACAATTTTCCTTAACTAAGCATAAATTGTCAAAATTGGTGGCGTGCACAGAAATATATCCATTTCCGTCTAGTAATCCCACTTCTGAGTTGTAAACACCTATTTATTGTGTGAAAAAGATAAAGATTAGTTTAGAGTCTTCAGATTTAATTTTTAAGTTTTCGGCAGTTTTCGGCAGTTGGTGCGTCTAGCTCGTTCAAGCGTCACCGGCAGAAGAGAGAGAAAACTTTCAGTGCGGCACCAGGCCGATACAGATATTTTCCATAGGCGACTTAATACTAACAAACGATACTTATTACTAACAATCGATACTTATTACTAACAATCGATACTTATTACTAACAATCGATATTACAATACCGGTTTTGATATATGCGATATATACTAAAAGACTTATAAATAATTGGGATCTTACACTAAGCTAGAACCAAAACTATTTTTTAAAATTATACATAACTTACCAATGTTTACATTCCCAACATGCTTCTATACTAAATGTGACCAACCACCTAATAATCGATTACAAACACAACACATATCGATAACTCTAAAAAATACTAACCTGAAAAAATACTAACTAAACTAAAACCTTATCGATAATCATGCACAACCCGCCAAATTCAAATTAAAAACTAAGAAAATACTTACCAATATACATGTAACTAAAATTAACAAAACACAAATAAACAAAACCCACTGTTAACTCTAAGTAATTTTAATAATATATGTTTACCTATAAGCTAGTTTTTTAAGAAATTAACAAAATATATTGTAAAGATCCTTGTTTGGATAGAAACAATAAAGTAACCAGCAGCTTTGATCAGTTGCTTGGTGAATGGCGCACCACCGAGTGGCCCAAACAGAAAAAAAATATAACCAACAAATTAATTATACAAATTGGAATCTTAAATGCTCTAATAAAAAAAATTCTACCACTCACAATAAACACAAAAGAATCCAACGACATCATAACACACACAAATAGCATATTACAAAATCTAGAACAACAAACAGAAAGCATTAAAATAAACCTAAACATACCTAATAAAACACACACTCAATCTATACCTGAAAGAGAAAAAGAGGGAGGACCGCCCCCACCCGCCCACTCTAAATAAAAACAAAACATGAAAAACAAAACTAATATAACACACCTGAAACAATTAAAAAGAAATACTTACCAAACTCTAATTAAATAAAACGCTTACACAAATCAATAATTAAAACTTTATTTTAAACAGCAAATCTCTTCTGATAACAAATTTTTGTTTTTAAATGTACCTATAAAATGAAAAGAAAAACAACTCAATTACAAAACTACACAAACACAAGTACTAAAACACAGCTAAAATTATCTAAAATATACATGCAAAAACACTAGACCAACTAAAACAACTTAACTCTAAAACAAAAATCAGAAAAACTAAAAAATAACAGCAACTATACACTATAAAAACATCAATACTAAAACAATGCCTAAATAAACTAACTAATACAACAAAAGTTACAAAACATTACACAAAATCTAATACTGAAATAACTCATTTTAAAAAACACACCAAAAATACATAAATGATCACATGAGCACTAAACTAAGTAATACAATTCAATTCCAAATAAAAATGATAAAAATATAAATCTTAATGCAAACTAAATCTCAAATTTAAATCAATACATGAATCAACTAACTAATACATCTAACTAAAATCTAAAATTCACAACAAAACTACAAATACAACATCAAATTCGACACATACTCAAAGCAAAACACGTGATCACTCTACCTCTAAAACGCATAAACACAACAACTAATACATATTAAAAACTAACAACTAATTAACACAATGACTAGCCACCTAATGCAGCAAAAGAAATACCCAAAACTCACACCAAATCTATAACCTAAAGCACAAATCTTAAAAACACTCATAACAAAAATACATGACTTTACCCTGCAAAAGTAACACAATACAATACTAAATAAAAAGCATAAAAACACTAATACTACTACAAAATAAATGCTAAAACCAAAATGCTACACAAATTCACCACCTACAGCAGTAGCGGGTATGGCAACGGCGGACGCGGCAACAGCGGGTACTGCAGCGGCAGGCATGGAGGCAGTTGGTACTGTAACGACAGGCCTGGAAGCGGCGGGCACAGCAGCGGCAGAGGCGGGCACACCGACAACCGGTACTGCAGCAGCAGGCACGGCAGTGGGTACGATAGCAGCGGGTACAGCGGCGGCGGGTACAGCAGTGGATACGGCGGCGGCGGGCACAATGGCAACCGGTCCTGCATCGGCAGGCACATCAGTGGGCACATGAGCAGCGGGTACAGTAGCGGCGGGCACAATGGCAAGCGGTACTGCGGCGGCAGTCACAGCAGTGGGCACGTGAGCAGCGGGTACAGCAGCGGCGGGCACAATGGCAACCGGTACTGGGCGGCGAGGCACAGCAGTGGGCACGTGAGCAGTGGGTACAGCAGCAACAAGTAATGCAGCGGCAGGCACATCAGTGGGTATGGCAGCGGCGGGCAGCAGCAGCGAGTACTGCAGCAGCAGGCCTGGAAGCGGCGGGTTTGGAAGCTGCGGGGTACAGCAGCAGCGGATGTGTCAGCAGTGGGCCCGGCAGGGGCGAGTATGGCGGCAGTTGGCACAGCAGGGGCAAGTATAACAGCGGTTGGCCCAGCAGGGGCGGATGCGACAGTGGTTGGCCGGCAGGGGCCCATGTGTCAGCAGTGGGCCCGGCAGGGGCCAGTATGGCGGCAGTTGGCACAGCAGGGGCAAGTATAACAGCGGTTGGCCCAGCAGGGGCGGATGCGACAGTGGTTGGCCCAGCAGGGGCGGATGTGTCAGCAGTGGGCCCGGCAGGGGCAAGTATGGCAGCAGTCGGCCCGGGGGGAAGTATAACAGCGGTTGGCCCAGCAGGGGCGGATGCGGCAGTGGTTGCCCAGCAGGGGCGGATGTGTCAGCAGTGGGCCCGGCAGGGGGCGGATGTGTCAGCAGTTGGC
This sequence comes from Drosophila equinoxialis, assembly GCA_018150345.1. Lineage (NCBI taxonomy): Eukaryota > Metazoa > Arthropoda > Insecta > Diptera > Drosophilidae > Drosophila > Drosophila equinoxialis. The sequence continues at coordinate 5,723 of JAECWI010000218.1, forward strand.
CCAGCAGGGGCGGATGCGGCAGCGGTTAGCCCAGCAGGGCCTTAGTATAGCAGCAGTTGGCCCAGCAGGGGCGGATGTGTCAGCAGTTGGCCCAGCCGTGGCGAGTATAACAGCGGCGGGCCCGGCAGGGGCGGATGTGGCCGCAGTCGGCACAGCAGCTTTCGGTACTGCAGCAGCGGCGGCTCTAGTGGCAGCCGGTACTGCAGCGGCCGTCACAGCAGTGGGTGCACCAGCATCGGTGGGCATGGAGGCGGCCATCTTAGACGCAGAACGTGTGGCCTGCGTCGGAGCCGATGAAGTTCCATCAGGTTTGGCGGCAAGAGACGACAGCGCCGATTCTTTACTGTCTCGTGTGGCGGTGCCCAGTCGGCGAGTTTGCCCGACTGTGAATGACGGCGGTACCTCGACTCCGCTTGCGCGCAGAGCTCTCGTCATCTCCTCCTTAGTAACTCCCATCGTGGAGTAGGTCAGGACAATTTTCCTTAACTAAGCATAAATTGTCAAAATTGGTGGGGTGCACAGAAATATATCCATTTCCGTCTAGTAATCCCACTTCTGAGTTGTAAACACCTATTTATTGTGTGAAAAAGATAAAGATTAGTTTAGAGTCTTCAGATTTAATTTTTTAAGTTTTCGGCAGTTTTCGGCAGTTGGTGCGTCTAGCTCGTTCAAGCGTCACCGGCAGCAGAGGGGGAAACTTTCAGTGCGGCACCAGGCCGATACAGATATTTTCCATAGGCGACTTAATACTAACAAACGATACTTATTACTAACAATCGATACTTATTACTAACAATCGATACTTATTACTAACAATCGATATTACAATACCGGTTTTGATATATGCGATATATACTAAAAGACTTATAAATAATTGGGATCTTACACTAAGCTAGAACTAAAACTATTTTTTAAAATTATACATAACTTACCAATGTTTACATTCCCAACATGCTTCTATACTAAATGTGACCAACCACCTAATAATCGATTACAAACACAACACATATCGATAACTCTAAAAAATACTAACCTGAAAAAAAATACTAACTAAATTAAAACCTTATCGATAATCATGCACAACCCGCCAAATTCAAATTAAAAACTAAGAAAATACTTACCAATATACATGTAACTAAAATTAACAAAACACAAATAAACAAAACCCACTGTTAAGTCTAAGTAATTTTAATAATATATGTTTACCTATAAGCTAGTTTTTTAAGAAATTAACAAAATGTATTGTAAAGATCCTTGTTTGGATAAAAACAATAAAGTAACCAGCAGCTTTGATCAGTTGCTTGGTGAATGGCGCACCACCGAGTGGCCCAAACAGAAAAAAATATAACCAACAAATTAATTATACAAATTGGAATCTTAAATGCTCTAATAAAAAAAATTCTACCACTCACAATAAACACAAAAGAATCCAACGACATCATAACACACACAAATAGCATATTACAAAATCTAGAACAACAAACAGAAAGCATTAAAATAAACCTAAACATACCTAATAAAACACACACTCAATCTATACCTGAAAGAGAAAAAGAGGAGGACCGCCCCCACCCGCCCACTCTAAATAAAAACAAAACATGAAAAACAAAACTAATATAACACACCTGAAACAATTAAAAAAGAAATACTTATCAAACTCTAATTAAATAAAACGCTTACACAAATCAATAATTAAAACTTTATTTTAAACAGCAAACTCTTCTGATAACAAATTTTTGTTTTTAAATGCACCTATAAAATGAAAAGAAAAACAACTCAATTACAAAACTACACAAACACAAGTACTAAAACACAGCTAAAATTATCTAAAATATACATGCAAAAACACTAGACCAACTAAAACAACTTAACTCTAAAACAAAAAATCAGAAAAACTAAAAAAGAACAGCAACTATACACTATAAAAACATCAATACTAAAACAATGCCTAAATAAACTAACTAATACAACAAAAGTTACAAAACATTACACAAAATCTAATACTGAAATAACTCATTTTAAAAAACACACCAAAAATACATAAATGATCACATGAGCACTAAACTAAATAATACAATTCAATTCCAAATAAAAAAGATAAAAATATAAATCTTAATGCAAACTAAATCTCAAATTTAAATCAATACATGAATCAACTAACTAATACATCTAACTAAAATCTAAAATTCACAACAAAACTACAAATACAACATCAAATTCGACACATACTCAAAGCAAAACACGTGATCACTCTACCTCTAAAACGCATAAACACAACAACTAATACATATTAAAAACTAAAAACTAATTAATACAATGACTAGCCACCTAATGCAGCAAAAGAAATCCCCAAAACTCACACCAAATCTATCACCTAAAGCACAAATCTTAAAAACACTCATAACAAAATACATGACTTTACCCTGCAAAAGTAACACAATACAATACTAAATAAAAAGCATAAAAACACTAATACTACTGCAAAATAAATGCTAAATCCAAAATGCTACACAAATTCACCACCTATTGCAACACAAAAACTCGCGAAATATACAATTAAACTAAAAATATAACAACAAATTTGAAACGCACTTATAACAAAAGAAAAATAAAACAATTTTTAAAAGATAAATAAAAAGGCATCTGTGGAGTCGTCCAGGCTGGCGATTCTGCATCTAACATCTCCAATTCGGATTTACAAAACCTAAAAAGAAAAAAGAAACCAAAAACAAATTAATAAAAAATATCAAGAAGCTAACTTCGGCTATGCCGAAGTTTATATACCCTTGCAGTCTTTCGCAATAATTTTGTTACATTTTGAAATTTCATTCTTCCTGCAACTGAATTCATCAATTCACAAACAAAACATTCAAATTAATTCTCTTATACCCTTGCAGAGGGTATTATAAATTGGTCAGATGTTTGTAACGCACAGAAGGAGACGTTTCCGACCACATAAAGTATATATTCTTGATCAGCATGAGAAGCTGAGTCGATATAGCCATGTCCGTCTGTCCGTCCGTCCGTCCGTCTGTGCAAATCAACTTCACGCTGGCATCTTAAGAGCTATCGGAATGAAATTTTATATTTGAGCTACTTTTAGCCGGGAGATAATAGAGTATGAAAATTGTCAGGATCGGACTACTATATCATATAGCTCTAGAACAAAATTTTTTGCAAAAATTGGAGTATCGCCATGAAATTTACCAATATAATAGAATTTGATATAAAATCTCAGATCCCAAAATTTGAGTTTGATCGGATAAATAGAACACAAGTTACAGTCAATTCAAATCGGTTCTACGTCATCAGCAAATCAAACAGAGCACATGCATACGCACACACAGACGTAGCGCTACACGTATGTATGTATGTGTATGCGTGTTGTGCCTTGCTTAAAAATTTGTAGTAAAAAGAGAAATAATTTGAATGTTTTGTTTGTGTGTTGATGAATTGAGTTGCAAGGAAAGAAATTTCAAAATGTAAAAAAATTATTGCCAAGGACTGCAAGGGTATATAAACTTCGGCATTGCCGAAGTTAGCTTCTTTGATATTTTTATAATAAATTTTCTTTCTTCTTGCATCATTCCCTAAGCAAGCACAACACGCATACACATACAGTTCTTGTAGCGCTGCGTCTGTGTGTGTGTATGCATGTGCTCTGTTTGAGCAGCAAGCAGCGCTGTTTGCTGCCGGCAGCGCTGCTTGCTGTCTACTAGGTCATCATTTGAACCGATTTGTGTTGACTGTAACTTCTGTTCTATTTATCCGATCAGATTCAAATTTTGGGATCTGTCAATTTATGTCAAATACTATCATATTGGTAAATTTCATGGGGATACTCCAATTTTTGCAAAAATGTTTGTTCTAGAACTATATGATATAGTAGTCCGATCCTCACAATTTTCATACTTTATCATCTCCCGGCTAAAAGTAGCTCAAATATGAAATTTCATTCCGATAGCTCCGGCGTGAAGTTGATTTGCACAGACGGACGGACGGACGGACAGACGGACATGGCTATATCGACTCAGCTTCTCATGCTGATCAAGAATATATATACTTTATGGGGTCGGAAACGTCCCCTTCTGTGCGTTACAAACATCTGACCAATTTTATAATACCCTCTGCAAGGGTATAATAAAAAAGCGACAAAGCAATCACTACACCTACGCACATGCATCACAAAAACAAAATTTTAAAACACAAAACTCTATAACTAAATGCTACAACACACAAACAAATATGCAGCTAACAACAACATAGTCAAGCAAACAAGTGGCAACAAACAACTTACACCGCACACACATGACACATTATAACTAAAACGCACACAAGCATAAAACTGCCAACTATTACACATACTTGCATGCAACTATCACAAAACAAAAACTCTAAAACAAAACACAATCTTTTTTAATTAATCAAAACCGAATCCCTAAATCAAATTATTAATACACAAACTAATCACAAATCACTTCATTTAAAAACACTTGAATAGGGATTCCCGGAGAGCAAGAAAATAACCCAGTCTTCATTTGTTGAATTCAAAATATGAACTGATTTTATTTACAAAAGTACGGAGTTTATATAGGATTATCTTAGGCTCTAGGAGGTAACAATTGTTCTTAGAAGATCTTATTCTAGACTCACACCCATGTATTTGGGGGTTGAAAATTTATTATTATTTTGGGCACGGCGTCGGCCACTTGACATCCTGCCGTTGTGATCTTTTGGGTTAGTTTAGAATTACAAGTGTTTTTTCCCATATGGTGTGTGGCTGATTGTAATTCTAGTCATATGCTAGGCTAGTTGTTTGGTACCAAAAGTTACAGTTGTATTGTGTTTTCTTTAGTGCATCTGATTTGGTGAAGCCAGGTCAGATAAACACTATGTTTATTCTTAAACAACACTTATGCATGCAAACTAAACAAACACAAACAAAAAAAAAAAAAAAAAGTGCGTCTAACGGTTAGACACGATAGAAGTGAAACCTTCCGTAAAACAAACTGAGAGAGAATGAGACGAAAGCAGCATTAGGAGCGGGATAATTATAGGTTCATTATAATATTGCTATAAAGGTCATATTTTATTTTCTTCATTTTATTATTATTCATCCTCAATGTTTTCAATTTCAACAAATGATACGAGTGGCTTATGATAGCTAAAATATGATACAAATGCTTTGGTTTCAATGTTAACATATCTTTGAAATACCGCGTCAATTTTTGTTTTTGATCGTGTTGTTGATTCAGTGCGATTGTTACACATTTTTAAACTGAATGTTGTATTGAGAAAGTCAATTAAAGGAACCGCTGTGTCCAATGCAAAATTTACGTTAAAATCGCCACTTAAAATCATTGGAACTTTATCGTAATCTTTTCTAAGTATCCGCGATACTTCTGGTGTATACTTTGTTAAATTTTCATGAATGAATTCCGTAATGCTATTTATTGATTGATTCGGTGAAATATAAATTGCCACAATTAAAACTGTTTTTCCATTGCTCAATCTGGTTTCGCATGCACATATTTCTCCCACTTTAGAGAGCTGAACAGACAGTGATTCTAGTTGCTTTGCATTCATATCTATCTGTGGAGTTACAATACGAGCACCGTCATTTTGATTGTGGTATATTGCAACACCGCCTGCTCTCGTTTGTGGTCTTTTAAATTTTTTTCTGTCGATATTCACGACACTTTTCTGCATTGTTTTTCGGCATAATTGCGGTAAATATTTAAAAATGAAAATATTTACGAATATAAAAATACGGACGCAAAAAAACACACGGGGGTTTTATTATGAGCGGCGTAAAGCGTGTTTTACAGACGTACTAACATACATACACACAAACATTCGTAGGATGCTTGGTCTAAGCAAGTATTAGGTAGTGTAGTATAGCTATACATAATGCCTTCTCGCTCACCGTAGCTCCGGAGAAAAATAATAATAATAATAAAAATAAAAATAATAAATAAACCAAATAGTTCGTATATATGTATACGTATGTATGAATATAAAAATGTTTGAAAATAATAAAAAAAAAAAAAATATATATACATATGTATACAAAAGCGTACTTATGTATACATATGTACATATATGCATGCACACTTGCCGGCCGAAAATGTACATACATACATATACAATTAAATTCTACCGGCGCACATAGGTAGATTTTGCAAAATTAGGCGGCCAAAAGTAAAAAAAAAAAATCATTTTAAGAACAAACTATTGATGCACATTGTAAGGAGATACTTCCGAGAAACTAACCTCATCATTCCCACCTTTCAAAATAGCGCCCGCGCCGAATTACAGGTAGTCGAACTTCGATTATCATTCACAGTGTTCATATTTATTTCTCGCCGTTTTCAGTGATACATTTTTCCAAAGTCAATATTTATTTTGGCAAAGTTACTATCAAAGTAATTGGCATGGATATCAATAGTCCAGATATGTATCTTTATGTGTTATGTAGTACTCACCAATTTTAAGAATGCTTTGCATACATTAGCATTGTTATAAAAGACCACATTTTTTGAGACAGATTTTTCTAAAAACAAAAAATTCAAAGGGGCTTTTAACTACTTTCCCTGTCCGTCCCTGTAATATTTCTTAATTTAATAATTTATGCATAGTTTCAATAATTATATGAAGTTATAGTTGGCCACCTATAGCCACCTATTCACGAAATATAGTTAGTCAAAGTCATTTAAAGTTAGCCCATATTCAATAGAAAACCTTGCCATTTTAGTATTAAATTAAAAAAAAATTAAATTAATGTATTTTAATAGGAAATTAATGTATTTTAATAGGAAACAATAATATATAATTATTTTTTCTATTTAAAGTGTATGAATAGGGATTCCCGGAGAGCAGAGAAATTAACCCAGTCTTCATTCGTTGAATTCAAAATATGAACTGATTTTATTTAAAAACTCTTAAACTCTAAGAAGCGACAATTGTTCTTAAAAATGCTTATTCTAATGCCCCACGTTTTCTGGGGTTGAAAATTGTTTATATTTCATGCTCAGCGCTGGTTACTTGATACCGCGCCGCTGTTATAGTCTTAAGTGTTTTCCACAGAATGTGGATGCATGTTTTGTTTGGTGTTAAGCAATAATTGTCATATGAATCTTTATGACTTATTATCTTTATGTTTATGTTTCCATTTGTATATTTCTTTGGTCAATCTGATTTGGTGAAGCCATCTCAGATGAACACGATGTTTATTCTTAAACATTCTGCAAAGGGCCGCCAAATGCGACGTTTTGGATTTTATTTTTATAGTTAGTTAGTCATCTAATCCAAATTATTAAAATTATTATCATTAGTAAGAAAACTATTGTTAAAGAAGCATACCGATAGACGTTGAACCTAGTCAATCTGATGTTCCTTTACTGATTGTAACTGACTTCTTATTCTTACCAATTCTCCCGTATGTATTACTAAGTTGGCTTCTACTGGTTTTTATAATATTTGGCATATTACCTAACGATTTCTGTTTTGGGATATCTACCCACTCCTGATGTGCATTACTGTGCTGACTTCTAGCCTTTTTATACGGAGGTGAATTTAAAAAATAACTACCTTTACTTTTTGACTTGTTCCAATGTGATCTTCGCTCCACTATTTTTAAGTATCGCTGATTGCTGAAGTGTGAGTTGCTATTCTGGCTACCATTAAATTTTGTCCTTTTATAATTATTTTGCCAATAACTGTTTTTTGGTACAATAGTTTCCGACAATTTGTTACCGGAATCTATTTTGATATTATTTTTTGGATAATCATTATCTAATTGACCCAATGGTTCAGTAACCGTTGCCTTCTGAATATTCTCATTTTGTAGTGGCTCTGGGATATATACTTTTTCTTCCCCAATTTTCATTTTACCTCCAATGTGAGGTCCTGCCGGGGCCATAAATTTATTTCTTGAGTTTTGTTGTTGTATTTCTTTGGAATTGTGTTATTTTTATTTTGAAATTTATCTTTCTTTTTCTCCCAACTTTGTTCAAAACATGTGACATCTATTGTTGTTGCCACTACAGATTTATTCTGATTGGATTTGGTGCATCCCGAGACGATCCAACCAAATTGAGTATTTTGGCCTAGCAGGCCATCAATCTTTGTAATTCCCCCTTTTAAGATTTGGGTATATACGTTTACTCCCATTATTATGTCAATCCTACCAGGTTTATTAAAGGTAGGATCAGCTAGCACGTAAGTTTGCCATTTTGACATATCCACGTTTGCTATTTTTAATGGAAGAGCTTTCCTTAATTTTGGCAACACAATTGCCTCAACCTTAAGATGTCCTTTCCAAGGGTTTCGCGTCTTCACATCTATTTTTACCTTATATTTTGATTTATTAGATTTTATTGAGGACACGCCACTTATTTCTGTATATTGTTTAATTTTAGGTAGTTTTAATATTTGAGCAGCCTCTTCATACAAAATGGTGCTCTGTGAACCACAATCAATAAGGGCTCTTAGAGTCTTATATCCTCCATTTACATTTTTTACTTGTATTAAAGCTGTGGCCAACAGTGTTGTTTGTGCGGTTACACAAGTATTAGCTCTCTCCTGTTTTTCTTCAAAATGGAGTAAGGTATGGGGTTCCTTACTACACAATGAACAGACCATTTCATTTGCACACCTTATTGCTTATGTTCAACAAAGCTGCACTTTTTTGGCTGTTTCATACCTTTCAGTAGGTGTCAACCCTTTAAATTTATAGCACTTATACGCTTTGTGCCCGGAAATTTTGCAAATTGGACATTTATCTTCGACTTCCGCATAATTTAAAACAGTTTTTAGCGGTTTTTTTCTTCTTTGCTCATGGCACTTAGCGAGCAATATCTTTGCTCCAAGTATTCCATGACATCAGATAGCATTTGAATTTGCCTTGTTTTTATAATTTGACTCTCATATAATTGTAGAGTCTCTCTGTCAAATTTCCGAAGTATGAGTTGAGCGACTATTACGTCAACTTCATCGGACAAATTTGCTTTTATTTTAATTAAGTGTATTGACTTATTAATTATGTCAATCACTCCTTTTATACTTTTTGCGGATTCATTGTTGATCATCGGTAAATCAACGATCCGACTTAATTGTTCGGAAAATACCCTCCGATTATTTTCATACCGCTTGGTTAACAGTTCCCAAGCAGCACTATAGTTATCAGCTGAATCTGACAATAGATGGGCTACCATCCTCTTTGCTTCGCCCTTTAACGCGGATTTTAAATAATTGAACTTAAGAGCAGTACTTAAATCCTCTCTTTTTTCAATCAGTTGCGCAAATAGTTCTACAAACAGGTCCGATTCTCTAGGTTCTCGAGAAAATGTGGGTACCTGTATTTTCGGCAACACCGGTAGTTCGCCTCTCACGGTTACATTCTCATCTTTCAAATTTTTCTGATCATTTATTTTATCTTCTAACGCTGACAAGGTGTTCTGAACATCGAACTCTAATTCTTCCATAGCTTTTTTAAACGTTTCATTACATATAAGTTCATCTGTATAAGCTTGGCACATCTGTACCTTTTTCGAACAAGAATTGATTTTTTTAATATACATTTCTGCCTGTTCTATTGATCTATCATACTGCGTAAATCTTTGCTGACCATTTCCAAATATTGCTGGAGCTGACAGACCTTTCCTTGAACTTTTTCCTGGCTACCACATTAGCGTTTTCATTACTGGAGGTCGCATTCCCGCGACTCTCCTTTGCTATCATCAAACATTTCAGACATATTTGCTTCTGTTTCAACTAACACTGACTTACTAGTGCCTGGTTTTTCTGACTCTCCTGTAGCTATTATTTTGGCAACTATATTTAACACCCCTTCATGTATTTTATCTGTGAAATACTGGTGATCGAAAGTCCCCTGCTGTAGCAATTTTTTATGATTAGGTAACCATCGATTACTAATCTCTTTTACTTCCTCGATCACCTTGCTAGTTATGTTTATGGGATCTAGTGCTTCTAACTGCCTTAACCTGGTATGCAACTCTAACTGCTTCCCTAACAACTTTTCAGTTTTGTTACAGATACATTTTATATGGTGGATGTATATATGTGTGACAATCAATTGATTCGTTTTTTTTTTTTTTTTTTATTTAATTTTTTAATTTTTAATATTTTGGTTTTTAAATGTTTGTTTTTTTTTTTTTTTTTTTTTACATATATCCCTGCCTATTTTTGCGTGTGGTTTTCACGCCACACTCTAATCGGACAGCTTTTAATGCCGCACAATTGTACATAATTTGTTATAATTATGAAAAAAAATATGCAAAAATGTGCGACGCAGCGCATAGTTGTTTATTTTGGTGGGCGCTTTGGCTCGCGCCACGATCTCCGTCCTTCTCTTTCACTTTCGATTTCCTTACTCTTTCTTTGGTGTCGGCATGCAGCGTAGCGTCCGGTACTGAAGTTCTTTCCGCACAGGCTGTTGCCCCCACACCAAGGCGGTAGCTAAAAGGAGAGAGAGTGTGATCGGGGTCAGCATTGTCGTCACAAAAACAAAAGAACTACTGTTAGCTTTGATATTAGAATAGTTTAATGTGCCCTCCATGGGCGCAGCGAATAAGCGTATTAAAAAAAAGGAGAATAACAAACAATACACCTACATGGGCGTAGCTTAACTTAAAGAGTAATGTGATTCCTCACAAGTTTTGTAGAAGCGTCTCAAGCAGATGAACGAAAGTGAACGTTGCTGAATTTAAAATTTAATTTGCTCTACTAAAAAACAGTTTTGTCGCCGTGCACTTCGAAACCAAAGTCAAAGCCAAGCCCAAAAAATACAAGAGCACCTATGTGGAAAACTGGTCACTTGCCACCGTATTCGGATGAGAACTTTCCATTTGAAGGAAATGTAAGTCTTCCAACTTGTATCAGTAAACTAGAGACCCCGTAGAATTTTTTATCTTTTTATACCATACACCCATAGGGTGAAATGGTATATGAAAGTCGCCAAAATGTATGTAACAGGCAGAAGGAAGCTTTTCCGACCCGATAAAAGTATCAACAGCCGAGTCGATCTAGCCATGTCCGTCTGTCCGTCCGTCCGTCCAGTCCGTCCGTATGAACGCGAAGATTTCGGACTCTATAAGATGGAGATGAAGCCACCAAGTTTGGTACGGAATTAAAAAAATGATGTTTATCTCAAAAACTATTGCAGCTAGAGACACCATATTTGGTATGTATAATTGCATAGTAAATGCACACATTTTGTTTGTATGAAGATTTTGCCACGCCCCTTTCCGCCCCCAAATTTGAAAAACTCGATTATCTCCTGTAATTTTCTACTTTGTGCAATCAAATTTGGCACACTTAAAGTTGATACTAATACCCAGCAAAATATCAAATCAAAAATTGATCAAAATCGGACAAAAAGTAGCTAAGTTATGCATTTAAACGTTTTTTCATAAGGCCGGCGTTGGCAGTTGGCGGGTGGGGGGCGCTAGGTTGTTCATATGCATAAGTGAGCGAGATACTAAGATATGCTTGTAAAAAGTATGTGAATTTTTTTAAAATAGGCAAATGCATTTGTTATTACAAGTTTGAAATATTTGTGTTACTGGTGTATGGTATACCTAAGTAGGCGAGACGATTTACTTCATTATAAATGATCTTGCATTGGTAGTGTCACATTCTCGGGTGCATATGTAGGCGGATGATGTCAAGCTTTACCTCAGTTTGAAAGACATATCGTCTTCTTGCCTACTTCAATCGGATCTTAATGATCTTCAGAGTTGGTGTGAAATCAACGTATTAAACCTTGACGGCTCTAAATGTTAGAAAGTTATGTCTTTTTATAGATGCACTCCATACTTAGCAACTTATTATCTTAACGACACTGCCTTAGAGCGGTTAGATGTTATCAATTACTTAGGTGTACTTATGGACCATAAATTAACTTTTAATCCTCATATTTCTGCTACAGTTAGTAAAGCTATGAATGTTCTTGGGTTTGTGAAACGATGGTCAAAAGAGTTTGACGATCCGTACACAACCACAATTCTGTATACTACACTGCCTTAGAGCGGCTAGTTGTTATCAATTACTTAGGTGTACTTATGGACCATAAATTAACTTTTAATCCTCATATTTCTGCTACAGTTAGTAAAGCTATGAATGTTCTTGGGTTTGTAAAACGATGGTTAAAAAAGTTTGACGATCCGTACACAACCAAAATTCTGTATACTACATTAATCCGTCCTATCTTAGAGTACGGATCATGCATATGGTCACATCAATATGAGACGCACCAAAGTAAAATTGAAAATGTTCAAAAGCAATTTCTGTCTTTTGCTCTTCGCGGTCTAAATTGGGATCGCAATGTCAATTTGACATCGTACTCCAGTAGGCTTCTTTTAATCAATCATCCTTCTTTAATTAAACGTAGAGTAATGCCTGGTGCTATTTTTATTCATTAACTTTTAATAGGTGAAATAGACTCTCCTGAGCTATTGAACCAGTTAAACCCTATCTGTACCCCCGTAGACCTACTAGAAATTTTATTCCTCTATCTCTAAAACATTGTAGTTCTAACTGTTTTTTCGCATGAACCTATTCTAGTCGTATGTTCTGATTACAATCTTCTGTATGAACCTGCATGAACCTATTCTAGTCGTATGTTCTGATTACAATCTTCTGAATACCATAATCAGATCAGAAGCCTCTCTTTCTCATGTGAAAAGCTCTATTTTAGCAGCACATTATGCTCAATTACGAGCTGTAGTTAATCATATTTTTAATTGTTTGTCCGTTTTATTTGTATTTGTCCACGCGATCGTGCCGTCCGATATACTGCTCGTGCCCCACGGTCGGGTCGGGCGGGGGGGTGGACAGCGCTCTGCTTGGGCTCGCGCGAAACAGGCTATGTCCTGGTGTCAGTCGAATGGACTACTTGAACGTACTTCGCATTGTACGCGTCAACGTCCAGACAATATATTATTTATTTTTGTTGTAGGTCCTTTAGGACCATGTCATGGTCGCCATGTGATAAGTGCAAGGAGTGTTGTGTTGTGTGTGTGTTGTATGTTTTAATACAGAAAAAAAAAATATTCTCTTTTTTTGTTTTCTATTTCTAATTTGCATATTGCAGTTAGCTTTTACCTTTGTTTGTATAAGTGTCTCTTAACATATATGTATATACATTTATCCCTTTTTATTTACATATTGATTTATAATTTGTTTTTGATAAATCAATTATTTAATAATGTCTGTCTGTTGCAAATATAATTGCAATAATCCCAGCAAGACTAGTAAAGACTTTCTTTACTGTTGGCTGTGTGACAATGTAATGCACTTTAAATGTGCTGGTTACACAGTCAAGGTGCGGGATAGTATTGCATAGGGTGGCGGTCTTAAATGGGGCTGTGATTCGTGTCGTGGCTTGGAGCTCGAGTTGCGAAGTTTTATGAAACAGACTGGGGATCTGGGCGTTTAAAAGCATGTCAGCTAGCGTTCATAAGCTCCAAGATGAGCTTTTGGCGATTGAGGTTCAATTCAGAAGTTCTAAACTTTTCATTGAATCTCCGACGCGAAGGGGGGCCAGGTTTCAGGGCGCGTCCCTCAGTCCGTCGGCCCATCGTTCTCTACCAGTTCCGGCTTCTGAACTATGTCACCAAATGTACAGCAGCTGATATCGTTTAGGAGTCCAGCTTTGGCAGGTGTGGAGTTTCTTACCATTTCCCATGGACACAGTATCCCACCAACTAACACGATATCGGTTGTATCGTTTCCGAACCGTCCGGGACAAAACACCCGTTTCCAGGAATATTGCCAATAAAGTAGTTACAAGAGGAGCTAGTAAAGTGCTGGCTGCTTTAGCTGATGCTGCGTCTGCTGTGGCCGCTACTGTTGTGTAGTACTTCTAGTTCCCTTGCTGTAGTTCCTACATCCAGGGCAAAGTTCAAGCACCAAACATTGCTGTGGAAATGTTCCGTTTTTCATATACTTGGGACATTTCGTCCTTTAAAATAAGTTTCTCCCCAGATCTTTTTAGCCAAATATGTCATAAAAATTTTTGCCCGGAACACCTTATTGTAAAATCGGCCTTCAATTAACGTTCCTTCCGGCTCGTCTGCACCTGTTGGCGAGTCAAAAAACTAATTTCGTCCCTAACTCTGGCCTACCAGAACGTAAAGTCTAAACTCTCTAGACTCTATGTAGATAGTTTAGCTTTTGACTTTCATATTCTTGCCTTTACAGAGACTTGTCTGAAGCCTGATACTGCCGATGCTTCAATTTTCCCCTTAAAAAACCCCTGCGGGTGTTTTGATCGCTGTTGAATCGGCGTTCCCGTCTGAAAATGTCTAGTTTTCCAATCAGGAGAATGAATTTGTTTGTGTTAAAATTTCGTTTAATTCTTTTTCTGTCTATATTACTTGTTTTCATATTCCACCACAGTCCGACTTGGCAGTACACATTCACCATTTGGAAACTATTCAACTTGTTTCCTCATATCTCTCTGACAAAGACTTGCTCGTTGTTCTGGGAGATTTTAATTTACCTGCGATTGTTTGGACCCTCTCATATGATTCTTTATTACAGTTGCCCTCCTCGTCACATTGGTTCATAGATGGTCTGTTTGAGTTGTCCCTTACTCAAATAAATCCTGTCCGAAATAGTCGGAACAGATCACTAGATCTGGTATTTGTGTTGAATTCCTCAAACTGCGATGTTTCCAGGACTGATCCTGAATAGGGATTCCCGGAGAGAAGAGAAAATAGCCCAATCTTCATTCGTTGAATTCAAAATATGAACTAATTTTATTTAAAAACTCTTAAACTCTAAGAAGCGACAATTGTTCTTAAAAATACTTATTCTAATGCCCCACGTTTTCGGGGGTTGAAAATTGTTTATATTTCATGCTCAGCGCTGGTTACTTGATACCGCGCCGCTGTTATAATCTGTGGATGCATGTTTTGTTTGGTGTTAAGCAATAATTGTCATTTGAATCTTTATGACTTATATATGTTTTATGTTTCTGTTTCCAATTGTATATTTCATTGGTGAATCTGACTTGGTGAATCTGACTTGGTGAAGCCAGCTCAGATGAACACGATGTTTATTCTTAAGCATTCTGCAAACGGCCGCCAAATGCGACGTTTTGGATTTTATTTTTATAGTTAGTTAGTTATCTAATGCAAATTATTATTAATATTATCATTAGTAAGATAACTATTGTTAAAGAAGCATGACCAGATACATGATGGACGTTGAACCTAGTCAATCTGATGTTCCTTTACTGATTGCAACTGACTTCTTATTCTTACCAATTCTCCCGTATGTATTACTGAGTTGGCTTCTACTGGTTTTTATAATATTTGGCATATTACCTAACGATTTCTGTTTTGGGATATCTACCCACTCCTGATGTGTATTACTGTGCTGACTTCTAGCCTTTTTATAAGGTGGAGAATTTATAAAATAACTATCTTTATTTTTTGACTTGTTCCAATGTGATCGCTCCACTATTTTTAAGTATCGCTGATTGCTGAAGTGAGAGTGGCTATTCCGGCTACCA
This sequence comes from Drosophila equinoxialis, assembly GCA_018150345.1. NCBI lineage: Eukaryota > Metazoa > Arthropoda > Insecta > Diptera > Drosophilidae > Drosophila > Drosophila equinoxialis. Next base: position 21,264 of record JAECWI010000218.1, read on the forward strand.
TTAAATTTTGGCCTTTTATAATTATTTTGCCAACAACAGTTGGTACAACAGTTTCCGACAATTTGTTACCGGAATCTATTTTGATATTATTTTTTGGATAATCATTATCTAATTGACCCAATGGTTCAGTAACCGTTGCCGTCTGAATATTCTCATTTTGTAGTGGCTCTGGGATATATACTTTTTCTTCCCCAATTTTCATTTTTCCTCCAATGTGAGGTCCTGCCGGGGCCATAAATTTATTTCTTGAGTTTTGTTGATGTATTTCTTTGGAATTGTGTTATTTGTATTTTGAAATTTATCTTTCTTTTTCTCCCAACTTTGTTCAAAACATGTGACATCTATTGTTGTTGCCACTACAGATTTGTTCTGATTGGATTTGGTGCATCCCGAGACGATCCAACCAAATTGAGTATTTAGGCCTAGCAGGCCATCAATCTTTGTAATTCCCCCTTTTAAGATTTGGGTATATACGTTTACTCCCATTATTATGTCAATCCTACCAGGTTTACCAAAGGTAGGATCAGCTAGCACGTAAGTTTGCCATTTTGACATATCCACGTTTGCTATTTTTAATGGAAGAGCTTTCCTTAATTTTGGCAACACAATTGCCTGAACCTTAAGATGTCCTTTCCAAGGGTTTCGCGTCTTCACATCTTTTTTTACCTTATATTTTGATTTATTAGATTTTATTGAGGACACGCCACTTATTTCTGTATATTGTTTAATTTTAGGTAGTTTTAATATTTGAGCAGCCCCTTCATACAAACTGGTGCTCTGTGAACCACAATCAATAAGGGCTCTTAGAGTCTTATATCCTCCATTTACATCTTTAACTTGTATTAAAGCTGTGGCCAACAGTGTTGGTTGTGCGGTTACACAAGTATTAGCTCTCTCCTGTTTTTCTTCAAAATGGAGTAAGGTATGGGGTTCCTTACTACACAATGAACAGACCATTTCATTCAAGCATCTTATGCAAAGCTGCACTTTTTTGGCTGTTTCATACCTTTCAGTAGGTGTCAAACCTTTAAATTTATAGCACTTATACGCTTTGTGCCCGGAAATTTTGCAAATTGGACATTTATCTTCGACTTCCGCATAATTTAAAACAGTTTGTATAGGTTTTTTCTCTTTGCTCATGGCACTTAGCGAGCAATATCTTTGCTCCAAGTATTCCATGACATCAGATAGCATTTGAATTTGCCTTGTTTTTATAATTTGACTCTCATATAATTGTAGAGTCTCTCTGTCAAATTTCCGAAGTATGAGTTGAGCGACTATTACGTCAACTTCATCGGACAAATTTGCTTTAATTTTAATTAAGTGTATTGACTTATTAATTATGTCAATCACTCCTTTTATACTTTTTGCGGATTCATTGTTGATCATCGGTAAATCAACGATCCGACTTAATTGTTCGGAAAATACCCTCCGATTATTTTCATACCGCTTCGTTAACAGTTCCCAAGCAGCACTATAGTTATCAGCTGAATCTGACAATAGATGGGCTACCATGCTCTTTGCTTCGCCCTTTAACGCGGATTTTAAATAATTGAACTTAAGAGCAGTACTTAAATCCTCTCTTTTTTCAATCAGTTGCGCAAATAGTTCTACAAACAGGTCCGATTCTCTAGGTTCTCGAGAAAATGTGGGTACCTGTATTTTCGGCAACACCGGTAGTTCGCCTTTCACGGTTACATTCTCATCTTTCAAATTTTTCTGATCATTTATTTTATCTTCTAACGCTGACAAGGTGTTCTGAACATCGAACTCTAGTTCTTCTATAACTTCTTTAAACATTTCAATACATATAAGTTCATCTGTATAAGCTTGGCACATCTGTACCTTTTTGAACAAGAATTCTATTTTTTTAATATACATTTCGCCTGTTCTATTGCCTATCATACGTAAATCTTTGCTGACCATTTCCAAATATTGCTGGAGCTGACGGACCTTTCCTTGAACTTTTTCCTGGCTAACATTAGCGTTTTCATTACTGGAGGTCGCATTCCCGCGACTCTCCTTTGCTATCATCAAACATTTCAGACATATTTGCTTCTGTTTCAACTAACACTGACTTACTAGTGCCTGGTTTTTCTGACTCTCCTGTAGCTATTATTTTGGCAACTATATTTAACACCCCTTCATGTATTTTATCTGTGAAATACTGGTGATCGAAAGTCCCCTGCTGTAGCAATTTGTTATGATTAGGTAACCATCGATTACTAATCTCTTTTACTTCCTCGATCACCTTGCTAGTTATGTTTATGGAATCTAGTGCTTCTAACTGCCTTAACCTGGTATGCAACTCTAACTGCTTCCCTAACAACTTTTCAGTTTTGTTAAGATACATTTTATATGGTGGATGTATTTATGTGTGACAATCAATTGATTCGTTTTTTTTTTTTTTTAATTAATTTTTTTAATTTTTTTTTGCAGTGAATGAGTGAGAAAAAAATATTTCAACGGCTTGCACAGTGGAGCTAGACATGTGGAAAAATGTTGATACCTTTATGTGGTTGGCCCACACCAGGTCTTTACATTTCCCTTTCCACATTAAAGAAGTTTTTTTTTTATCTCCAACCACATTGTTAGTAAAGCCTATCAAGAAGTTAGTGTTCGCAACTTGCACTTTCGTGCATCAACTTTGCTTATAGAGACTTATGTTCAACATTATGAGGTTGTGTACTTCCTTTTAAAGAAGCATCTTTAAATTAAATGAGGAATTAGTTGCGGCTTTTTTGTTTCTCGCCTGCGTTTCTTTCGCTCTACGGCGAAGTTCAGTTTGCCAGCACGATCTGTCGCTTTGCGGTCCAGACGTTGAGCAGCTTTCAAGTTGCCGGTGCTGGTCTTCGCACAGGCTGTTGGGGCGCCGATGCTGGTTTCTCCGATCTCTTTGTTCCGGGGTCTAGCTTGTCGCGCTAGGGCGGTGCCGGTGCTGGTCTTCGCACAGGCGTATTCGCAATCAAATGGTCCAGGGCAGTCCTTAGGACCCGTCTTTCCCGGTGTGTTTTTTTTTGCTGTGTCCAGGGCCTGTGGGCTCAGGCGGTCGGTGCCGGTCATCGCACCAGATTTTCTCCTATTAGCCACCTCTTTCTCTGCAACCATCTTGTTGCTCTGCTGTTTTGTAGTTGCTGACTTGCAACTACATATGCACTTTTAACTTTAACTTTTTTTTCGATATTAGGGCTTCGAATGCGCCACACACCAAAAACTCCCGCCGCCGATATTACTACAGTTGCTCCACTAGCCAAACTGTCTTTAAAATCGGACGCACGCACTTTTTAATTATTAAGCAATACTTTTTGTTTTTTATATTATACTCTGTCTCTTACCACGGGTGGGGGAAAACAAGAGTAAATTTATTTTTGTTACCTTTAGCTGATCTTAGCATTTACACTTGCATAAGATCAGACTTCATAAGGAGCTGATTCACACTCTGAGTCTCTTACCACTGATGGGGAAAACTACAGAGTTCCTTTTTTTCGAAGGACCAAAATGAATAGGGATTCCCGGAGAGCAGAGAAATAACCCAGTCTTCATTCGTTGAATTCAAAATATGAACTGATTTTATTTAAAAACTCTTAAACTCCAAGAAGCGACAATTGTTCTTAAAAATGCTTATTCTAATGCCGCCTAATTTCGAAAAATCGACCTACATATGTATGTGCGGCGTCGACAAGCAAAAGACCAGCCGACGGTGCCCGAACTATCCAATATCGTCGCCGAAACACTTCGGCTACCGAAAAGAATTGAGCAAACACAATAAGGAACGCTATATAACTCTGTTCTATCTTATTCTCTCGCAGGCTATAAGATCTATATGTATGTCTCTTTTTAGTGTCGCTTTTTTGTTTTATCGAGTCTCAAATCACTCCTAACGATTCTAAAGAAGTTTTTACTTCAAAAAAGTGCGTCTAACGGTTAGACACGATAGAAGTGAAACCTTCCGTAAAACAAACTGAGAGAGAATGAGACGAAAGCAGCATTAGGAGCGGATAATTATAGGTTCATTATAATATTGCTATAAAGGTCATATTTTATTTTCTTCATTTTATTATTATTCATCCTCAATGTTTTCAATTTCAACAAATGATACGAGTGGCTTATGATAGCTAAAATATGATACAAATGCTTTGGTTTCGATGTTTCAACATATCTTTTGAAATACCGCGTCAATTTTTGTTTTTGATCGTGTGTTGATTCAGTGCGATTGTTACACATTTTTAAACTGAATGTTGTATTGAGAAAGTCAATTAAAGGAACCGCTGTGTCCAATGCAAAATTTACGTTAAAATCGCCACTTAAAATCATTGGAACTTTATCGTAATCTTTTCTAAGTATCCGCGATACTTGGTGTATACTTTGTTAAATTTTCATGAATGAATTCCGTAATGCTATTTATTGATTGATTCGGTGAAATATAAATTGCCACAATTAAAACTGTTTTTCCATTGCTCAATCTGGTTTCGCATGCACATATTTCTCCCACTTTAGAGCTGAACAGACAGTGATTCTGGTTGCTTTGCATTCATATCTATCTGTGGAGTTACAATACGAGCACCGTCATTTTGATTGTGGTATATTGCAACACCGCCTGCTCTCGCTTGTGGTCTTTAAATTTTTTTCTGTCGATATTCACGACACTTTTCTGCATTATTTTTCGGCATAATTGCGGTAAATATTTAAAATGAAAATATTTACGAATATAAAAAATACGGACGCAATACAGCACACGCGGTTGCTATTATGAGCGTCGTAACGCGTGTAAAATTAGGCGGCCAAAAGTAAAAAAAAAAAAAAATCATTTTAAGAACAAACTATTGATGCACATTGTTAGGAGATACTTCCGAGAAACTAACCTCATCATTCCCACCTTTCAAAATAGCGCCCGCGCCGAATTACAGGTAGTCAAACTTCGATTATCATTCACAGTGTTCATATTTAATTCTCGCCGTTTTCAGTGATACATTTTTCAAAAAGTCAATATTTATTTTGGCAAAGTTACTATCAAAGTAATTGGGATGGATATCAATAGTCCAGATGTGTATCTTTATGTGTTATGTAGTACTCACAAATTTTAAGAATGCTTTGCATACATTAGCATTGTTATAAAAGACCACATTTTTTGAGACAGATTTTTCTAAAAACAAAAAAATTCAAAGGGGCTTATAACTACTTTCCCTGTCCGTCCCTGTAATATTTCTTAATTTAATAATTTATGCATAGTTTCAATAATTATATGAAGTTACTGTTGGCCACCTATAGCCACCTATTCACGAAATATAGTTAGTCAGAGTTAGCCCATATTCAATAGAAAACCTTGCCATTTTAGTATTAAATTAAAAAATATTAAATTAATGTATTTTAATAGGAAATTAATGTATTTTAATAGGAAATTAATGTATTTTAATAGGAAACAATAATATTTAATTAATTTTTCTATTTAAAGTGTATTCTATTGAAAAAATGTTTTTGGCCGCCTAATTTTGAAAAATCTACCTATGTGCGACGGCATGCGACCAAACGTAGGCGGTCGTTCAACTGCAGAATTTCAAATGCGTCTTCCAGATCGTTCAGCCATTTCTTCACATCGTATGCGGTATCCGCTGAAAATCGAGCCACCATGCTCTCGATGACACTCACGTCACTGACTTGCTGCCTCGGTGCTTGGAATTCGTCAATCCCCTGCTGCAGTTTGAGGATTTGATGCTGTACCTGTAGCAACTCATGTTGTTTCTGCAGCGTCACCAGTTGCTCATCCAGGTTGGTGGAGGCGGAAGTGGCCGGTGTGATGGCGGCCGCGGCAGTCGATACGGAGGGTACTAAAGCGGGCATCTCTTCCCGCGTCGGGACCAGTGACGGGGGCGGCGAGCGAGGCCGCAGCCCGCATGGCAGACATATAGACGGCGGGAACAGCATCCGCAGGTACAGCGGATGTGGATGCGGCGGCAGCGGCGGCGAGTACAGCAGTGGCAGCGGTTGTGGGTACAGAAGTGGCAGCGGGTACAGCAGTGGCAGCGGGTGCAGAGGCGGCAGCGGGTGCAGCGGCGGCAGTCTGTAGAGGTGGCCTGTAAGCGGCGGACACCGCAGCGGTGGGTACAGCAGGGGCGAATATAGCCGCAGCGGGGCCGGCAGGGGCGAGTATGGCGGCAGTTGGCCCAGCAGGGGCTAGTATAGCAGCAGTTGGACCAGCAGGGGCGGATGTGCCAGCAGTTGGCCCGGCAGGGGCGAGTATGGCAGCAGTTGGCCCTGCAGGGGCGGATGCGGCTGCGGTTAGCCCGGCAGGGGCAGATATGTCAGCAGCGGCGGGCCCAGCAGGGGCTGATGTGTCAGCAGTTGGCCCAGCAGGGGCGGATGTGTCAGCAGTTGGCCCGGCAGGGGCGAGTATGTCAGCAGTTGGCCCAGCCGTGGCGAGTATAACAGCGGCGGGCCCGGCAGGGGCGGATGTGGCCGCAGTCGGCACAGCAGCTTTCGGTACTGCAGCAGCGGCGGCTCCAGTGGCAGCCGGTACCGCAGCGGCAGTCACGGCAGTGGGTATACCAGCAGCGGTGGGCGTGGAGGCGGCCGTCCTAGATGTGGAACGTGTGGCCTGCCGTGTCCCGAAATATGTAGGCTTTCGGGTGGTCATCCCACTTCTGAGTTGTAAACACCTATTTATTGTGTGAAAAAGATAAAGATTAGTTTAGAGTCTTCAGATTTAATTTTTAGCTCTTCGCAAGTGCGACTGGTTGGTTGCATTGCTGGAAGAGAAGAGACCGGCTGTCTCGCCGCTTATCGATAACTTATCGTTAACCATCGATACTTATTACTAACAATCGATACTTCTTACTAACAATCGATTCTTATTACTAACAATCGATATTACAATACTGGTTTCGACATATGCGTGAGTATTTAAAAGACTTGTAAATAATTGGGATCTTACATAGGAGAAAAAATGGGAATCGGAAATAATGTGGTTTGAATTTGGCGCGATTGAGCCGCCTATCGATATCACGACTCGACTCACGTGTCACCACTACTCCGAAAACAGCTGTCGGTTGCTGTTTATAAATTTGGTTTGTCGTATTAATTATTTTTAATTATTTTTTTTTTGTGGTTGTGCGAAGAGGAAAAGAAATATAAAAAGAACAAAACGCACACACCGCGAGTGTTGTGCGCGAAAGAAAAAACAAAGTAAACGATCAGTGCATATGGACGGATGCTTTGATGTATATATGTATGTACTTACATGCGTAAGTACACAGGTAGGTATGTATTGATGTATGCACGCGCGTCGTTCACACAAAAAAGCGTAATTAATTTGTGATTTAGTTGGGTTCCTTTCCCCCTTTTTTTTTGTTAAATCAATGTGCGACACCGAAATGGATTATGTGTTGTGGATATGTATGTACATATGTGCGGCATCAATATATGACGATGTATGTATGTAAGCAAGTGCACCGGTTTGCGGAGACGCGCGTGAGAAAATTAATTTGCAATTAAACCAATTCAAACCCACATGAAATCGCGGTGCGTACGTTAATTGCTAATTCAAATTTGTTTTGTTTTGTGGTAAATATGCGAAGGAATTATATGTACATGGATATATACATACATATGCGCGTACATCAACAGATGACGATGTATGTATGTAAACAAGTGCACCGGTTTGCGGAGACGCGCGTGAGAAAAATAATTTGCAATTAAACCAATTCAAACACACATGAAATCGCTGTGCATACGTTAATTGCTATTTCAAATTTGTTTTGTCTTGTGGTAAATATGCGAAGGAGTTATATGTACATGGATATATACATATCCATCAACAGATGACGATGTATGTATGTAGGTAGATACGCCGGTGGGCGAATACGCGCGTGAGGAAATTAATTGGGCAATGGGGATAATCCAAACAAATAAGAAATCGCGGTGAACACTTTGATTAATATTTCTCTTTTTTTTTTTATAACACTTTAATAATTTCTTTGTCTTTTTTTAACCTTTACGCGGACTTGGCGAACAGCTGTGGAAAATACATGTAAATGTAAGTGCAACGAGTTTTACATATGTATGTACGTATGTAAAAAATAGACAAGTGCGACAAGGAAAAAACATAGATAAACCCTGTAGTCGTGGAATGGAAACCGAACGTTGGACAAACGCGTTACGGATTGGGAACTACCATGTAACCTTGGAATAGGTCAGGTATGTACATACAATATATATAAAAGTGTGTAGGTCGCTATGGAAGAGCGGGAAAACCTCGCACTTTTATTAGTATGTAGGGGCAATGAAATGAATAATGAAATTTTGTACTTATCAGGAATTCCGCCAATGCAAGCTGGAGGAGCGGAAAGATATCCGGCTCGAAGGACCAATGTTCGTGGAGGGGCGGAAGGATCCAAGCCAAGTTTCAGGAGTTGGCGGGTGCCAATTTCTTCTGGGTCTGGTGAGTTTGGGGTGAAATTAAAAACGCGCGATAACTTCGTTTAATTCGTAGGAATACCGGTACACACACGTAGATGGTTCGGTTTAAAAAAGACTTTAATCGCAAAAGAAAATGAAGACAGAAGAACGGGTGTTCGGGTGAAAATCTCGTACGGTAGTGAAATGGCGGCGCCCATCAGAAAATCAAGTCACCCCTCCTGGTATGACCGTAGACGCCGAGGATCAAAAAACCCTCCTCACTCCTCACTGCTCTTCGCCGCTCACTGCTGTTCACCCGGTGGCGTGAACACCATGAATTCAAACGGTGCTCGTTTGCTTTTTGGCTTATTTTGACTCATGAACAATCTGTTATTTTTAGGAAATGACCGGGAGTTAGCACTTCGTTGTTGTCCATATCTTCACCCGTCTTATACAACGGTCGTGAATTTAAAACGACTTCTATTTGGCACAATAATGTAGCAAGTTCCTCATATGTGAGGTTACTGTCTCCTATGACCCTTTTTATATGATACTTAACCGACTTTACCCCAGCTTCCCATATACCTCCGAAGTGAGGTCCTGCCGGGGGCTAAAATGGCAGCTTATCTGTTCTCGCTCTAGAACCGGGGCAAACTGAACGTTATCTTCAACTGTTTTTTTGAATTCTTCAACGAGCCTCCTAGCTGCTCCCACAAAATTTGTACCATTATCAGAATATAGCGCATTTACCCCGTCTTGCAACAAATCTTCGAAATGCTGCTATGAAAGCATCAGTTGTCAAATCACTAACAACTTCTAAATGAATTGCTTTAGTTGACAAGCACACGAATACTGCTATGTACCCATTGAATATTTTTTTTTACCCCTTGAAGCTATATCTGCAGGATTATCTTCTGATTTTACATGGTTCCATACTATTTCTTTGATTTTTAGGATATCCTCTATGCGACGCCTTACGAATTTTTCCTTACTAGCACCGTTTTTTATCCAGTACAGTGTGATAGTAGAGTCACTCCAAGCATATATTTCAGCTGGAAGAGCAATAGATTGATGGACTCTTTTTAACAATTCCGACAGCAAGTGTGCTGCACATAATTCCAATTTAGGAATAGTCCTATTCCTATTTTTGATTGGATTAACTTTGTTCTTGCTGGCTATTAAGTTAGCGCTAGCCACAACTTCTGCATGAATAACTTGCCTATTACTGTTACTGGTGCTAGCCAACCTAGTGGATCATACATTTTGGCTAGTGTGGATAGTACCCGTTCTTTTATTTAATTCCTGTTTTCGTCACAGTTTACCTTAAATTTAAATTCGTCTTTAAATGGCTCCCACTGCAACCCCAAGGTTTTAATTGATTCGTTCTCATCAATTTTTAGTACTTTATTATCGCCCGTATTAATAACCTTTTCAACAATTTCGCATCTATTCGAAATCCATTTTCTCAAATTCATTCCTGCCTTTTCCAGCTCTCTCTGGAAACCTGCTGAACTTTTGTGTTTTGATTCTTGTACGGTATCACAATCTGTCATTAAGTCATCCATGTAGAACTCCGACTTAATTGTTCGGAAAATACCCTCCGATTATTTTCATACCGCTTGGTTAACAATTCCCAAGCGGCACTATAGTTATCAGCTGAACCTGACAATAGATGGGCTACCATGCTCTTTGCTTCGCCCTTTAACGCGGTTTTTAAATAATTGAACTTAAGAGCAAGACTTGAATCCTCTCATTTTTCAATCAGTTCCGCAAATAGTTCTACAAACAGGTCCCATTCTCTAGGTTCTCCAGAAAATGGGGGTACCTGTATTTTCGGAACACCGGTAGTTCGCCTCTCACGGTTACATACTCATCTTTACAATTTTCCTTATCATTCCTTTTCATTTCTAGCATTGATAATGAAGTATTCCATAGTAGTACTCCATAGTATTCTTAAATTTTGTATCCATTGTTATTACTGTACTTTCTCCTATAAATAATTTATATTATTAACATGAATCATCCATGTTCCATTGCCTGTTGATTTCAACTCTTTTACCTCAAAATATTCCTGAAGCTGTCGGACTCCATCCATAAATATCTCCTGGTTTCCACTACCGTTTTCATGACTGGAGTCGCATTCCCCCGCGACTCTCCTTTGCTATCATCAAACATTTCTGACATATTTGCTTCTGTTTGAACTAACACCGACTTACTAGTGCCTGGTTTTTCTGACTGTCCTGTAGCTATTATTTTGGCAACTATCTTTAAAACCTCTTCATGTACTTTATCTCTGAAGTACCGATGATCGAAAATACCCTGCTGGAGCAATTTTTCATGGTAAGGCATCCATCGGCTATTAATCACTTTTACTTCCTCGATTACCTTGCTAGTAGAGCTGTTGAAACATCGATGTTTGGCCACATCGATGTTTCGATGTTTTTCAGGAAAAAACAAAAACAAATGTTAGCGTAGGACTCACAATTCAGATATACATTTCATTTTTCAATAAAAGAAGTTTTTTTTTAATCTCCAACCACATTGTTAGTAAAAACCTATCAAGGAGTTAGTAATTCGCAAGTTGCACTTTCGTGCATCAACTTGCTTATAGAGGCTTATATTTAAATTATTAAATAAGACAAGTTAAGGCTTGCGTATTTCTGCGGCCCCCTTGCGTTTCTTCGCTCTTCGGCGAAGTTCAGCTTTCAGTTGGTCAGCACGCTCTATGCAGCGTTGTCGGTCCTCTTAGCAGACGTACTCGAAATAAGGTGAGTCAACTGGTCCAGGGCAGTCCTTGGGACCCGTCTTACCTGGTGTGCTTTTTTTTTGTTTTTGCTGTGTCGTTGCTCAGCTGCTGTTGTTGTACCGGTGCCGGTCATCGCACCAGATTTTGTCGAATTAGCAGCCTCTTCTTTGCAACTATCTTGTTGCTCTGCTGCTGTTTGTAGTTGCTGACTTGCAACTACATATAAACTTTTAACTTTAACTTTTTCCCGATATTAGGGCTTCGAACACGCCACACACAAACTCTGTTTTTATTTTATTTATCGCCGCCGAAATTATTGCAGTTGCTGGACTAGCCAAACTGCTTTTATTTAACTCGCTCGCACGCACTTTTTATTTATTAAGCAATATTTTGCTTTTTATATTAGACTCTCTTACCACGGGTGGGGAAAAACAAGAGTTAATTTATTTTCGCTACCTTCAGCTGATCTTGCATAAGATCAGACTTCAAGGATCTGATTCACACTCTGAGTCTCTTACCACTGGTGGGGAAAACTGCAGAGTTCCTTTTTTCGAAGGACCAAAATGAATAGGGATTTTCGAAGAGAAAGAAAATAACCCAATCTTCATTCGTTGAATTCAAAATATGAACTGATTTTATTTAAAAACTCTTAATCTCTAAGAAGCGACAATTGTTCTTAAAAATACTTATTCTAATGCCCCACGTTTTCGGTTGTTGAAAATTGTTTATGTTTCATGCTCAGCGCTGGATACTTGATACCGCGCCGCTTGTGTGTGTTTTCCACAAAGTGTGGATGCATGTTTTGGTTGGTATTAAGCAATAATTGTCATATGAATTTTATGACTTACTTTTGTTTATGTTTCGTTTTTGTATATTTCTTTGGTCAATCTGATTTGGTTAAGCCATTTCAGCTGACCACGATGTTTAATCTTAAACAACTATCTACACAAAAAGCACAAGATAATATTGATCAGACCCAAGGGAAAAAAAGCAGAAAGATATAATTTACATAGTAGAAAAATACAACTCAACGTTGGTGATCAAGTTTATGCCAGGAATTTCACCCAGAGTAATGCCGCTAAAAAGTTTTCCGCCAAATTAGAATCTGTTTTCATACCGGCAACTGTAAAGAAGAAACGTAGTCCCTTTTATTACGAATTAGTAGACAAGGATATTCAGGTCAAGAAAAAGTGAAGAAATCCTGTCTTGTTCAGATCATGCTGCTGTGATAAAAATCGCGCTTCATTATCTGTGGTGTAGTAACCTGATTTTTCCTTTCAAATCGACAAAATCAAGAGAATTTATTTAAATCAACCAACAGCTTTGAGTACAGTTATGATACCCACTCTCACATCGCCCAATGAAAAGACGCCACGTCGAAACACTTTGGAAAAGACCCGTTAGAAAGCTCTGTTCCCAAATTCTTTTGCATAAGACGCGTGCCTTAGTTTAATAAATTATATAGTGATTTTTACTTAAAGAAATTTCAAGTCGTAATACCAGGCTTTCTAGCCAATATCTGTGCAAAATTTGAAGACCAGTACAGTGCGGTTAGTTTATTAAAAGTGAAAGAGTTGAAAGGTGATATTTTTTATATGTAAGAGAGGTTTTTATTCTCTAACCGGGTAAACTAAATTCATGTATTCACAGTCCCAGCCGTTACAAGGTACCGAATATCCGTACTAGAGCTAAGAGAAAGCCTAGGCCTCGGAATTTCTGAATCTGAGGCGACGAACACCCCACGACTTTCATACAGTGACATAAGGCGCTGATGGAAGGACATGAATTAGGCTAACCTTAAAATCTACGTGCATCGTCTTCAGAGGGAGCTGCCTAGACTGCTGAAAATGAGTCGTTGTCATATGGTCCTGTAAATACGCTGTAAATCGCTCATAGGCCAAACGAAAATATGAAAACCGTCTGAAAATTAACCCACAATGTGTTTAAAGACAGTGTTAAATTGAGTCAGCCTCTCTCATAATCTATAAAATTCGCACTTTGTCATTCGATTGGAATTTATCGTAACTCAAGGTTCCTTCAGCAACGGCCTTGTACCGAACAATTTAAATTTAGTTCATTTTCGCTCATTACGAGCTTTAAACCTTTTTTTTATAGTTTTTAAGTAATCTCTAGTTAAGAATCCTACTTTAATTATTTGATCTAATGAAGCGATATGCGTAAGGTAACCTATGGAGTATATTTCGTTGTCATTTTTATAATTAATCTAAAACTTCTTTAAAAACCACGCCACAGCAAATTCGACGTCATCTTGGGCCCAACGATTACAACGAAAACCCGTGAAGTAAAACAAAGTCGTGAGTAATGTTAATCCTTTAAAATTTTTATTCTGAAAAAATCAAATTTTTTGCTACATATATGTGGGACTGTTAGTGCAATCCCACTTTTTCCTCCCGAATTTCTAGGCCGTTTTTACTCACAATCAATCAGTTTTATTTAACATTATTTCTTTATGCATTTATCACTTAATTACCACATAACTACACTCTTCTTATTCGAGCAGCCACGAGGAACACAACCGGTCGACACAACTTGACGCCATAAAAACTCTTTTCTCCATTGATATCGATGGTTTGTCATCGATATCGTTGATAAACTTTAAATTATGCTCCTCTGAACTGGTTCAGTACAATCGACTGCTTCTTGTCTCTCGACCCATTCCCACATTCGGCCGGACTGACTTATCATTCGCCTCGAATGTTGAATCGTCTGATGAATTCACTTGACCATTCCACGACTTCATGTACTCTGCGACAGTTGAGGTTTTCCCAGGACCTTCGTGATCTCCTACCTTTTCTACGTCATATCGTCCATGAGACTTAACTTTAACCACCCTATATGGTCCAAAATATTTAGCCTTAAGTTTTAATCCTGAACCATATTGCGTTCGCTTAATTGCTATCAAATCATCGATTTTATACTCAACTACCTTTTTTTTTTTTTTTATAACTTTTACGATTCTCCTCTTGGATTCTCTCAATATTATGCTGAGCTTCTTGACGAACGTTAGTGCGTTCAATTTCTAGCTCTTCTATGGCTTCCTCTTCCAAAAGTTCTTGTAACTCAGGGAAACTATTAGTCCTCATCTCAACCCCGGTTAATAATTTAAATGGTGACACTTTTGTGCTTCTAGGAGGGGTACTATTGATTGCTTGCTGCACTCTTTCAACGTACCTATACCACATAGTCGGTTTTTCATAACAAAGTTTTGTTAGCATAGGAATAATTATCTTATGGATACGTTCAACTTGACCATTTCCCCTAGGTACTCCAGTAGCTTTCCAAAAACTGATGCTTGACGCCTAAGTCTATCTACTACCGCTTCTGATGCCGTATTTTTTGTTGGATAGAGCCACACAAATTTCGAAAACGCGTCGACAACTACAAATAGATAGTTATAACTCTTCGCTGTCGGATCTATAGGTCCTACATGATCAACGTGATAAGTCCCTAAAGGTTTATCTTCTTTATTTATTGGAGCTAAGAAACCTTCTTTCTTGCCTGCTTTACCTTCCGAAACAATGCATTCGATACAATTTTTTACAATCTCAGAGGCCTTTTGGAACAACTTCGGTATGTAAAACTTTCTCTCAACTTCCTCTTGAGTTCTTTTGGCCGAAAAATGACCCTTTCTATGAGCAATCTTAATTAATTCCTCTTCCATAAGTGATGGGACTACAATTAAATCCTTAATGGGATCCTTGTACAAAACACCGTTTTTTATAAAGAAATCTTCATAAGGTTGATGCTCTAAAACAGCTGTCACTGCCCTAATCCAATCATCACTAGCTTGAGCTATTTTAAGTCTGTGATGCATTGAATCCTCTAACATTAAACAGGACATACGACTTAGAGCATCTACATGTTTCATTTTACTGCCACTTCTATGTTCAATTTCATACTTGAATTCTTGAAGAAATAAAGCCCAACGCGAAACTCTTACTGGAATGTCTCTTTTTTTCATTGTCATTGCAAAAGCATTGCAATCTGTTATGATTTTAAATTCTATTCCTAGTAAATATACGCGCCACTTCTTCAACGCCTCCACTATTGCTAACACTTCCAATTCGTATGAGTGATATTTTTCTTCCGCAGGCTTGGTTTTCCGGCTGAGATATTGTACTGGATGGAATAACTGATCATCGCTATCTTTTTGTAGAAGAACTCCTCCGTAACCAAACATGGACGCATCAGTGTGTACTTCAGTTACTGCCTTTGGGTTATACAATCGTAAAACTGGTGCGCTAATCAAGGCTGCCTTTAGCTGTTCAAATGCATTTGATGATCGTCACCGAACACAAACGTTGCATCTTTTCTTAACAAGTCTGACAGTGGTTTCGCTATCAATGCGTAAGACTCTATGAAACGACGAAAATATGAAGTTAGCCCAAGAAACCTTTGTACACTCTTGTAATTCTGTGGTTTTGGGTAATTTTTCACCGCCTGTGTTTTTGCTTTAGAAGGCCTTATAGAACCCTTTTCGACAATGTATCCCAAAAACTCTATACTTTCTTTTAAGAACTGACACTTCTGCCATTTAATGCGCAAACCAAACTCAGATGCCCTATTTAACACACATTTCAGCTTGTAAATTCCTTCTTTAATATCCTTTGAAGGAATAATTAGATCATCCATATATGTTACGACTGTGCCATCTCTAATCAAATCAATAAATGTTGCAAAGATGTAGCGGGAAAACACATGAGGGGAATTCGAAATTCCAAATGGGACATACAAAAATTCGAACTGACCGCTATGTGTCACAAAAGCAGTATACTTCCTTGAGTTGGGCTCCACAGGAACATGAAAATATCCATTTTCAAGATCCAAGGTTGTAAACACTGTATTACCCTGCAATCTCTCAATTACATCATCTATAAGTGGCATTGGGAAATGTTCTCTTACAATCTTAGCATTCAAACGTCTATAATCACAGCAAAGTCTTTTTCCTCCATCCTTTTTTGGAACAAGAACTATAGCAGACGCATATTCTGATGTACTTGGTTGAATGATACCCTCGGCTAACCATTTTTCTACTGTTGAGTCCACGATACCCTTATCAACGAAAGATAAACGCCTCGGCCGTTCGTATACTGGGCATTCGTCACTTAATAATATTTTCATTTCGACTGGACTCTTCTTTGAAGACTGTGGTACATAACTGTGAATAAGCTGCTTGACTTCTTTGACGTCCGATTTAGTTAAATGGCACAAATCTATTTCACTCTTTTCTTCTTCAGCTAATAAACACAAACTCTCAAATTCCTGTAACATACCCTTCGGAGTTTTCACTTCTTCATTGTGTACAGTTTCTGTCGCTTCTGTGTTTGGCATCACTTCTTCTTCTCTAGGCTTAAAAGTAGCATTTCCTTTTGTGATAACCAAATTAGCTAATTCTAAAATGTTGTTTCCAATCACTACTTCGTAGTCAATATCCTCTTTTCTATAAACGTGGAACGTTAAGGGCCATTGAAGACCATCAATAGTCACCTGCGCTTTAAAACTACCTATAGTATTTAACTCACTTTTACACACTCCCAATAAACGGTTTCGTTCATCGTTTAATTCTATACCATGAAGTTTTCTGATAATATCATCTCTTATTAAACATAGATCACATCCTGTATCTATGAGTGCAGACAGCTTAACGTTTCCACATGATATTGTTTTGAAAATAGCTTTTCCTTTTACATTGATTTCTTTTGACATTGTACTAGCCCTACTGTATTCCTTTTTAGTATCTAATTTACGTGTCGGGCATACTGATGCTTTATGCCCTATCTGATCGCATTTAAAGCACTTAATCTTCGGACACTCACTCATCAAATGAGATACTTCGCCACACTTATAGCATTTTCTCGGTTGTTTAGATATTTCCTCTTTTTATCATCCTTCTCATTATGATTTCTGTTTCTATTTACCACTTGAGGGTGACGAAAGTAAACCTTTTCGTAAATTGTAATCTGTTCCTTCAGCTTAATGACTGTCTTTGCCTGATACAAGTTACTTTTGTTAGCTTTTGAATCAGGTATTCCTTCTATGAAATATTCTATAAGACTAGCTTCATCTAAATTTATGGAACTGCCTATTTCCCTCAGACTATAAAGGTACTCACGAAAATCTTCATTTGGGCGTTTACGTCTATTTCGCAACAATTTATGTACTTCAATTGCTGATACTTCTGAGCCGAACTCGCTTAACAAAATTCTTTTTAATGATATCCAATCAGTCACTCCTCGCTCACTACGTACAAAAACTTTTGCTGCACCTTTTAATAATTGCTTAGCATAGATAAATTTCTGTAAAGAGTTCCATTGAACTGCTTCTGCATTATCTTCAAAATCCCGTAACCAATTTTCTATAGACGGTTGACCTGACCCATTGAACGAAGAAAGAGAATCCTCAATGTCGCGCAAAGTAAAATTATTTCTAACTACAGTTGGTGCCGTAGACTGAAATGATCCCGCATCATCACTTTCGGATTCAACCTCGACTTCGTCAGCCACCAAACCGAAATGTTCGAGAAGACGATCTTGCAACGATTGCTTTCTACCAGTTATTGCCAAATTCAAACTGGCCAACTTTGCTTTGAGCTCATTTACATTTAAACTTAATACTTCGTCTCTATTCATTTTGTATTCGTCGTAGCTTACTCGTTACAGCTGAAATTTCAATATATTTTACAAAAGTATAATCTTACTCTATTGTTAGTAATTTAATTTTCTCTTCTTTTAGCAATTACAAAATATAATTATTTCTCTTTCAACATTTACTTTTCTTTTAATTCCAAATTTATTTACTTCACTTTTGAATTCCAAATTTATTTACTTTACTTTTGAATCAACATTAATTTACTTTACTTTTATTCAAGCCAATCTTTAAATGATTAGTTATAATTTTGACATAAATTTATATTGATTTAATTTAATGATTTCATCAACTCAATTTAAATTATAACATTTTCCGTTCTGTAAACATAATGTTAATTAACATAAACATCTGGCTCACCACTATGTTGCCCTCTCGCTCGCTCGTGTTGACTCACCATATGCCGATCTCTCACGAATGCTCTCACTAACGCTGTCTCGCTCGTGACGCCAATGCCGATGTCTCGCTCGTGACGCCAATGCCGATGCCTCGCTCTTGTACAAACTTTTCCACTGACGCCGCCAAACTTGTGCGTCTAATGCTTTCTCGCTCTTGCCGCCAATGCCGATGTCTCCCTCTTGTACAAATTTTTCGCAGTGACGCCGCCAAACTTGTGCGTCTAATGCTTTCTCGCTCTTGCCGCCAATTGTTGTAGCTTCTCTTGCCGCCAATTTTTACAAGCTTCGCTTGGCGCCAATTTTCACAAGCTTCGCTTGCCGCCAATTTTCACAAGCTTCGCTTGCCGCCAATTCTCAAGAATTTCCCACTCTAGGTACAGCTGCTCACCACATAGATTCTATGTTCCAGGCCATTTGCCACATAAATCTACCATCTCAGTGAATAGTTCCCACGACGATACTCCAACACATTTACCAAAATTACGCTATACCAGCCTCATTGCCACGTAAATTTGTGCAAAATTCCAACGATCGTCAAACTCTTTGCGTTTTCAGCCTCTTTGCCACGCAAACTTCAGGGTTCTATACTGTTCGCACCTCCACACTTTTCACTCTCACTTGAACTTGGACGTTTCTCTGTCTCTCTCTAACATACAAGCATTCATCAATTGGGGTTTTTTTTTTTTTTTTTTTTTTTTTTTACCGCTTTTTGTACATTAAGGTTAAATCAAACACACATTTTTTCCGAACTTTCTGTCTTTGGCGACTCAATTTTAATGAATTTTTCGCTTCGAACGATTTGTTTTAATTATTAGTGTTCGTTATTTAACAACATCTTTTAACTGCACGTAAGTTCGATGCACTATGTAAATGTACATATCTCACTTCTGACACCAATTTGTGGGACTGTTAGTGCAATCCCACTTTTTCCTCCCGAATTTCTAGGCCGTTTTTACTCACAATCAATCAGTTTTATTTAACATTATTTCTTTATGCATTTATCACTTAATTACCACATAACTACACTCTTCTTATTCGAGCAGCCACGAGGAACACAACCGGTCGACACAACTTGACGCCATAAAAACTCTTTTTCTCCATTGATATCGATGGTTTGTCATCGATATCGTTGATAAACTTTAAATTATGCTCCTCTGAACTGGTTCAGTACAATCGACTGCTTCTCGTCTCTCGACCCATTCCCCATATATATATGTATGAAATATATATGGTTTGATCTACTACAATCTCTTATATTTAAAATATTAGTAATTTAAGTCATATTTGGATTTGAAAGTAATTATGTCAGCAATATGAAATTTTGTCAAGTTTGTTAGGAAATAAGTAAAGAATCCCAAAATTCTGTTTGAAACAGGAATAATGATTTGAGTTACTTGCTAAACTGTCATAAGATGTCATAAAAGTAATAAAACTACATTTGTTTTGGGACAACCTTGAAAATAGAACTAACCTAAGTTCACACCTAAGTTCTCTCACATCCTTTATTTAGATTCAGGTTTGTCTTCTTTGTTTAGGTCACGGTGAATTGGCACTTTAGCAATAATAGTAACACCACCTTTAGCTTTTGGTAGTTAGTTTAGTTTTCAAAACGTGCATTAAATTTATTAATGATAGTGAGTGTGAAAAGGGGGAGAAAGAGGCCCGAGCATAGCAAGAATGCGCACCGTCGGTCCTGATCACACTGTTGGTTTTACCCTTTTGTCATCTCAACAACAAATGAGTATATCGTATAACATTTCCGGAGGATACCACTCATTTTAAAGGCTTACCCTCAACCTTAGTGCCTTTACTTCTGAACTGGAGTTCTTTTAAAGAGGATTGTGTCCACTAACACCTTGGAGCCTTTTAGATGTTAACTAGGTTGAGCGAGAATTATAAACCAAAACCCATTCTGGTCACTACAGTATATACTGCAGGGGTTGTATATCTCGGATTCAGCCGGATCGGACCACTATATCATATACATCTTATATGTATTGAATACACTCTGCCGCTTGGGGCGCTGGCAGAGAGAGAGTGTGTGTTGCAGTATATATGTTTGTACGTATTAGCATATATGTACTGAGGGTACATAGTCAAAAGTGCTTACGCTAGCGATCCCACGCTCAGCGGCCAGTCCGCATAAGTGGCGGATCATATTACTATTATGAATGGGTGCATAAACATGGCAACAAAGTGTTGGTATGTTACTCTTACTTTAATGTTGAGCATATGACCACTTGTTATATTGTATACTCTACAATACTGTGGGCATATGCTCATTTGGCATATAACATACAACACCTCCCTTTTTAAAAGAATAACGTAATATTATGTAGTTATTTATTTGTTTTTCTTAAATACTATGTTGTATATTTATTTATTATTTTTTTTTTTAATCAATAAAAATGTTTTTTGTAAATTAGAAATAATTATATTAATTTTTTTTTTTTAAATTAATAATTTTTTTTTTTAATTTTTATTTTTTTTTTTTTTTCAATATGTATGTATATATTCTTATCCTTTTTCTTTATTTATTTATCTTTTTTAGTCTATCTTTATGAACTTTTTGTTCCTCATTTTTCTTATTTCTTATAATTATATTGTTATTCTTTTCTATATTAATGAAAATAGTGGTCCTATATAAGAAGATTCTAATTTGTGACCTGCTTCGTTTTTCAAATAAACTTGGTCTCCTATTTATAGTTTAAAATCTAATACTTTCTTATCGTTTATTTCTTTCTGTTTAATTTTATTTTTTTCTAAAAGTATTCGAGCTCTCTTATACGCGTTTTCTAGTCTAAATTTAACTTCCTTAGAATAATCTTCTATATTATATAGTCATATATCCAACAGCAATCCCCAATAACTTATAAATTTTTCGCCCCCTAAAATTTATAACTTTAAAGTAAACATCCGTTTTATTCACAAACAATTGGACACTTGCAATAACAATTGTCCCCCTCAAAACTTCCAGCGTGAGAACGCAATATTATAAACAAATCTGTCCCCAAAAATTCCTCTAAGCGTGAGAACGCTTAGTATGCAAAATCAATAAGCCAATCAAATATCAGATCAAGACATCATCCGATAAAAACCTCCCACTAGTAGCATAAAAAGCTTTCAACATAATTGTAAACATAAAAAGCTTTCTAACCGAACTGTAAACTTAATTGTATGAATACTGATAAGTTAGTTCGTAAGATAAATCCTTTCAATAAAGATCGTTTCAATAGAATAGTTCAATAGATCCTAGTTTTCTTTTTTTTAACCTATAAAGGAAGCGGATTTATAATTGGCGCAGTCGGTAGGATCGGTTAAAGTGAACTAATTATTCTATCCGTGTGTTACATAGAATTATTATCCGTGTATTACATAGAATTAGTGAATAATCACTATAAAACTCCGATCCGCAAAAGAATTTACGGGCATCGCTCAAAAGCCAACAACAGTGAAAAATATTTACACCAACTGTGTTTTTTTTTTTTTTTTATTTCTTTTTTTTTTTTTTGCAAGAAAACAAAAATACATATATACATAAATTTTGACAATATAGGCTGCGTTTCGCTAGAAGGGGGGGATTGGGGAGTGGACCTGGGCAGCACATGTGGTACCGCCTATTTGGCATTGCTTCGCATGCGGCTTTACCAGATCCTAACCTCTCTCTCTCTCTAGCCTTCTGAGCTCCTTCATAACGGTAGCGGCGAACTTACTGGCCGCCTCCCAGTTCTTAACATCAGCCAACATGAGCAGAACCAAGTTGTCCGCCATGACTCTCTCTCCGACCTCATCGCACAGGCTCTGTCTCGCTTCGTCGTATCGCGGGCAAAGAAATGTAACATGGTGCGCGTCCTCGATTATTCCACTACCACACCATGTACATTCGTCCGATGTATCGTGCCTAAACCTCTTCAGGTAGCTTCTAAAACAGCCATGGCCGCTCAGGAGCTGAGTTAGGTAAAAATTTACCTCGCCATGCGTTCTGTTCAGCCAGGGTTCGAGCTTCGGAATGAGCCGGTGCGTCCATCTGCCCTTAGGGGATAGGTCCCAGCGCCTCTGCCACCGGCCTATGCTTTGTAGCCGCTGGTGTTGCCGGTTGCCCGTCTCTGGAGAAGAACCGCTGGATGCGTCCGTTCTCTTGCCGTAGTACATGGCGTTGGATTCTCTGGCCAGTTCGTCAATCGGCACCATGCTTGCCAGAACCAGTGCCGCCTCGTCCGACACCGTCCTGAAGGCGCTGCACACCCTTATTGCGCTCAGTCTGTAAGTCGCTTCAAGGTCGCGGCGGTAGCTTTTTTGTGTCCATTGCTCCGGCCCAGATAGGAGCGGCGTAAAGGGCTATCGACCTTGTGACGCTCATCAGCAGTCTTCTACGTCCCTCCTTGGGGCCTCGGGTGTTCATCATTATCCTAGAAAGGGACCTTACAGAGACGAGGGCCCTTTGATTCGCGTAGTCGAGGTGTTCGCGAAAGCACAGACGGGTGTCCAGCATAACTCCCAGATACTTGATGGCCCTTTGCGACAGAATCCGGGTGGTACCGACACATATCTCGGCCCGTTCAACTAGCTTCCTGCTGCTGATTAGGACCGCCTCGGACTTGTGGGCCGCCAGGCTTAGTCCAGCAGAGCTTAGCCATCGCTCCACACTGGCGACTGCTTCTGTGCACCACGCCTCTGCATCCTTCAACTCCTTCGCTACCACCACCAGGGCTACGTCGTCAGCAAACCCGACGATTTGTGTGTGCGACGGCAGCTGCAGCCTCAGGATACCGTCGTACATGACGTTCCACAGGAGTGGGCCCAGGACTGAGCCTTGTGGGACTCCTGATGAAACCTCCTGCTCCTTCGTGCCTTCAGATGTGGCATATTGTAGGGTACGTCCTTCAAAATAGCTCCTTACTATTTGCACCAAGCCTCTTGATACTCCAAACGACTCCAGACCTTCCAGGATTTTACCCCATCTCGCCGTGTTGAAGGCATTGCGCACATCCAATGTAACCACCAGGCAGTATTTCTTGGATCCGCCCCTCCATCTGGTTCCAGCGATGGCGTCCGCCGCAATATTGACCACCCTGTTTATGGCGTCAGTAGTGGACCGTGCTTTCCTGAATCCGAACTGCATTTGGATAAGTCGCCATGTCGTTCGATTTCTTGCTGAATCCGAGCTCCTATGATAGGTTCAAGGACCTTACCCGCAGTATCTATCAGGCAGATGGGCCGGTATGAGGATGCCTCGCCCGGTGGTTTGCCCGGCTTAGGGAGAAGCAATAGGTTTTGCCGTTTCCAAATGCTCGGAAATTTTCGTTCTCGCAGGCACTGGTTGTACATCTCCGTGAAAACTTCAGGAACAAGTGAGACTGCCAAAGCGAGAGCTCTGTTCGGGATAGCGTCTGGGCCAGGGGCCTTGTTCGGTCTCATCCTGCGGACTATGGAAATTACTTCCTCGCATGAGCACTCCTTTAATCTATCCTCACTGTGACGAAGTGGATGGTCACGCAAAGCATGCTCGCAGTTGGGAAACAGAGTCGTCACGATCCGCTCTAGGAACAGTGGGTCGCAGGGGGTATCGAGTGGGTCCGAACGCAGTCTCTTGACTATCGTTTGGTACGCCTTGCCCCAGGGGTCCTGCTCGGCCGTATCGCAAAGCGATAGGAAGGCTTCTCTCTTGCTTGAGCTGATTTCTTTCTTCAGAAGTCTCCTCCGGAGTTGGTACTGGCTTTTTAGAGGCTCGAACTGAGCGGTTCCTCTGGACCTTTGGTAAAGCCTTCTCGCTCTAAGGCAGTTCCGCCTGGCCTCCTCAATTTTATCGTTCCACCAGCACACAGGCTTGTGGTGTCTGCCGTACGACGTACGCTGCGCCATGCTACCTTCACAGGCTGCTCTTAATGTGGCCATGACATGATTTGCGGAGTCTTCAGCGGTCAAACGTACTTGCAGCCCCGCCAGCTTCGCCTGAAATGTTGGTACATTTAGCGTGTCAGGGCGGAAGGATTTTCGCTGTGGGAAAACTTGTTGCAGCGCTCTAGGACGACTTGTCAGGGTAAGCAGTATGGCCTCGTGATCGCTCGCCGTGTAGAAATCGCCGATACCCCATGATGACGACCTGGCGATATTCTCGCTTGCGAATGTCAGGTCTATTATGGAACCAGTTCCCGCTCTGCTGAAGGTATTCCTGCCCCCTGTATTCAGCATCTCGAGATTGAGCGATGCAAAAGCCTCTAACAGGATACGACCCCTTGCATCTGTTCTTGGACAGCCCCAGTCAATTGCCCAGGCATTGAAGTCGCCCGCAATAACGACTCGTGGCCGGCCTCTGGTGTCCTCTACGAGGTTATCCAAGACCTCACCGAAGCGAGTAATTGGTAAACTCGGTGGCAAGTAGCAGCTATACAGTACCAGATCATTCACCGTGGCTCTGCTGAAATGTTGGAAGGACCTTGTGTCTTGCAGCGGGCTTGATGTCCCACAAGACCATATTGCGGATCTCCTGTCGGCGTCAGTCACCCACTTGGATGACTCTCCAGTAGAGTAGGGCTCGCTTAGAAGAGCTACATCGATTGACTGCTCTCTGATCGTCTGTTGCAGTAGGTCCTGCGCCGCGATGCAGTGATTTAGGTTCAGCTGCAGGATCTTCAGTGCTGACGACGTCATTTGGGCGGCTTTGGGGTCCTCGAATCGCCCCTTGCTGTGCAAAGGCGGCTGCCTGCTAGGTGATTTCTTGGACTCAGGCCTTGTGCAGCACATAGAAAGCAGTTGGCATCCATTGAAGGACAATTGGCTGCTATATGGCCTACCTCGCCGCATTTGAAGCAGCAACGTGACCTGTCCTCCATGCTGGAGCATCTTGCGGCTATATGACCAACGGTAAGACACTTAAAGCACCTCAGTGGCCGTTCTTCGAGTGCTTTAATGGGGCAATTTCCCCACCCTATCATCACAGAACCCAGATCTGTGAGCTTCTGGATTACCGCCTCTGTGGCCCTCACAATTGCCGTCTGGTAATTCCGCAGGCCCGGCCGTATGCTCTTCACGGTGAGCGCGTTTTCTTCGACCTTGGCCTGTGAGGCCAGCGCTTTCAGTAACTCCTCCCGAGTCGCCGCTGCATCTAGGTTGTAGATCGCTATAGCTCTTTGCTGCTGGAGAGGCCTTACTCCTACCTTATCACCTAGTACCACTGGTGATATTTTCTCCGAGTGACTTGATGTCAGTTGCTGGGTCCTTCCGGAGCTCCAGAATCAGCGCGTCGTTTGCAGTACGCCGAACTCTGGAGACGTGCTCACGGACATGTTGCAGCTTGCCATCCGTGCGTCTGGTCACCATTTTGAGCACTTGGCTATAACTAAGCCCGTCGCTGGCTTCTATAAGAATTGCATCCGGTCTATGCTTGATTCTCGGTTTGGCCTGCATCGAGGAGGCTCCACGTCGAGGCTTTGCGGGGCCGACTGTTTTCCATCCTTGGTTGTCCTCGGTTGTCCCATGATCCACTGTTGTATGGCGCGCTTTGTCACCTTGGGGAGTAGGTGGGGCCTTCTGCTGCTGCTGGGATTCCGCGGGTTGCCGTTTTTTAGCACGCTGTTTGGATGCGTGGGCGCTGGTCTGCCGCGAGAGCTTTCCAGAGAGTTCAGATAGGCCTGATGCCTTGTCTCCGCGCTTTTCCACTGGTGAAGTTTGCGTAGGCCGGGATAGCATGGTCACGGAGAGCAAATCTTCAGTCTGCTGCCCACGACTGACACGCTCAGGTGGCGGCTTCGAACAATTGGGACATGCCTCCAATGCCACTGACTCGACTGGGTGTCCACTGAGTCTGGAGCTGACTTCCGCACGGAGCTCTTTTAGCCTCTCAACTTTTTCCCGAAGGGAGTTGGTAATGGCCCGCTTGCCTCCTTCTTTCTCGGGCTTGATCCTCTCCGAGATCTCCTCCAACAGTACGCCCATTTCTGTTAATTCTTTGCACACAGGCTGCAGTTTTGACCTTTTCGGAGGGGCACAGTCAATTGCAGCTTCTCCATTTGGGCTCATGGCGTCCCGCGATCTCTTTGGAGTGTCCTCTTGATGGCTAGAACCGCTCGGAGGAACTCGTCATGGATTGGAGGCGAATGAAGCAACATTCTGCTACGCCCGAACACCATTAGCTCCTCTCCTTCCATTATCTTCGGCCTGTTACCAGGTATTTCCCCCTGGTGAGCGTTGGGAGTTATACCGCTCCGGCTCGGCTTCCTTTAGATACTTCCAGCAGGCAGCGGGAAAATGGGCCGCTCGGTGTGCAATGGTAAAAATAAAATTATAAAATAAAAATAATTTTAGAATCCTAAAATTACCCGCAGCGGATTTGAGCCCCTATAGTGCCCAGGAGTATCACACAATGCCGCTTATGCTAGTTAAATTCCCAAAAGAAATGGATTTGAAAATTTAATTCCTTCCAGCGGATTTGAACCAGGTACTTTAGTACCCGCCTCCGAAATTAAAGGGAAAAAAAACGGAGATATTTAAAAATAATTTAAATAAAAATATAAAAAATGCTCCAATTTAAATTAAATTTTTATTTACTCCGCTCGGCGGACTTGAACCAGGTACCGACCGAATTCAAAGGCGACGCCGCTGCTTGTTAGGCCACCGCCTACGTCACCAACGCTAGGGCTAGTGCACTGCTATACTGATGAACAGGTGGGAGGTGATTTAGAACCGCCGCCTAGAAGTAAGCGGCACTTGGGCGGTCTGCGGAAAAAAAAGCTCGACTCCTAGATGATGGAGAGCTTTCGAGCCCGGCTTGGCAGGTCCGCCAACAGCTGATAATCGCACCACTTGTGTGTTTAATTACAGCGTGGGTGGAATAAAAATTTACCAAAATGTGCGGCTGGCACCCCACTACCACCAATACGATGGAAAAAGTCGGGAGATGCAAAAGGAAAGCGCCCCGCGCCCCTCCGACCGGTGCAGCAGGAGGCCGGAAAAAAAAAACCAACTTAATTTTTCACTTGCAATGCAACTGGCGACCGGCGGAACGTGAGTAACAACACGAGTGAGACTGCTACACTAATAGACAAAATAATTTCAGGACTAGGAGATCAACGATCACGGATAAACCGGAGATTTCACAAAAAAGACAGGACGCGACGAAAAACACGTTCCTCTCAGTGTGTATGCGTATGTGTGTCTCAACTGACAACCACTCACCAACTGTGTGTGGTATCAACTGTGTGTTGCAACCAAATTCCAATTGTGGAACGAAAAAACGCCAACTGTGTGCGTTAATATCAACTGTGTGTGTTACAGCAATAAACTCCAATTGTGGAACAAAACGCCAACTGTGTGCGAAAATATCAACTGTGTGTGTTACAACCTAAAACTCCAACTGTGGAACAAAACGCCAACTGTGTGCGAATAAAATAAAACACCACTAAAGATAAAATGGCAGAACTCACCGAAGCCCACCTCACTCAAGCACTGTCTTCATTAAGACAGGTGGCAAGCTATGATGGAGCACCAGAGAATCTGACATCCTTCATAAGGAGGATAGATTTCATCATGCACCTATATCCAACCCATGACATGAGGCAACACAACATATTGTTCAGCGCAATCGAGATGCAGCTCACTGGAGAAGCTCAACGACTTTCGCAAATTGGACAAGCCAACACCTGGCCGGAACTAAGAACGTTTCTGATCAACGAATTAAAGACGCAGACCCCATGTGAGGAACTTCTTCGACGCCTCTACAACACCCAATATACAGGAAACCTTCGTAAGTTTGTAACTGAACTAGAAGATAAATCTTATATTATTACAAACAAGCTTAGTCTTGAAAACGATGCAAAATAACACCATTCTATATACAAAATTGAATGAAGTCACAATAGATGACAAATTCCCAATTCCAGTCATTGATGAAATTCTTGACAAACTGGGAAAATGTCAATACTTTACCACCATTGATTTAGCTAAATGATTTCATCAAATTCAAATGGATCCTGAATCTATTTCAAAAACAGCTTTCTCAACTAAACATGGCCATTACGAATACACACGTATGCCATTTGGTCTTAAAATGCCCCGGCAACATTCCAAAGATGTATGAATAATCTTTTGGAAGACCTTATTTATAAGGATTGCCTTGTTTATCTGGATGACATTATAGTGTACTCCACTTCATTGGAGGAACACATACTATCACTCAGAAAAGTATTTAAGAAATTAAGAGAAGCTAATCTTAAACTCCAACTCGACAAATGCGAATTTATGAAAAAGGAAACAGAATTCCTTGGTCACATAATAACAACAGAAGGTATAAAACCTAACCCAGACAAAGTCAAAGCAATTCAAAATTTTCCGATCCCTAAAACCCCAAAAGAAATAAAATCATTCTTAGCCCTCTACTTCCCAAGACCGCCTGCAGGCGGGCTAACTTCATTGGTCGCGCAATCTAATTTGTAAACCTGTATTTGTAGTTATTTTTATTTCATGTATTTAGGGGAATCCCAAATATTTATTTTGAAGCTTTCGCAGTTTACCATTCCACGAAAGACAGCTGCTAGAAGCATTCAATTGCCGAATTTAGTGAAAATCACAGAAAATAATTATTTGGTGCGAAGAGTCAAATTCAAAAATTTAAAAAAAATATAATTTACTCCCATATCTCAATTTAAAAATTACTAGCATATTTTTGCACAAGTTAACTAATAAGAAAGTGATTAAACTTATAAGAAAAAGTGTCCATAAGCTTTTTACTTGAGATCAAAGTTAGCCCGCCTAGAGGCGGTTTTGGGACACCTAGTGAAAAAAAAAATTCGATAATGTAAGTTTTAAATACAAGCAATTCTAATGAAAACGGTTAATCAAAACACAAATTTTCCGACGATGAAATAAAAGTAGCATTAGATATGCTCGACTTTAATGGTGAAACGGATAACGAAGAAGAAAATTTAGACGATTTACATGAAGATTCTTTTAGTTACGGTAGTTTTGGAAATGATATTGATGTCTCAATTAACGATGTTCTTGATATGTCAGAATTAGCACTTGCATCACAGATTTGCTTTGGTAACAGCACAGCTTCAATGTTGTCACCATCATCTTTAAATGCTTCATCAAGTGCTTCTTCGACCCCGAAACGGAAGCGCCGTCCGCTTTCTCTTATTCAAGGTGAATCGCATAGTGAACTTGATAGATCACCAAGAGGAAGTCGTCGATCTGCCAATAAGTCCTTTAATAACACCATAAATCAATCTGGCGCTTTCGTAGGATCTGCTTTGGCCATTGACCCGAGATCAGAAGCATTTAAAAAGATACTATGGCGTCAAAAAAATCTTGTTCTGGATAAATCGTCGATCAAATTTTGTGATCCCGATATGAAGAAATTTCTGATCCTGGACACTCCATCCAAATGCTTTGAATATTTCGTAAATGATGAAATTCTATCGCACATTGTTTACCAAACTAACCTTTACGCTTCTCAAAAAAACATTAGGACCTCCTTCACACCAAACAACTTGGAATTGCGTAAATTGATTGGTATTCTAATTTATATGTCAGTATTTCACTATCCAAGTATCCGTTCATATTGGAGCGAGTATGCGTTTAAAATTATCCAAGACACAATGTCAAGAAATCGTTTTGATGAAATCCGAAGCAACCTTCATTTTAATGACAATAGCACTATGCCATGCAAAGGTTCAGATGACTTTGATCAGTTATACAAAGTCCGCCCTCTTATAAAACATTTCAATGAAAAATTTCAATCAGTACCAATGCCCCAGCATCTATGTGTAGACGAACAGATGTGCGCAACAAAAATGAAGTCATTTCTTCGACAGTACATGCCAGATAAGCCCCACAAATGGGGTATAAAACTATTCGTCCTGTGCGATTCGGCTGGTTTTTGCTATAGCTTTGAAGTATATGGGGTGCGGGTGATAATGTTATTCTTCCGGGAACCCCAGATCTTGGTGCGTCTTCAAACATAGTAATTCGACTGTCCAGTATAGTGCCTAAATTCAAAAACCACATAATGATTTTTGACAACTTTTATACTTCGCTACCACTACTTGTTTATCTGCGATCACTAGGAATTTATTCTTTGGGGACAATACGCTCAAATCGGATCCCTAATTGCAAGATACCAACAGATAATCTTTTAAAGAAACTTCCACGTGGGTACTCTACGGAATTCTGTGGCTCAGCAGCAAATGTTGACATTTCATTAACGGTATGGAAGGACAATAAATCAGTGCGCCTTGCATCCACCTATGTTGGCGTTATGCCATTTCAAAATGAAGTGCCTTCGAAAACCACTGTCACACGATTTGTGCGCTCAGAAAAAAAATTTGTTGATATTGATTGTCCCAATTCAATAAATGAATACAACATGCATATGGGTGGCGTAGATCACATAGATGGACTCATAGGTCGATACAAAATTTCTTGGAAAACTTTAAAGTATACAAACCGAGTATTCACACGTCCTCTCGCAAATTCTCAGAAAAAAGGTTACGGAAAAAAGACTTTTTTACCGCCTGATGAAATTCGCTTCGATGGAATTGAACATTTTCCTGAATATTTGCCACGAATCAACGGCAAGAAGACTTGTAAAAATACAGGATGCCCTTCCGAGACGCAGGTTATATGCCGAAAATGTAATATTAATCTTTGCTTATCGATGCAAAAAAATTCTTTCTTTGATTTTCATCATAAATAAACTAAACTTATCTTTATATTTATAAATATGCATATTCTCGAATATTTGTGCACTAATTTTGAAGTTTTTCATAAATAATAAACAACAGCCCAAAAAACTATGCAGTAAAAAATTTTTTTGGCAATGTTTTCCCAAGACCGCCTCTAGGCGGGGTTAGGATTTGACCCAATATATCCTGAATCTCGGGAAACCAAAAATTTTTCTAGAACAAATATTTTTTTTTTACCCGTAACCAGAGCAAAAATAATTTTTGTTTTTAAAACAAAAATTTGGGAAGTAGAGGGTTAGGATTATGCGGATTCTTTCGAAAATTTATACCAAACTTTGCACATATTGCAAAACCTTTAACTCTTGGATTAAAGAAAGGAGCTAAAATAAACATAAAAGACCCACATTATATTTCTTCATTTGAAAAATTAAAATATCTTCTTTTGAATGACCCTAAGCTTGCATACCCCGATTTTAAAAAACCATTTTTCTTAACCACAGATGCTAGCAATATAGCTTTAGGCGCGATCATTTCACAGGACCATAGACCTATTTCTTACGCAAGCAGAACGTTAAACGATTATGAGATAAATTATTCAGCTATTGAAAAAGAATTACTATCAATAGTTTGGGCAACAAAGTATTTCAGACCATACCTTTTCGGTAGAAAGTTCGAAATTCTAAGCGACCATAAGCCTTTAGTATGGCTCAGCAATATAAATATGAAACTTCAAACTCAAAACTAAATGAGTTTGATTATAAAATTAAATATTTACCCGGCAAAGAAAATCATGTAGCAGATGCTCTTTCCAGAATTAAAACAGAATTAATACATAGTGCTCATGAGGACAATGGAAATTACATTCCAATTGTAGAAAAACCCATTAATTATTTTAACAGGCAAATAGAATTCATTAGAGGTTCAGAAGACAAAACATCAACATATTTTTATAAATCAAACATAAAAATAACATACAAAGAAATGACCAATGCTTGCGCAAGGGATATAATTAAAAGATATCTTTGCGGTAAGAAAACTGTATTATATTTTCATAACGAACAAGATTTTCAACAAGCCTTTATTGAAATAATACGATCAAACGTAAAAACAAAAACCTCGAAATCAAGCATTAAGTTAGAGGACATTCAAACGTTTGCACAATTTAAAGAAATAATTCTAAAACAACATAAAGAATTATTACATCCAGGAATCGAAAAAACGATTAACTTGTTTAAAGAAAAATATTATTTCCCCGATTTTCAAAACCTGATTCAAAACATTATTAACGAATGCTCTGTATGCAATATCGCAAAGACAGAAAATAGAAATCCAAAACTAACTTTTTAAAACAACACCAGAAACTTTTAATGTCAGTGAAAAATACGTCATGGACGTTTACATGATCGACAATTTACAATTCCTTTCATGCATTGACATTTACTCCAAATTTGCAACACTTGTAGAAGTAAAATCTAGAGATTGGTTAGAAGCCAAGAGAGCAATTATGAAAGTATTCACTGAAATGGGCAAACCAATTGAAATAAAATCAGACAAAGATTCAGCATTTCTGTGTAAAGCACTAAAAAATTGGCTACAAGAAGAAAATGTAAAGTTAGAAATTACAACAAGTAAAAATGTCATTTCAGACGTAGAAAGATTCCATAAAACAGTTAACGAAAAACTCAGAATTATAAATAGCGAAAATGACATCGAATCTATGCAGGATCACCCGACTATAATACCCAATCAAATAAAATACATAAAATAAACAATTTAAATAAAGACAGACACGACTTGGAAATCGATACTAGATTTAAATAAGCACCATTAGTAAAGTCTAAAACAACAAATCCATTTAAAAAGACAGGAGAAATAAATCAGTTAGATGAAAAACACTTTGAAGAAAGAAACAGAGGACAAAAGGTCACACACTACAAATCAAAATTCAAAAAGAAAAAGAAAGTTAATAAAAGCAAATACGACAATTGATACATTACAGGTCAACAACTCAAGATGACTTTTTTGTGCATCGTGCTATTCTTAACTTTAAAATCAACATGCAGTCAATCCATTGACATAAACCCAGTAAAAGCACCGAACGGTTACTTAATATTTAAGACAGGAACCATGGACTTACCGACAAACTTTGAATATCATTATTTAAAAGTGAATTTAACACTAATAGACATTACATATAACAATCTAATGCAACAAGCACAGGAATTTAAAGACATAATCCATATTCAACACTTAACAGAAAAATTAAGTAGGGAAATTAATAGAATACAAATTGTAAAACGTAACAAACGAGGACTAATTAACGGAATTGGTTCAATATACAAATATCTTTTGGTACTCTTGATCAAGACGATAAAGACGAATTAGAAGAAAAAATAAATAATCTTGAAAGTAATAGCGTACAAGCAAATGAACTAAATAGACACTACTTAATAGACACTATAAATAAAGGTTTAGAAGTAATAAACAACCTCAAGGAAGAAAAGGAAAAATCAGTAAAAGTAGAAGTTCTAATCTTTAATTTTGAGCATTTCACAGAATACATCGAAGACATAGAAATGGGCATGCAGCTCACTAGACTAGGAATTTTCAACCCAAAATTTCTAAAACATAATCGCTTAAGTCATGTTAATTCGGAAAAACTACTGAATACAAAGACATCCACCTGGCTTAACCCAAATTCAAATGAAATATTTATCATTTCAAACATTCCTCAAGATATAATAAAAACCCCTATCTTTGAGATACTTCCTTATCCAGATGAAAATAAAAATATTTTGACAGAAAATTCATACGATAAATACTATTTTAACAACAACACTTTGTTTAATAAAAATACAAAACAAATAGAAACTAATGAATGTATAATAGGCATTTTAAATCAAATCCCAACCACTAAACCAACCAACTAAAACATATAAAAATTATCAAACTAATTACATTGAACCAAATATAATTGTAACATGGAATTTACCAAAAGCAGAACTTAACCAAAATTGTGTAAACAACGACTTAATAATAGAAGGCAATAACATAATAAAAATTTACGATTGTGCCTTAATATTAAATGAAATATCAATAACAAATTCATTGCTTGACTACAGCCAAAGCGTTTATGTAACAAACAATATCACTAGGCTAGAACCTATTTCTTTTATCCAAACAAAAGATATAATTAACGAACACACAAAATATTATACTGTATTTCAAACTATTACATTAACCACATTTGTACTTACTATAATAAGTTTGATTACATACTTAATCTATAAGTTTAAGGCAATGCCACAAAAATTAATAATTAAACATTTCCGATTAAATAAGAATCGTATTCCCACAGAAAAAATTGAAACCCTATTTGTTGATAAAATTGAATCCCAAAGTATAAACAAAATTGATACTTCAATCTTTGCAACTGAGGAAAATCTCTCGCTATACCCCAATGTATCCGCCTGAGGACAGGCTATTTTCTTTAGGATGGGGGAGTCATATATCCAACAGCAATCCCCAATAACTTATAAATTTTTCGCCCCCTAAAATTTATAACTTTAAAGTAAACATCCGTTTTATTCACAAACAATTGGACACTTGCAATAACAATTGTCCCCCTCAAAAACTTCCAGCGTGAGAACGCAATATTATAAACAAATCTGTCCCCAAAAATTCCTCTAAGCGTGAGAACGCTTAGTATGCAAAATCAATAAGCCAATCAAATATCAGATCAAGACATCATCCGATAAAAAGCTCCCACTAGTAGCATAAAAGGCTTTCAACATAATTGTAAACATAAAAAGCTTTCTAACCGAACTGTAAACTTAATTGTATGAATACTGATAAGTTAGTTCTTAAGATACATCCTTTCAATAAAGATCGTTTCTTTTGAGTTCAATAGATCCTAGTTTTCTTTTTTTTAACCTATAAAGGAAGCGGATTTATAATTATATATAGGTTCTCTTTTATCTACGCTATTAAATTGCATTGGTAAGTTATTCTGTCTTCCAAATACTAGTTCATATGGACAATAATTATGAGTTACAGATGGTGTTGTGTTAAAACAATACACGAAATACTGTAACCATACGTCCCAATCAGTTTTATCTACTGAAATATATGAACGAATGTACTCGTTGAATGTCCTATGACTTCTTTCAACGGTACCTAATGTCTGGTGGTGGTGTGCTGTAGATATTATGTTATCTATTTTTAGATATTTGCACAAGTCAGTTATAATGGAATTTTTGTATTCTGTTCCCATGTCCGTAATGAACGTCTTCATTGGAGCGTACTTCAGAATAAAAGATTCGAATATGGCTTTTGCGACAGTTGTTGCACTTTTATTTGCAATAGGAATTGCTACTAAATACTTTGTCAAATCACATATTAAAGTGATTGCGTATTCATTCCGATTTTCCGAACGTGGTAGTGGACCAATTGTGTCTACTATCACTCTGTCGAAAGCATATTGTGGAGTTTCTGTAATTATCATAGGTGATCTCGTGTGTTTCGTTCTTTTCGACGTCAGGCATTTTGGACATTAATTAATGTACTCTTTTACATGTTTTGTCATGTTTTTCCAATAATATTGTCTTTTTATTTTTGTCATCGTTTTTATTTACGCCTGTGTGACCTCCTTGAATTGGATCGTCATGAAATGTAGACAATATAGCTCTTTTTTTTTTTTCATTGTATATTTGGGTCACCGGCTTGAGTAGCGCTACTCTTAATGATTTTAAATTCTTGTTGCCCATATGTTTGAAAGTATCTATCGAAATTGATTCAAAGATCTTTTCGCTCGGTGCCACTTTTAGTTGGCTGATATTATATACACCGGCTTGCCATTCAAGCCTTTGGAAAAACTGACATAAGTCTAGAATTCCATTGGAGTATAAATCGCTAACATTTATTCTCGCTATAACTTTTTTCCATTTTTCAATAAACATGTCGAGTCTGTCATTCGCAAGGTCACTACTTTTCGTACCTCGTCATTTGTTATGACTTCGTATACGTTGGGCTTAGAAGCTTTTTCAAGACTTTGCCTTGGCAATAGATCTTGTTTGTTTTCTGCGCAGAAATTTTGTTATCTACTTTGATGCCTGGTAGTGACTTTCAGGACTTTTTTATTCATATCAATTAAATCAGTTATTGTAATTCTGGACAGAGCGTCTGCCACGAAATTATCTTTTTTTCTCTCAGATATTCTGCTGTAAAATCGTATTCTTCTAATTCGAGTCGCATGCGAGTTAATTTTGAACTTGGGTTTATCATCGAGAATAAATATGTTAAGGGGCGATGATCAGTTTTTACTGTGAAATGTTTGCCATATATATATGGTCTGAAATGTGTAATTGCCCAATGTATTGCTGCTAGCTCTTGTTCAGTTGTACTTTTATTGCTTTCACCTTTAGTGAATGCTCTTGATGCATATGCAACTGGGAGTTGGAGTCCATTATAGTTTTGAGTTAAAACTGCTCCACATGCTTGCTTGCTTGCATCTGTGATTATACAAAATTCTTTGCTAAAATCTGGGTACTGTAACAAGGTTGGTTTAACAAGTTGTGTTTTTAAATACTGGAATGCCTTTTCACATTCCGCTGTCCATTCGAATGGGACATTCTTTTTGCATAATCTTGTTATATGCCGTGAGTATTCGGCGAAGTTTTTTATGAAACGTCTATAATAATTGCAAAATGCAACGAATCTTCTAGCACTGTCTGCGTCCGTAGGGACTGGATAGTTATTAATAACATCGAATTTTTTATCATCTGGTAAGATTCCTTTGTCGGTGCATCTGTGACCTAAAAATGTCACCACATGCATGAAAAATGAACATTTTTCTGGATGTAATTTCAAATTGTGTTTTCTACAAAGTGTAAAAACATTAGGTTTTTAAGCATGTGTTGTTCAGAACAACCAATAACGATTAAATCATCCATATAAAGGAATGCTTGTGAAGGCTCTAAACCCGAGAATGCTATTGTCATCATTCTCTGAAATGAATTAGGTGCTATTTTTTAAACCAAATGGTAATCTCGTGAAGCGATATGAACCATTGTTTGTTGAAAAAGACGTTATGTTCCTTGAGCTTTCCTTAAGTTCAATTTGGTGGAAACCTGACATTAAGTCAAGGCATGAAAAATATTTAGCTCTACCCAGTTGATCAAGAATATCGTCAATTCTGGGGAGCGGAAATTTATCTGATAGCAGTTTTTTGTTTATTTGGCGATTACTAATCGCCATTTTTTCTCTTTGGAGTCCGGAAGAGATTTCTTTGGGACCAATAAGAGTGGGCTATTGTAAGGTGAAATCGATGGTTCAACAATATTTTGTTCAATTAACTTTCCTACTTGTTTTTAATTTCTTCGGTTTGGCTATGCGGACATCGATAGTTTTTTACATATACTGGCTCTTCGTCCTTAAGTCTCAATTTTTGTTTATAAAAGTTGTTGGTTGTGATTGGTTCGGTTTCAAGTCCGAACACATCACTATACTCGGTGCATATTTCCATAAGTTGCTTTTTGAACATAATTGGAAAATTTTTCTTTAGTTTACTAATAACAGACTCTGTTCTATTGTCATTTGAAGTTTGAACCATATCGTATTTTGAGAGCGGTTCGAATTTTATTTTATTAATGCCTACTAGTTGGCATTTATGTGTGGTATTTAAAAATTGGACAAAAAAATTTTTGGTTTGGGCAATAGTGTTTGCAATATAAACTCCATGCTTAATTTCTTGATTTGGGATGAAAATGCTTTCTTCTTCTGAAGACAAATCTATTTTGCGTATCACTTGGGATATCGCTGGCAGAAGTGTTGAATTATTACCAGAACTAAATGTTATCGGTACATTAATGGGATACGTTAGGTTTGGAGGTCTGATTATAAACCAATCCTCTGAATTATTATAATCTAATTGGCAATTAAAAGTCTTTATAAAATCTAGTCCTATTATTCCATCGCAAGGAATTGCAAAATCTGAATGTAGTAAATGAAATTTATATGGAATAATGTATTTCCCTGTTTGTAATTCAATTGAGGCTAGTCCTTTGGAGTTAATTACTCCTTCACCTATGCCTCGAATGTCTATGATTTTATTGAATTGTATGTCATGAAAGACATCGGAATTTTCTTTTATAATTGAAATATCTGCACCTGTATCAATTAGGAATGTAATGATTTTATTTGTTTGAACATTTGTAAATGATACAAAATTATTGAGACTTAAGTTTACAGTATATATTTTACTTTTTAATTTCGAGTATCTGGAGGTGTCTGCTAGTTTCCCGAAGCATCTTGGGCTACTCGGACATTATTGTTTTCGGTATTGTTATTGTATCTGTTTTGGCTGTTACCTCGGTAGAAATTATTTCTACCTCGGCCATTACCTCGACCACCTCTATTGTTGTTTCTGTTATTGTAATTGTTATATTTGGAGTTGTAGTTTCCGCGGCCATTGACTCTACCTCTTTGGTAATGGTTACTACCTCCTCTATTATTGCGGCCTCGTTGAAATAATACTGTATTTGCACTTCCAGTCATTTCCGTGCTGCAATGGATATATTTACCCATTACATCATTGAAAGTTAAAAAGTTTCCAGCTTCTAATATTACTTTGAGTTTTTCGTGCTCGCAATTTTTAATCATTGCAGAAACAGACTCGCTTGTAGAGAATTTTTCCGCATTGATTGGGTCTAATCCGTTATCAATAAAGGCTGCCTCCAGTTGCTTCCGCAAATTATCCATTTCGGTTGCATACTGGGAAGCAGTTTTGCCTTTTTGTTTTATGTTCATTAGTTTCGCATTTAAAACGTCAGGAGATTCTCCTTTTACATTTTCTTTGAGCTTATTTATTATCCCTGCAATAGTGGTTTCATTTTCTACTTTATAGAGGATTGTGCCGGTTATTTTTGATTTTATAACCTCAACTGCTATATCCTCTTGGTCTCCCTTAGTTCTTTCCACAATGCGTAATGCAGTTAGGAATCTGTTTAATGATAACTTTTTACCATCAAATTCAGGAACTGAAGTGGAAACCTGTCTAACATATTGCCTGTCTAATTCCACTTGGTTAGCAATTGTACTTTCTTCAAGTGTTTCGATGTCACTATCGATATCACTTTCAGTATCAATAATTGGTTTGGACTCGTCCAAATCTGCTAATTGGCTTTCGTCAAATTCAGCTGGGTGACTTTGATCTTCTGGAATTACTATTACAATATTTCGTCTAGTACTAATATTGTTCAATCTTATTTTCAATGATTTTATCAGTTTTTCACACTGATGCCTATGCTCTTTTGCTAATTTCTCATTAGATTTGTTTACTATTGATAATATGTTATTATACTGTGTTGTCAGTATTTGAGCATGGTTTATCAAAGTTTCAGGTCTTATGACTTTATCTGAGTTAATACTTTTGAAAGATTTTTCAAATTTATCTTTATGATCATTAATCTTTCGTGCTAACGTATTCCATTCCATATTTTGTCTACAACATTCAGCGGTGCAATCGTACCAAAATTATTGTTGTAGAACCAAGTATGTCATGGTTTTCTTCTACTGTTTTTACCATTACATATGGTAATGTACTCATTACTATGCCCTTTTTATATTTTGTTATTACATATTATTAATGGGCTTGCTGCACAATTAAAAGAATCTATATTTTCGTCTTCGAAATCACCAATTTTTATAAATTCGTAATATTTACTCAATATTATCAAAGAATTTATTCTAAAATTGGTTTCTCTATTATACACTTTTTCTACTATGTCTATCATTTTAAACAACATCTAGGTTATCTGCCCTACTGGAATATTTTTTCTTAAGGCACTTATTGTGCAACTTATATAGTTTTGTTAAAACGTTTGTTAATAAAAGAATAACAATTATTACAAGCATTAAGGTTATGATTTTCAAATCAACCGAGACAGTTTCAACATTATTTATGACATTCGCGGTTGAATCCGCTACTTTAGATTCATGATCTAACATATTGTCAACTTTTTCTATGTTACTGTCTTTTGGAATCGCATTAGGGTGAATATAGAGAAAAAAAAATACTAACTCAAGAATATATATATATTTTTTTTTTATTTAAAAAAAAAAATTTATTTTTTTAATTTTTCATTTAAAGTTTTGTTTTTATACCCTTGCAGAGGGTATTATAAAATTGGTCAGATGTTTGTAACGCACAGAAGGGGACGTTTCCGACCCCATAAAGTATATATATTCTTGATCAGCATGAGAAGCTGAGTCGATATAGCCATGTCCGTCTGTCCGTCCGTCCGTCCGTCCGTTCGTCCGTCCGTCCGTCCGTCTGTGCAAATCAACTTCACGCCGGCATCTTAAGAGCTATCGGAATGAAATTTCATATTTGAGCTACTTTTAGCCGGGAGATGATAAAGTATGAAATTTGTCAGGATCGGGCCACTATATCATATAGTTCTAGAACAAACATTTTTGCACAGACGAAGCGCTACAAGAACTGTATGTGTATGCGTGTTGTGCTTTGCTTAGGGAATGATGCAAGAAGAAAGAAAATTTATTATAAAAATATCAAAGAAGCTAACTTCGGCAATGCCGAAGTTCATATACCCTTGCAGTCCTTGGCAATAATCTTTTTACATTTTGAAATTTCTTTCCTTGCAACTCAATTCATCAACACACAAACAAAACATTCAAATTATTTCTCTTTTTACTACAAATTTTTAAGCAAGGCACAACACGCATACACATACATACACACGTGTAGCGCTACGTCTGTGTGTGCGTATGCATGTGCTCTGTTTGATTTGCTGATGACGTAGAACCGATTTGAATTGACTGTAACTTGTGTTCTATTTATCCGATCAAACTCAAATTTTGGGATCTGAGATTTTATATCAAATTCTATTAAATTGGTAAATTTCATGGCGATACTCCAATTTTTGCAAAAAATTTTGTTCTAGAGCTATATGATATAGTAGTCCGATCCTGACAATTTTCATACTCTATTATCTCCCGGCTAAAAGTAGCTCAAATATGAAATTTCATTCCGATAGCTCTTAAGATGCCAGCGTGAAGTTGATTTGCACAGACGGACGGACGGACGGACGGACGGACGGACGGACGGACGGACGGACAGACGGACATGGCTATATCGACTCAGCTTCTCGTGCTGATCAAGAATATATATACTTTATGTGGTCGGAAACGTCTCCTTCTGTGCGTTACAAACATCTGACCAATTTTATAATAATAATAATTTGAATGTTTTGTTTGTGTATTGCAGGGAAAGAAAATTCAAAATGTAAAAAAATTATTGCCAAAGACTACAAGGGTATATAAACTTTGGCATAGCCGAAGTTAGCTTCTTTGATATTTTTACTAGAAAGTTTTTAGTTTTTAGTAGGCGCAACCTGCACTTTCGTGCTTCAGTTTGCTTATTAGAGTTTAAATCTATGGCAAGTTATGGCTTGCGAATTACTGCGGCCCGCTTGCCCGCTTGCGAGTGAAACCGCCTCGTTTCGTCTTTTTGGGGATTCCCGTCTGCTGCCGGGCTCTGTACTCCTCTATAGTTAGTGGCCGTGGTCCATCGATTGGATTTGCCTGCAAAGCCTCTTGCAACGTCGGCAAATCCCTTTGTTCGTTAGGAACAGCGGTCTTGAAGGAGGGTTCCGTGGACATCAGTATTTTGTTCTTGATTTCTTTGGTTTTATATTAATGTTTCATATTATTTTTAATAATTTTTTTTTTTTTTACTTTGGCTAAAAAAAAATTTTTTTTTTTATACCCTTGCAGAGGGTATTATAAAATTGGTCAGATGTTTGTAACGCACAGAAGGGGACGTTTCCGACCCCATAAAGTATATATATTCTTGATCAGCATGAGAAACTGAGTCGATATAGCCATGTCCGTCTGTCCGCCCGTCCGTCCGTCCGTCCGTCCGTCTGTGCAAATCAACTTCACGCCGGCATCTTAAGAGCTATCGGAATGAAATTTCATATTTGAGCTACTTTTAGCCGTGAGATGATAAATTATGAAAATTGTGAGGATCGGACTACTATATCATTAAGTGCTATACGAAAAACCGGTGAAGCAGTGGGAGCATCTATACCAAATTTACGAATGTGATAAAACTTCACGTAAGAGATCATATCCAAAAATTTGAATAAGATCGGATAAATAAAACATAAGTTACAGCCAATATAAATCGGCTGTGCTCAGAGGCCAGCAGTCTACTACGTCAATAAATTGTTTTAACCATCGATTGTATCGATAACACTAAAAATATCGATATTATCCCGCTCTATCAGACCCTTTAGCAAATATTCAGTATGTTTGTTAGAGGAACATAAAATATGTTTCTTTAACATAATAATATAAATCAGCGGATATAAACAATGAATTCTTTTATGAATTTTTTAAAACTTAAAGTTATATGAATACGTAAAGTCTTATTTGCCAAAAAATACTATCGGGTTTGTTCTTATTTAGTATTTTTGCAGTATTTTGGACAAGTGTATAACAAGTAAATAAACTTTGTTGGCTTGGTCACATTAATAAACGAACAAGAACACAACAATCGCGCGTTTTCCAATTGTGCATAAATAAGAATACGAAATCTTTTAAATTTTGAAAGTAATTTGTGTCTGTCAAAAGTGTGTGCAGTTTATATAACTTCCGCGATCGCGAGTGAAGACAGTGCTGCTTTTGGATGTGCAAATTTTGGAAAACCTTGCCATTTGATGTTTGTTTGTTGACTAGTCTACAAGACTAATCTTTTATACATATATATACATATATAAATATTAACCATTTATTATCTGATTTTCAGCTCTTTGTTACATATTAATATATAAATATTAACCATTTATTATATAATTTTCAGCTTCTATTTATATTTTACATATCTAAATTATATTATCTCACTTTTAGAACATATTATCCTATTTTTTAGCGAATTTATTTATTAAGGGGAATAAAGGTTTAGAAATGCCTCGTCTGTCAAAAAAATCTGCTGAGCAGCGTCGACGAGAAGTTGCAAATCGGAGTCGAACTTACGGCCAACAAAATATCAACGAAGTTCGTGAAAGGAATAGACAACGGATGACAGATATTCGCCAAAATGATTTGGAAAGGCGAGAACGCGATCGCAGGCAAGACGCATTGGCACGTGCCAGACGTCGAGCCAATAGAGCCTACAGAGTGGAGGAACAGCAGGCCAACACTGCTCAACATTTGGTTCGGAGACAGGATGACGATTACAGTGCAGAAGAACAGGCCCGAAACACAGGCCCGCCGTATTGCGCGACAAGATCCAGTTTATGGTTCGATGGAGCAGGAGGCCAACACTGCTCAACATGTTGCTCGTAGACAGGATGACGATTACAGGGCGGAGGAACAAGCCCGAAACACACAGGCCCGCCGTATTGCGCGAGAAGATCCTGTTTATGGTTCGATGGAGCAGGAGGCCAACACTGCTCAACATGTTGCTCGTAGACAGGATGACCATTACAGGGCGGAGGAACAAGCCCGAAACACACAGGCCCGCAGTATTGCGCGAGAAGATCCAGTTTATGGTTCGATGGAGCAGGAGGCCAACACTGCTCAACATGTTGCTCGTAGACAGGATGACGATTACAGGGCGGAGGAACAAGCCCGAAACACACAGGCCCGCCGTATTGCGCGAGAAGATCCTGTTTATGGTTCGATGGAGCAGGAGGCCAACACTGCTCAACATGTTGCTCGTAGACAGGATGACGATTACAGGGCGGAGGAACAAGCCCGAAACACACAGGCCCGCCGTATTGCGCGAGAAGATCCTGTTTATGGTTCGATGGAGCAGGAGGCCAACACTGCTCAACATTTTGCTCGTAGACAGGATGACGACTACAGGGCAGAGGAACAGGCCCGAAACACACAGGCCCGCCGTATTGCGCGAGAAGATCCTGTTTATGGTTCGATGGAGCAGGAGGCCAACACTGCTCAACATTTTGCTCGTAGACAGGATGACGACTACAGGGCAGAGGAACAGGCCCGAAACACACAGGCCCATCGTATTGCGCGACAGGATCCTGTTTATGGTCCGATGGAGCAGGAGGCCAACACTGCTCAACATTTTGCTCGTAGACAGGATGACGACTACAGGGCAGAGGAACAGGCCCGAAACACACAGGCCCATCGTATTGCGCGACAGGATCCTGTTTATGGTCCGATGGAGCAGGAGGCCAACACTGCTCAACATTTTGCTCGTAGACAGGATGACGACTACAGGGCAGAGGAATAGGCCCGAAACACACAGGCCCATCGTATTGCGCGACAGGATCCTGTTTATGGTCCGATGGAGCAGGAGACCAACACTGCTCAACATTTTGCTCGTAGACAGGATGACGACTACAGGGCAGAGGAACAAGCCCGAAACACACGGGCCCGCCGTATTGCGCGACAGGATCCTGTTTATGGTCCGATGGAGCAGGAGGCCAACACTGCTCAACATGTTGCTCGTAGACAGGATGACCATTACAGGGCGGAGGAACAAGCCCGAAACACACAGGCCCGCAGTATTGCGCGAGAAGATCCAGTTTATGGTTCGATGGAGCAGGAGGCCAACACTGCTCAACATGTTGCTCGTAGACAGGATGACGATTACAGGGCGGAGGAACAAGCCCGAAACACACAGGCCCGCCGTATTGCGCGAGAAGATCCTGTTTATGGTTCGATGGA
Source organism: Drosophila equinoxialis (assembly GCA_018150345.1). NCBI lineage: Eukaryota > Metazoa > Arthropoda > Insecta > Diptera > Drosophilidae > Drosophila > Drosophila equinoxialis. The sequence continues at coordinate 65,864 of JAECWI010000218.1, forward strand.
GCAGGAGGCCAACACTGCTCAACATGTTGCTCGTAGACAGGATGACGATTACAGGGCGGAGGAACAAGCCCGAAACACACAGGCCCGCAGTATTGCGCGAGAAGATCCCTGTTTATGGTTCGATGGAGCAGGAGGCCAACACTGCTCAACATGTTGCTCGTAGACAGGATGACCATTACAGGGCGGAGGAACAAGCCCGAAACACACAGGCCCGCAGTATTGCGCGAGAAGATCCAGTTTATGGTTCGATGGAGCAGGAGGCCAACACTGCTCAACATGTTGCTCGTAGACAGGATGACGATTACAGGGCGGAGGAACAAGCCCGAAACACACAGGCCCGCCGTATTGCGCGAGAAGATCCTGTTTATGGTTCGATGGAGCAGGAGGCCAACACTGCTCAACATGTTGCTCGTAGACAGGATGACGATTACAGGGCGGAGGAACAAGCCCGAAACACACAGGCCCGCCGTATTGCGCGAGAAGATCCTGTTTATGGTTCGATGGAGCAGGAGGCCAACACTGCTCAATATGTTGCTCGTAGACAGGATGACCATTACAGGGCGGAGGAACAAGCCCGAAACACACAGGCCCGCCGTATTGCGCGAGAAGATCCTGTTTATGATTCGATGGAGCAGGAGGCCAACACTGCTCAACATGTTGCTCGTAGACAGGATGACGATTACAGGGCAGAGGAACAAGCCCGAAACACACAGGCACGCCGTGTTGCGCGAGAAGATCCTATTTATGGTTCGATGGAACAGGAGTCCAACACTGCTCAACATGTTGCTCGTAGACATGATGACGATTACAGGGCGGAGGAACAAGCCCGAAACACACAGGCCCGCCGTATTGCGCGAGAAGATCCTGTTTATGGTTCGATGGAGCAGGAGGCCAACACTGCTTAACATTTTGCCCGTAGACCTGATGACGATTACAGGGCAAAAGAGCAGGTCCGAAACACGGATGAACATGTCACTCGTCGACAGAATCAGGACTACAGAGAAGGAGAGCGGAACCGTGATGCAAATATCCGGCAAATTGCAAGACGGAATCCAAGCACAAGAAGACGGGAACAAAATTTAAATTCATCGCAAAGAAGAGTGACTCGAAGGCAAGCCCGAATATTGGCGCAACAGATACAGGACATGAATGAGGCACGAGTTATTAATTTTCGGCAAGACTCAGAATCGAGAAGCGGAGTCTCAGCGTCAATCGCAACGAAATAGAGACGCCAGAGCTGAAATGTTGCCTGAAGAGATGCAACAACAAAGAGACTTGCAGACACAGCAGCGAAGAAGTGCCATACGTCAAGCGTACCTAAAGAATATAAAGATGGGACCCACTGAAATATGCACGAGCTGCGGTGGTACTTTTTTAAACAAAATGTAAAGAGTTTGATCAAAAATCAAATTGCTTTGAAGTTTCCTCGATTGGACATCTCAAAAGCCTTTTATTTGTCAATAAAATTTTATTCTGCTCTACATGCCACAGAGCAATAAATAGTGGAAAAATTCCAAACTTAAGCCTTTCAGAAGGTTTTGCATTCGCTGAAACTCCCGAATGCATGCAGGATATTACATACCTAGAAGAAAGACTTATTTCACCCGTAATCCCATTTATGCGGATTTTTTTCACGAATAGCAATGGCTCCCGGTAAGGGCCGTCGACCTGTAGACATGACTATACAGGAAGATGCTGAAGAGCTGTCATTTCCATCCATTTCATTCTCAACTTCGGTACTATGACCGACGCTGCGCAAAGGTACCAAAAGTTTTGTACATGTACAAACGCTACGAAATGACGCATAAAAATGCCATTTCTATTTGCCTAAGAAAAAAGTCAGGCACGGCTCATGTTACCGCGGCTAACATGATGGATGAATCCTTCGTCAATAGCCTGGTCCAGCATGACGATGGATATCATCTTCTTAAAGGCTTGCGTTCCTCTCCAGCACATTGGGAAGCAGAGAAGAAAAAAGTTTTAGTTATGATTCGCCAGTTTGGACTGGCAACTTTCTTCATTACTCTCTCAGCGGCCGAGACCAAATGGAATGAACTTCTGGTAATTCTATCACTTCTCATAGACAAAAGAATTATCAGTGAAGAGGATGCATCGAATCTGTCAGCATCAGAGAAAGCACGGTTGATCCGCTCAGACCCTGCGACATGCTCCAGATATTTTGATCACCGGCTTCATCAGTTAATGAAACTTTTTAAAAGCAAAGATATTTTTGGCGATTTTGAACTGTCTCATTATTATTGGAGAATAGAATTTCAACAACGTGGCTCCCCACACTCTCATGGGATGTATTGGTTAAACGGAGCTCCAAAAATGGAGAACACTAATGGATCGTTAAACACAGAAGATGTTATTAGATTCATTGATATGTTCATTTCTACTAACGGAGATAATGAGGAGCTTCAAGATGTTCTTAGGTATCAATACCATTAACATAGTGCCACATGCAAAAGAGAAATTCATAGAGAAAGCAAATGTCGGTTTAACATTCCATATCCGCCAATGCCAGAAACTAGAATTCTAAATCCCTATGGTGAGGAGGAAACTGTCCACGAACAGTATAAACAATACTGGAATCGCATTCAAGAGCTCTTGGAAGAAAAAAGAAACCTCCCAAATAATGAACAAATTAAATTAAATAATTTTGAAAATTTTCTTAGTCGTTTGGACCTTGAATATACGGATTATATTCAAGCCATACGAACAAGCTTAAAGAAGCCTCAAATATTCCTTCGACGAAAGTTCACTGACATCATGCTGAACGCATATAATGAAGATATTTTAAAACTACACAGAGCAAATATGGATATCCAATTCATATTGGATGCATATGGTTGCTGTAGTTATATTATAAATTATATAAATAAGTCGAATAGAGGAGTTTCAAAACTGCTACGCGAAGCCATGGATGAAATTACTGCAGGTGGTCATCGAGATCGATCGATTAAGGAAAAACTGCAGCATCTTGGCAGCAAATTCATAAACGTATCAGAGATCTCAGCTCAAGAAGCCGTTTATAATATTCTAGGGCTTCACATGTCAGAAACCAGCCACGGAAATATATTCATAAATACCTCTCATCCTGAACAAAGAGTTCGGATGATAAAGTCAAAGAAGGAGTTGGAAAGACTGTCTCCTGATTCGACGGATATTTATGTTGCGGGACTTCATGAGTATTACGTACTTAGGCCAGAATCTATGGAAGACGAATGTCTAGCCGACTTCGCTGCCCTTTATGAACGTAAGTTGTCTCGTAGACACCGTGTGTCGGATGAGACTGTCATGGAGGATGATGATAACATCGAAGAAGGAAATCCTGCAGAAGAAAATAATGGGACTATAAGCAGATAGTAACATTGATGAGGTGCCTGAATATCAACTACAAAATGGATCAGGATGCATGAGGAAACGAAACCATCCATATATTCTGAGATGGAGAAGGTTCAGCAAAAATCTATCCAGACCAGATTATTTCAGAGAACTCTTTTTGACGCTCTTTTTCCCTGGCGCAACGAAGATATTGAAATTGTAAATCAGGACAACGAAATTACATATAATAGTAACAAAACCATAATTGAGGCCAACAGGAAAAAATATGATACAATGCAGGAAGAATTATTTGAGCAAATTTTACAGGATGTTCAAAGGGAAAATAATGAAGATAACCAGGAATCTTCCGCTTCGCAACTTTTGGATGAAGAATTCAGAGGATTTGCAATCCCTGAAGTAGCAAGAGACCAAAATGTTTTTCAAGAAAGCGAAACCAATCCTAACTCTGATGAAAATGGACCCAGAGTGATAAAGCTGCCACCGCTGGTACCTGAAAACGATTTGTTTGAGCTGGTGCGCTCACTCAACAGGAAGCAGCGTCAATATTATGCCCACGTAATGCATAGAGTAAACGCTAATAACCCCTTTTACGAATATGTGGGCGGCGGTGCAGGAGTTGGAAAAAGTAGACTTATTTCTACAATTTATCAGTCGCTTATGTTGAGGTTTACCACCGTGGCGGGTAGCAACCCAGAAGTGACTAAAATATTGCTTTGTGCTCCAACAGGAAAAGCCGCCTTTGGAATAGGAGGTCTCACGTTGCATTCGCTTTTTTCATTACCGGTGAACCAGTCTTCAGTTGGACTCCGGCCCTTGAATAACGATGTTCTCAACACCATTTATTCGAAGCTTATGGACCTAAAGCTAATAATAATTGATGAGATATCAATGGTGGGTGCCAAAATGTTGTCTAATTTGGACAGTCGACTGAAACAAATATTTAGAACAACGGATTATTTTGGCGGAATTTCAATAATTGCCTTTGGAGATTCAAAACAACTTTCTCCAGTTGGTGATAGATGGATATTCCATTCTAACCCTAGAGACAACTACGGCGTTATTGCAGGGACTGCACTTTGGGATCTGTTTAAGTTTTATGAACTCACAGGAATCATGCGACAACGCGAAGATTGTGCTTTTGCAGTAGCGTTGAATAATATGTCAGAAGGTAAAATGACCGATAGCGATATTGCTTTAATAAAAGGAAGGGAAGTCAATACTGGAGTCTTGAACACAATCCCTGATGAAGCGATACGACTATTTTATTCAAATGCAAAGGCAAACAGTTATAACATAATGAAACTGGCACAAATCAATACTGAAGAATTTATTTCTACAGCAAAGGATACAATAAAAGCTGCATCGGTGACTCCTGCAAATAAAATAAGGATCTTGGAAAACGTTAAAGGATTCAAAACCTCGGACACCCAAGGCCTCCCATATACGCTCATCCTTAAAACTACCGCGAAGTATATGATAACAGTGAATATCAATACTAGTGACGGATTAGTGAATGGAGCAAGTGGACAACTTATGGGAGTTGACTGCTTACCAAGTGGAAATGTATCCACACTTTGGGTTAAGTTTTTGGAGGAGTCAGTTGGAGCTGAAGCCAGGTCGAAAAAAGAAATCCAGCCCATACTGACTGGACCCCTATTGAAGCTGTTCTAAGAACTTTCCAATATCGTAAGAATGAACAGGTATCAATAGAACGCAGCCAGTTTCCTGTTGTGCCTGCTGAAGCGATAACAATACATAAAAGCCAAGGTGCCACTTATAAAAGTATGTGTGACCTTGCAAGATGGCATGAGCCGATCTGCCATTTATGTAGCTTGCAGTAGAGCAACCAATGCATCGGGACTATATATTATTGGAAAATTTTCTCCATTTGGTCCAAAGAATCTGGACCAGTCTACATTGAGCTAAACAGTCTCAGAACCGAGAAACTTCTAACTCCTTGCCACAATTGGATTCTCGACAAACCATCAGATATTTTTCTGGTATATTATCACAATATACAAGGTTTACATCTGCGAAGTGCCGATATATTGACGGATATATATGTAAACTCTGCAGATATTCTATGCTTTGTGGAAAGCTGGACTAAAGAGGAAGATGCATGTGGCCTAAATGGATATGATGTAATTGCAAGGATAAATGGATCTGCCCGAGTGGACAACAGAAGATCCCATAATGGAATTATTGTGTACGCGAAGACGGAAAGTTTAGAAAACCTGTTTGTTTTTGAACAGAGAATCCTGGAAACAGAAACTCCGAGTCAGATATGCCAACTCGTTGCATTCAAGCACATGGAAACTGCTTATATCGTCACGTATAGAAATTCATCGTTTCCTGTAACGCAATTTAGAACTGCAATTACTACATTGATAGAAGAACTGCAAGTGCGCTACAATAAAATAGTTGTTTTGGGCGACTTCAACATATGTCGCTCAACAGGCCAAGATCAATTAGAGTCTGCTCTGAATGGTCTGGGGTTATCAACTCTTCTCGATAAAATCCCAACAACAAAACAACTGACCGAAATTGACTGGGCATTTTCAAGTATCCGCGAACCCCATATCAAAGCCCAAGTTTACGAAACACCATATAGTCACCATGATGGCATATTTGTTGGTGTGGAATAGACATTTCCGTAAAATTCCGGTTTCTCCTTTTTTCTTTTATACCCTTGCAGAGGGTATTTTAAAATTGGTCAGATGTTTTAACGCCCCAAAGGGGGACTTTTCCGACCACATAAATTAAATTTATATTTAATCAAAATAGAAAGAGAAGATATATCCACACCGCCCATATTCTCCCAAAATTTGAATAAGATCGGATAAATAAAACATAAGTTACAGCCAATATAAATCGGCTGTGCTCAGAGGCCAGCAGCCTACTACGTCATTGTTCGAAGTCAAAAGAGCAGTAAAGCGCACACACACATTCGTGCCAAGCGTATGTATGTATGTATGTATCTATAATATACATATATGTACATATATAACAAGATGAAACAATTCAAAATAATATTTTATTATATTTAAATTAATAAATGTAATGAATGAATATATGTACATATATACATGTGCACATACATATGTGTGGATGAATGTATGTATGTACATAAATATTGCATTTCGAAACATACATATGTATGTATCTACATATGTACATACACACAGTTTTCAATTAAAGTCTTCTTTAGGAATAAGTAAACCTAAACCTGTAATAATCTAATTATTTAATTTCAAAAAATTATATCTTAAATAGTAAAAATTTTTCAATAAATTGTTTTAACCATCGATTGTATCGATAACACTAAAAATATCGATATTATCCCGCTCTATCAGACCCTTTAGCAAATATTCAGTATGTTTGTTAGAGGAACATAAAATATGTTTCTTTAACATAATAATATAAATCAGCGGATATAAACAATGAATTCTTTTATGAATTTTTTAAAATTTAAAGTTATATGAATACGTAAAGTCTTATTTGCCAAAAAATACTATCGGGTTTGTTCTTATTTAGTATTTTTGCAGTATTTTGGACAAGTGTATAACAAGTGTATAAACTTTGTTGGCTTGGTCACATTAATAAACGAACAAGAACACAACAATCGCGCGTTTTCCAATTGTGCATAAATAAGAATACGAAATCTTTTAAATTTTGAAAGTAATTTGTGTCTGTCAAAAGTGTGTGCAGTTGATATAACTTCCGCGATCGCGAGTGAAGACAGTGCTGCTTTTGGACGTGCAAATTTTGGAAAACCTTGCCATTTGATGTTTGTTTGTTGACTAGTCTTTTTCAAGACTAATCTTTTATACATATATATACATATATAAATATTAACCATTTATTATCTGATTTTCAGCTCTTTGTTACATATTAATATATAAATATTAACCATTTATTATATAATTTTCAGCTTCTATTTATATTTTACATATCTAAATTATATTATCTCACTTTTAGAACATATTATCCTATTTTTTAGCGAATTTATTTATTAAGGGGAATAAAGGTTTAGAAATGCCTCGTCTGTCAAAAAAATCTGCTGAGCAGCGTCGACGAGAAGTTGCAAATCGGAGTCGAACTTACGGCCAACAAAATATCAACGAAGTTCGTGAAAGGAATAGACAACGGATGACAGATATTCGCCAAAATGATTTGGAAAGGCGAGAACGCGATCGCAGGCAAGACGCATTGGCACGTGCCAGACGTCGAGCCAATAGAGCCTACAGAGTGGAGGAACAGCAGGCCAACACTGCTCAACATTTGGTTCGGGGAAAGGATGACGATTACAGTGCAGAAGAACAGGCCCGAAACACAGGCCCGCCGTATTCCGACAAGATCGTTTATGGTTCGATGGAGCAGGAGGCCAACACTGCTCAACATGTTGCTCGACAGGATGACGATTACAGGGCGGAGGAACAAGCCCGAAACACACAGGCCCGCCGTATTGCGCGAGAAGATCCTGTTTATGGTTCGATGGAGCAGGAGGCCAACACTGCTCAACATGTTGCTCGTAGACAGGATGACGATTACAGGGCGGAGGAACAAGCCCGAAACACACAGGCCCGCCGTATTGCGCGAGAAGATCCTGTTTATGGTTCGATGGAGCAGGAGGCCAACACTGCTCAACATGTTGCTCGTAGACAGGATGACGATTACAGGGCGGAGGAACAAGCCCGAAACACACAGGCCCGCCGTATTGCGCGAGAAGATCCTGTTTATGGTTCGATGGAGCAGGAGGCCAACACTGCTCAACATGTTGCTCGTAGACAGGATGACCATTACAGGGCGGAGGAACAAGCCCGAAACACACAGGCCCGCAGTATTGCGCGAGAAGATCCTGTTTATGATTCGATGGAGCAGGAGGCCAACACTGCTCAACATGTTGCTCGTAGACAGGATGACGATTACAGGGCAGGGGGAAAAACCCCAAAAAACACAGGCACGCCGTGTTGCGCGAGAAGATCCTGTTTATGGTTCGATGGAACAGGAGTCCAACACTGCTCAACATGTTGCTCGTAGACATGATGACTATTACAGGGCGGAGGAACAAGCCCGAAACACACAGGCCCGCCGTATTGCGCGAGAAGATCCTGTTTATGGTTCGATGGAGCAGGAGGCCAACACTGCTTAACATTTTGCTCGTAGACAGGATGACGACTACAGGGCAGAGGAACAGGCCCAAAAAACAAAGGCCCACCGAATGCGGGGCAAGAAAACCCCTAAGGGCCGGAGGGAGGAAGGGGAAAAAAAACAAAAAAAAATACTTGGAAAAAAGAAAGACGATTACAGGGCGGAGGAACAAGCCCGAAACACACAGGCCCGCCGTATTGCGCGAGAAGATCCTGTTTATGGTTCGATGGAGCAGGAGGCCAACACTGCTTAACATTTTGCTCGTAGACAGGATGACGACACAGGGCAGAGGAAAAGGCCGAAACAACAGGCCCATCGTATTGCGCGACAGGATCCTGTTTATGGTCCGATGGAGCAGGAGGCCAACACTGCTCAACATTTTGCTCGTAGACATGATGACGATTACAGGGCGGAGGAACAAGCCCGAAACACACAGGCCCGCCGTATTGCGCGAGAAGATCCTGTTTATGGTTCGATGGAGCAGGAGGCCAACACTGCTCAACATTTTGCTCGTAGACAGGATGACGATTACAGGGCGGAGGAACAAGCCCGAAACACACAGGCCCCTGTTGCGGGACCTTTAGGGTTGGGGGGAAAGGGAACCAAAACTCCCCAAAATTTTTCCCCTAAAAAAAAAAAAAAAAAAAGGGGGGGAGAAAAAACAAAAAAAAAAAAACCCCCCTTTGGGGGGGGGATTAGAAGGAAGCCATCGTATTGCGCGACAGGATCCTGTTTATGGTCCGATGGAGCAGGAGGCCAACACTGCTCAACATTTTGCTCGTAGACTGGATGACGATTACAGGGCAGAGGAACAAGCCCGAAACACACGGCCCGCCGTATTGCGCGACAGGATCCTGTTTATGGTCCGATGGAGCAGGAGGCCAACACTGCTCAACATTTTGCCCGTAGACAGGATGACGATTACAGGGCAGAAGAGCAGGCCCGAAACACGGATGAACATGTCACTCGTCGACAGAATCAGGACTACAGAGAAGGAGAGCGGAACCGTGATGCAAATATCCGGCAAATTGCAAGACGGAATCCAAGCACAAGAAGACGGGAACAAAATTTAAATTCATCGCAAAGAAGAGTGACTCGAAGGCAAGCCCGAATATTGGCGCAACAGATACAGGACATGAATGAGGCACGAGTTATTAATTTTCGGCAAGACTCTCAGAATCGAGAAGCGGAGTCTCAGCGTCAATCGCAACGAAATAGAGACGCCAGAGCTGAAATGTTGCCTGAAGAGATGCAACAACAAAGAGACTTGCAGACACAGCAGCGAAGAAGTGCCGTACGTCAAGCGTACCTAAAGAATATAAAGATGGGACCCACTGAAATATGCACGAGCTGCGGTGGCACTTTTTTAAACAAAATGTAAAGAGTTTGATCAAAAATCAAATTGCTTTGAAGTTTCCTCGATTGGACATCTCAAAAGCCTTTTATTTGTCAATAAAATTTTATTCTGAAAATGACAATTATTTATTCTGCTCTACATGCCACAGAGCAATAAATAGTGGAAAAATTCCAAACTTATGCCTTTCAGAAGGTTTTGCATTCGCTGAAACTCCCGAATGCATGTAGGATATTACATGCCTAGAAGAAAGACTTATTTCACCCGTAATCCCATTTATGCGGATTTTTTCCCTAGGTTATGAAAGGCAGTGCGCAGTAAGAGGAGCAGTTGTTAATGTACCCATTTCCGTCAATGATACAGTAACAGCTCTGCCCCGCACCTTTGATAACACCCATGTAGTGCAAATACTACTAAAGAGGAAGCTAGAGTACAGACACAGTTTCATGACTGAGACTATTCGACCAGCAAAAGTTATGGCTGCATTAACATTTTTGGAAAGCACGGAGCTATATCAAAAGCATGGTATTTCTGTCTTACACAATTGGCTTGGCGAACTCAGAAATAATGAGGAAGTACCATTTATTGCTGATGACCGAGATCGCCCAATTGTGAAACTCCTTGCCGAACAAATGGAAGTCGACCCAGATCCAGAAGGCAACGAGGATGAAGACAATTTAAATCCCGGTGGTCAAGAAACATTACTGGATAATGAGCCCGTTGAAAATGCAATTATTGCACGAATAGCAATGGCTCCCGGTGAGGGCCGTCGACCTGTAGACATGACTATACAGGAAGATGCTGAAGAGCTGTCATTTCCATCCATTTCATGCGGACAAATTTTCAAGGCAAAAACAACATATGGTCGCAAAGCAAAGTCTCAACTTCGGTACTATGACCGACGCTGCGCAAAGGTACCAAAAATTTTGTACATGTACAAACGCTACGAAATGACTCGCATAAAAAATGCCATTTCTATTTGCCTAAGAAAAAAGTCAGGCACGGCTCATGTTACCGCGGCTAACATGATGGATGAATCCTTCGTCAATAGCCTGGTCCAGCATGACGATGGATATCATCTTCTTAAAGGCTTGCGTTCCTCTCCAGCACATTGGGAAGCAGAGAAGAAAAAAGTTTTAGCTATGATTCGCCAGTTTGGACTGCCAACTTTCTTCATTACTCTCTCAGCGGCCGAGACCAAATGGAATGAACTTCTGGTAATTCTATCACTTCTCATAGACAAAAGAATTATCAGTGAAGAGGATGCATCGAATCTGTCAGCATCAGAGAAAGCACGGTTGATCCGCTCAGACCCTGCGACATGCTCCAGATATTTTGATCACCGGCTTCATCAGTTAATGAAACTTTTCAAAAGCAAAGATATTTTTGGCGATTTTGAACTGTCTCATTATTATTGGAGAATAGAATTTCAACAACGTGGCTCACCACACTCTCATGGGATGTATTGGTTAAACGGAGCTCCAAAAATGGAGAACACTAATGGATCGTTAAACACAGAAGATGTTATTAGATTCATTGATATGTTCATTTCTACTAACGGAGATAATGAGGAGCTTCAAGATGTTCTTAGGTATCAATACCATAAACATAGTGCCACATGCAAAAGAGAAATTCATAGAGAAAGCAAATTTCGGTTTAACATTCCATATCCGCCAATGCCAGAAACTAGAATTCTAAATCCCTATGGTGAGGAGGAAACTGTCCAAGAACAGTATAAACAATACTGGAATCGCATTCAAGAGCTCTTGGAAGAAAAAAGAAACCTCCCAAATAATGAACAAATAGAATTAAATAATTTTGAAAATTTTCTTAGTCGTTTGGACCTTGAATATACGGATTATATTCAAGCCATACGAACAAGCTTAAAGAAGCCTCAAATATTCCTTCGACGAAAGTTCACTGACATCATGCTGAACGCATATAATGAAGATATTTTAAAACTACACAGAGCAAATATGGATATCCAATTCATATTGGATGCATATGGTTGCTGTAGTTATATTATAAATTATATAAATAAGTCGAATAGAGGAGTTTCAAAACTGCTACGCGAAGCCATGGATGAAATTACTGCAGGTGGTCATCGAGATCGATCGATTAAGGAAAAACTGCAGCATCTTGGCAGCAAATTCATAAACGGATCAGAGATCTCAGCTCAAGAAGCCGTTTATAATATTCTAGGGCTTCACATGTCAGAAACCAGCCACGGAAATATATTCATAAATACCTCTCATCCTGAACAAAGAGTTCGGATGATAAAGTCAAAGAAGGAGTTGGAAAGACTGCCTCCTGATTCGACGGATATTTATGTTGCGGGACTTCATGAGTATTACGTACTTAGGCCAGAATCTATGGAAGACGAATGTCTAGCCGACTTCGCTGCCCTTTATGAACGTAAGTTGTCTCGTAGACACCGTGTGTCGGATGAGACTGTCATGGAGGATGATGATAACATCGAAGAAGGAAATCCTGCAGAAGAAAATAATGTGACTATAGAAGCAGATAGTAACATTGATGAGGTGCCTGAATATCAACTACAAAATGGATCAGGATGCATGAGGAAACGAAAGCATCCATATATTCTGAGATGGAGAAGGTTCAGCAAAAATCTATCCAGACCAGATTATTTCAGAGAACTCGTGACGCTCTTTTTCCCTGGCGCAACGAAGATATTGAAATTGTAAATCAGGACAACGAAATTACATATAATAGTAACAAAACCATAATTGAGGCCAACAGGAAAAAATATGATACAATGCAGGAAGAATTATTTGAGCAAATTTTACAGGATGTTCAAAGGGAAAATAATGAAGATAACCAGGAATCTTCCGCTTCGCAACTTTTGGATGAAGAATTCAGAGGATTTGCAATCCCAGAAGTAGCAAGAGACCAAAATGTTTTTCAAGAAAGCGAAACCAATCCTAACTCTGATGAAAATGGACCCAGAGTGATAAAGCTGCCACCGCTGGTACCTGAAAACGATTTGTTTGAGCTGGTGCGCTCACTCAACAGGAAGCAGCGTCAATATTATGCCCACGTAATGCATAGAGTAAACGCTAATAACCCCTTTTACGAATATGTGGGCGGCGGTGCAGGAGTTGGAAAAAGTAGACTTATTTCTACAATTTATCAGTCGCTTATGTTGAGGTTTACCACCGTGGCGGGTAGCAACCCAGAAGTGACTAAAATATTGCTTTGTGCTCCAACAGGAAAAGCCGCCTTTGGAATAGGAGGTCTCACATTGCATTCGCTTTTTTCATTACCGGTGAACCAGTCTTCAGTTGGACTCCGGCCCTTGAATAACGATGTTCTCAACACCATTTATTCGAAGCTTATGGACCTAAAGCTAATAATAATTGATGAGATATCAATGGTGGGTGCCAAAATGTTGTCTAATTTGGACAGTCGACTGAAACAAATATTTAGAACAACGGATTATTTTGGCGGAATTTCAATAATTGCCTTTGGAGATTTAAAACAACTTTCTCCAGTTGGTGATAGATGGATATTCCATTCTAACCCTAGAGACAACTACGGCGTTATTGCAGGGACTGCACTTTGGGATCTGTTTAAGTTTTATGAACTCACAGAAATCATGCGACAACGCGAAGATTGTGCTTTTGCAGTAGCGTTGAATAATATGTCAGAAGGTAAAATGACCGATAGCGATATTGCTTTAATAAAAGGAAGGGAAGTCAATACTGGAGTCTTGAACACAATCCCTGATGAAGCGATACGACTATTTTATTCAAATGCAAAGGCAAACAGTTATAACATAATGAAACTGGCACAAATCAATACTGAAGAATTTATTTCTACAGCAAAGGATACAATAAAAGCTGCATCGGTGACTCCTGCAAATAAAATAAGGATCTTGGAAAACGTTAAAGGATTCAAAACCTCGGACACCCAAGGCCTCCCATATACGCTCATCCTTAAAACTACCGCGAAGTATATGATAACAGTGAATATCAATACTAGTGACGGATTAGTGAATGGAGCAAGTGGACAACTTATGGGAGTTGACTGCTTACCAAGTGGAAATGTATCCACACTTTGGGTTAAGTTTTTGGAGGAGTCAGTTGGAGCTGAAGCCAGGTCGAAAAAAAGAAATCCAGCCCATACTGACTGGACCCCTATTGAAGCTGTTCTAAGAACTTTCCAATATCGTAAGAATGAACAGGTATCAATAGAACGCAGCCAGTTTCCTGTTGTGCCTGCTGAAGCGATAACAATACATAAAAGCCAAGGTGCCACTTATAACAAAGTAGCAGTGACCTTGCAAGATGGCATGAGCCGATCTGCCATTTATGTAGCTTGCAGTAGAGCAACCAATGCATCGGGACTATATATTATTGGAAAATTTTCTCCACCGAGGCAAATGCAAGAATCTGACCCAGTCTACATTGAGCTAAACAGTCTCAGAACCGAGAAACTTCTGACTCCTTGCCACAATTGGATTCTCGACAAACCATCAGATATTTTTCTGGTATATTATCACAATATACAAGGTTTACATCTGCGAAGTGCCGATATATTGACGGATATATATGTAAACTCTGCAGATATTCTATGCTTTGTGGAAAGCTGGACTAAAGAGGAAGATGCATGTGGCCTAAATGGATATGATGTAATTGCAAGGATAAATGGATCTGCCCGAGTGGACAACAGAAGATCCCATAATGGAATTATTGTGTACGCGAAGACGGAAAGTTTAGAAAACCTGTTTGTTTTTGAACAGAGAATCCTGGAAACAGAAACTCCGAGTCAGATATGCCAACTCGTTGCATTCAAGCACATGGAAACTGCTTATATCGTCACGTATAGAAATCCATCGTTTCCTGTAACGCAATTTAGAACTGCAATTACTACATTGATAGAATAACTGCAAGTGCGCTACAATAAAATAGTTGTTTTGGGCGACTTCAACATATGTCGCTCAACAGGCCAAGATCAATTAGAGTCTACTCTGAATGGTCTGGGGTTATCAACTCTTCTCGATAAAATCCCAACAACAAAACAACTGACCGAAATTGACTGGGCATTTTCAAGTATCCGCGAACCCCATATCAAAGCCCAAGTTTACGAAACACCATATAGTCACCATGATGGCATATTTGTTGGTGTGGAATAGACATTTCCGTAAAATTCCGGTTTCTCCCTGTCTCTTCTTTTCGTTTATTTTTTTCTCTACGGGAATCTTTAAGTTGTTGTGAGTCGGGTCATAGCTGGAATTCAGACTTTGCTTTAATAGCCCACTTCGTTGCTCGCCAAGATCCTGATTATCGTTCGATGGAGCAGGAGGCCAACACTGCTCAGCACATCGTTCGGAGACAGGATGACGAGTTCAGGCAGCAAGACCGCGAACGGGACAAAGAAGCCCACTTCGTTGCTCGTCAAGATCCTGATTATCGTTCGATGGAGCAGGAGTCCAACACTGCTCAGCACATCGTTCGGAGACGGGATTACGCGTTCAGGCAGCAAGAGCGCGAACGGGACGAAGAAGCCCACTTCGTTGCTCGCCAAGATCCTGATTATCGTTCGATGGAGCAGAAGTCAAACACTGCTCAGCACATTGTTCGGAGACGGGATGGAGCAGGAGGCCATTTTCAGAACGTAGCGAAGCATCCTGAACTTATTAAAACGAAATATTTCACTGTTTGTTTTATAAATCTCTTAAACAATAATTTTCTTTTCTCTAACTCTCTCAAATAGTATTTTCAAAAGGAAGCAAAGCATCCCGATCGTTTTAAAAAGGAATATTTGTCTGGTCTAAGGAAAGTATACATATAATCTCTTAAACTATTATCCCTCTTTTTAACGCCTATGATATTATTTTCAGAACATATCGAGGCAACCCGATCTCATTAAAAAGGAATATTGGACTGGGTTAAGGAAAGTATACTTATAATCTTTCAATTATTATTTTCCCTCTTTTTATTAACTTTTTCAAATAGTATTTTCAGAACCAAGCGAACCCGATGTTAAAAGTTGTTTTTGTCTGGGCTAAGGAAAGTATAAATTTATTCTTTTCAACTTCTAGAAAAAGAATTTTCCTTAATTTTTAAACCTTTGATTACAGAACAAGAGAAGTGTTCCAATCTTTTGAATAGAGAACATTTATATGGTCCTAAGGAAAGTCTAAGCATAATTAAGTGTTATAAACTTTTTTTAACCCTTAATACGTTTTTCCAGAACGGAGACAAGCATACCAAATATCCAGGAATATTTCTTTGGCCCGAGGGAACGCCTGAATAATTTATAACTTCAAATAAAGATTTATATTGCTTAACAATCTTTAAATGTCTTTTGAATTCAACATTTTATTAATACGACAACTTATTATGTTCATGTGTGAAACTTCACCTTCTTATCGGATTAAAAAAAAAGGCAAAGGGAAATCACCTTTTGTTAATTAAAACATTGCCGAAAGTTAGCTTCTTTGATATTTTTACTCTATTGTTAGTCTGTTCGGCAATTACAAAATATGATTATGTCTTTTCTGAGTTTTTATATTTCTTGTAATTCAAAATTAATTTACTTTACAATCAATCCAGTTTACTTTACTTTGCTTTCAATTCACATTAATTTACTTTACTTTTTAAGCCAATCTTCCGACTAGTTATAATTTTTACCAAAATTTATATTGATTTAATTTAATGATTGCACCACTCAATTTGAATTATAACATCTTTCGCTCTAAGCATTGTAAGGGTGCGCTGTTTCCAACATTAAATTTTATAAAACTGCTAGCTAGACGAACTTATTTGACATACACTATTTCTACGGCGAATTGACCTTGAGCTTTTTTTTTTGGACCGAGCTTACACGATCCACTTCCATAGAAAAGCTCATAGCAAAAGAATGAGCTTGAATAGTGTGCGGGGAGTCTAGAATGGTCTAAGCGAGAGTGCGGTCGTGCGAATAAGAGGAGGGAGAAAGCGAAAGAAAAATCGCAAGTGCAAGAAATGCACGTGGAGTTAATACGTACCCTCGATACTCGTACCCCTCGTGGACATTAACTACGTCCACGCCTCTTTCTTAAGTTCCCATTATAATAAAGGAACATTAATAAAATTCATTCGCCACTGCCAGCGCGGTCTTGCCATCCTTAAATGCAAGCGCGTACTCTGAGTGATAGGCATATAAGGCCAGAGAGACCAGAAGTTGTCGCAGACTCCAACCCCATCGTTGAGGAACCCTAACCTAGCCGTTCTCTTTTTTTCATTTAAGTATCGTACAAACATGTGTTAAAATTTATAAGCTTGCAATTTCTAATTAACTTTCTATATAGCAGGTGTTAAAAGTGATTCTTGTTGGTAATGAGAAGCAAGTTATATTTCGGTGCCACCACTCTTAATAATTTTAACAGCATCTAGTGCTTCGCCCGTCATCAGGCCTGCTGACTGGATTGGACCATGCAATTGTAAGTACGGCATAGCCGCAGAAAATCTTTTGGCAAAATATAACCGCTTGCCGTGACCGCAGAATTAGTTTTTTTTTTTTTTTTTGTAATTTTTAAAAAAGTGAAATAAATACATAACGTAAAATTTAGTTTAAATCAAATTCAGACTTATAAATCTGCCCACACATTTTTGTACGTTACTCATTACCGAATTAATTAGGATTTAAATATAATTTAAATTTTTGTTAATACTATGAATATAAGTTGGATATGAAATCCGATGTTAACTTCCTATCAGAAAGGCATATGCCATTTTTCCATTGAATCGAATATATGTATGTATGAATTGATGAATTGCTGATTTAGTTTATTTGGGCACCTGATGTAAGAGATTTAACAGCCACAATATGGGTAATACCAAGATTTCTTAGGTTTTACAAGGTTGGGTGGGTAAAGAGAAGGCCATGACATCTAGGTCCTTCAAATAACATCCGTCACCTCTGCACACAGATCTCTATTTAGGTGTAGTCCTTCATTCCCTTTCTCTGTCTTCGTTTTATTTATGTAGCGCATGTTTTGGGAGAGCACAAGAACACCCCCATTGTCCCTGAGCTCAGCCGAGCCACTTGTTAGAAAGACAGAGAGTACACTCCGACACCCGCGTGTTCGTTACATAATAAATGGCGCCCAACGTGGGGCACGAAGAAGCCAGGATTTTTTTTGCCCTACATGTCCTTAAACCCCTCCTTTAATTCCCACAACACCTTATACCTTGTAATAGGATGGTAATATATATCACTTTGGAGAGGCCAGCCTATGAGTATCAGATTATAACTGGACCAAGTGAAATTATATACCTTTTCAATGTTTTCTTAATTTTCAACCAATCATTTTAAATAAATAGAACAAAGTATGGGAAATTATGTAGCTTAGGAATATGTTTCTGGA
Source organism: Drosophila equinoxialis (assembly GCA_018150345.1). Taxonomy (NCBI): domain Eukaryota; kingdom Metazoa; phylum Arthropoda; class Insecta; order Diptera; family Drosophilidae; genus Drosophila; species Drosophila equinoxialis. The sequence continues at coordinate 84,091 of JAECWI010000218.1, forward strand.
TACAGTTCGGATACCTACCAGGCCATACAGTTTCCTAGATATCAAATAAAATTGAGGTAGTGAGTTGAAATCGAGAATTGTTCTTGCTGGAATCGCTACTGGCAAGTCCCTCTTTCAACGCAGCTGATGTAAATAAAGTGCAGAGTGGTGGGTGTATTAATGCTGTTAAACTCTTATTGAAGGAGAAGTCCCAAATTTGTAAGGAAATTAATTTTGATATTTAGAAGTTAAATCCAGAGTTCGTGTTTACGGAATAGAATCATCAAATTATTGTCAGTTGTCTTTTATTTTTCGTGGATACGAAATAGATCTATATTTAGCTTTAGTTTTCTTGTTATACAAATATGGCCGTGAGAAGAAGCCTTGAAAATTTGGCTTCAGCTATGCCAAGTGAAAATACACTGGTATGCGTAATTTGCAATGATACCAGCGGACAGACAGATATCGTAGAAACCCTATGTTGGCACACATTTCATAAACATTGTCTCAAGATCTGGCTCGAGAGCAATGAATCCTGTCCAAATTGTAGGCAACCTTGTTCGAAAAGTCTAGTAGGTAGCAACGATAGATTGACTGCAAATGTTCCACCTCCACGAGCTTCCCTTGGAGCAGTAAATTCTACCGCCTCAGGAGCAATACCAAAAAGACCCAATACAAGAGCAAATACTCGTGCAAACCCAAATCAGAATTCAAGAACTGTGGGACTACCTCGACGTGAACAATCACGGAATCCAATTGCAAACCAGCCCCCCAGTAGTGTCAGAAGAACGCATTTAACAACTAATTTCGAACTCATTAGAAACGTATCGAGTTAATATGGCATCGGTAATTACCGATGAAATTCGTAACGCCATGAGGAATTTAAGCATCACGGGAGTTCAGGCCGAATCCAATGATGAACCTCAACTAGAGTGGGACTTTCCAGCACCCTCAGGTGCTCCGCGAAGAAGTCTCGAAAATAGTATTAGAACTCGACCATTTAATATCCGGAGTAATCCAACTGCAACTGATCAAGAGATAGTACCAGAAAGACCCGATCGAGTATCCAGTATAATTTTTAACTGGCAATCAAAGTTTGAATGGAGACTTTAACTTGCTTTATAAATTCGCTAATCTGCTTTTCTCGGGACCAGCTCTAACATTTTTCTGGCGATGTTATCGAACATCGAATGAAATGAACTGGTTCGATCTATGCCATCGTTTAAGAGATAGGTATAAAGACCAAAGATCAGACAGAGACATTATGGATGCCCTTCGCAGACGCAAGCAGGCATCCAACGAAAATTTTGATGAATTCCTCGACGCGATGTTGGCTATTACAGATGCTTTGCGAGAACCTTTAAACGATTCAGAAATTATAGCGGAAGTGCGAAACAATTTAAGACCCGACTTATTTCATGAAATTTTACATGTAGAGACCCCAAACCTAGCTGCCTTGCGTAGGGAATGTCATAAGCATGAAGAATTTTTCCGTAGCTTTCGGTCAAGAAAATGCTGGAATTGTGAAGAATTAGGACATGGTTTTCAGAACTGTTTGCAACAACGCCGCATATTTTGTTATGGGTGTGGTCTAATAGATGTGTATAAACCAAATTGCTTAAAATGTAATCCGCGTACGGGAAACCAGTCTCAGGATATCCGCCGATTAGTGAAGGGGCGGACACTCGCGATCTAATCAACGATTGCGAACGATTTGGACAAATAGACACAAGCTAAAGAAAATTACCATATCAGCCATAATTAACCCGGAGAACGATTTACGACCTTTTATTGATTTATCAATAGGTGGATAAATTTATACTGCTTTACTAGACAGTGGTGCTAACAAAAGTGTATTAGGAGGAGAATTAGCAACAAATATTATGACCAACAGGCAATATTGCACCAAAACGAGCGGTAAAGTTAGGACAGCCGATGGACAATCGCAACAGGTAGTTGGTACAATCACGAGCAATCTCACTTATAACTCGAAAAACGCCAACTTAGAATTTCTCATAGTACCGACTATTACTCAAAATGTAATTTGTGGTATGGACTTCTGGAGAACGTTTGGTCTTTCAATTTCTCACGTCCAATCAGACCCTGAAATCGCTGAAGTTTCTTGTGAAGAGGATCAATTTCCATTGACAGCTAATCAACATAGTCAAATACAAGCTGTAATAAATGGATTTCCAACTTTTGAAAGAGAGGGCCTAGGTTTTACGATAGAACATGTTATCGATACCGAAAACGCAAAGCCAATTAAAAAAAAATTTTACCCAATATCACCAGCGAAGGAAAACTTATTATGTCTGGAGATAGACAAAATGTTAGAGCTAGGAGTGATAGAAGAAGCGCCCGCGTCCTCCTGGTCATCCCATTGCGTCTTGTTAGTCAAACCAGGTAAAGTGAGATTCTGCCTTGATTCTCGTAAATTAAATGATGTTACAGTAAAAGACGCATATCCAATACCTAATTTAGAAGGCTTGTTAAGTAGACTTTTTCCTGTACATTGCATCTCCAAGATAGATCTTAAAGATGCCTTTTGGCAAATCGGTCTAGAAGAATCATCGAAAGGAAAGACAGCATTTACAGTTCCCAACAGCCCATTGTACCAATTTAGAAGAATGCCATTCGGACTGTGAAATGCCCCCCAAAGGATGTGTCGTCTAATGGACCAAGTTATTCCGTATCAGCTCAAAACTCAAGTATCAGTCTACCTTGATGACTTATTGATATTATCAAATCATTTCGATGAACATCTCGTACATCTCAGTGAAATATCTGCTCGTCTGAAACAGTCGGGGCTAACCATTAATATCCAGAAGAGCCAATTTTGTCTGCGAAAACTAGAATACCTAGGATATATAGTCGGAGAGGGCACATTGAGAGTTACCCCAGACAAGGTCAAAGCCATATCCGAGTTCCCAGTCCCAAAAACCAATCGACAGCTTAAGAGATTTTTAGGAATGACAGGATGGTACCAGCGATTTATCTCACAATATGCAGCTATCACCTTTGCATTATTACGTGGCAATTCTTTTTCTTGGAACGAAGAAGCACAATGCGCTTTTGAGAACGTCAAGTCTAAACTTAGCACTGCTCCGTTTTTAGCACACCCAAATTATAAGAAACCGTTTGTAGTGCAATGTGATGCCTGTATGCTTGGAATAGGTGCGGTTTTAGCCCAAGTTGATGAGTACGGATTCGAACGACCCATCACGTTTATGTCTAAAAAACTTAACAAAGCGCAACGTAACTATTCGGTTACCGAACTCGAATGTCTTGCTGTAGTTTTGGCTATTAAAAGATTTCGGATGTATATCGAAGGCCATGAGTTTAAAGTCGTGACTGATCACGCTAGTTTGCGCTGGCTAATGAACCAACAAGAACTAAGCGGCCGATTAGCCCGCTGGTCAATGAAACTGCAGGGGTATAACTTTCAGATAGAACCCCGGAAAGGTAGTGAAAATGTTGTTGCGGACGCTTTGTCGCGATCATTTGAGAATGAAATAGCTTCACTAGAAATTGAATTACTTCCGGAGATCGACTTGTCCTCGTCGGCATTTCAATCCGAAGAATATAGAACTCTGAGAGACAAATATGTTCAGGCAAATCTACCGGATTTTCAAGTTATTAATCAATATATATATCATCGCACTGACTTTATGACTGGGAATTTAGCGGATAACGATCGATTGTGGAAGTTGCTAGTGCCTGAAGAACTCCGTGATAGTGTCATTAGAGCAGCCCACGACCCGCCCAACTCAGCCCATTGCGGCGTAGCAAAATGTTTAGAGCGTATTCGACGTAACACACGGCCACAATTAGTTGTAGACGTTAGGAAGTACATTCAACAGTGTGAGATATGCCAAACTTGCAAATACCCAACATGTAAACTAAAACCACCTATGGGAAACCAAACCATAAGCGAACGACCATTCCAAAGACTGTATGTAGATTTTATAGGTCCTTTCCCTCGCACAAAACAGGGAAACATCGGAATTTTCATCATTCTAGATCACTTTAGTAAATTTACCTTCTTAAAACCTGTAAAGAAATTTAACTCGAATGTAATAATATCTATCTTAAGGGATGATATCTTTACCTTTGGAGTGCCGCAGTATATAGTAAGTGATAATGGCACTTAGTTTAAAAAGCCAGGAATTTACAACATTTCTTAGGGATTATGGAGTGCAGCACGTATTTACCGCTGTTACTCTCCACAGGCTAATGCGGCTGAACGAGTAAACCGCTCAATTAATGCGGCCTGACGGTCCTATCTCCGTTCAGACCAAAGTCACTGGGATAAGTTTCTGAGCAGTATAAACAGTGCTTTACGTAATCACATTCATCAATCAATTGGAATATCACCCTATGTGGCGGTGTTTGGTCAAAACATGATAACCCACGGAAAAGACTACAAATTACTGACCAACCTCAATCTACTGAATGAAGCTACGGTTCGGCTAGATAGACTAGACAATTTCGTACGAATAAGATCTGATATTCAAAAATATTTAGACAAAGCTTATGATGCCAATCAACGGACTTATAACTTGAGAAGTAAAATACGCAACTTCGAAGTGGGCCAAACAGTCACTAAGCGTAACTTCAAACTCAGCAACCTCGCCAATAATTTTAATGCGAAGTTAGCACCAGTCGGAATTAAGGTCAAGATCAAGAAAAAACTCGGAAATCATTTGTATGTAGTTGAAAACCTTTCAGGAAAAGAGCGTAAGGGTGCGCTGTTTCCAACATTAAATTTTATAAATCTGCTAGCTAGACGAACTTATTTGACATACACTATTTCTACGGCGAATTGACCTTGAGCTTTTTTTTTGGACCGAGCTTACACGATCCACTTCCATAGAAAAGCTCATAGCAAAAGAATGAGCTTGAATAGTGTGCGGGGAGTCTAGAATGGTCTGAGCGAGAGTGCGGTCGTGCGAATAAGAGGAGGGAGAAAGCGAAAGAAAAATCGCAAGTGCAAGAAATGCACGTGGAGTTACGTAATACTCCGTACCCCTCGTGGACATTAACTACGTCCACGCCTCTTTCTTAAGTTCCCATTATAATAAAGGAACATTAATAAAATTCATTCGCCACTGCCAGCGCGGTCTTGCCATCCTTAAATGCAAGCGCGTACTCTGAGTGATAGCCATATAAGGCCAGAGAGACCAGAAGTTGTCGCAGACTCCAACCCCATCGTTGAGGAACCATAACCTCGCCCAGCCCGTAGTTGGCCTTTAACCAGCCGTTCTCTTTTTTTCATTTAAGTATCGTACAAACATGTGTTAAAATTTATAAGCTTGCAATTTCTTATTAACTTTCTATATAGCAGGTGTTAAAAGTGATTCTTGTTGGTAATGAGAAGCAAGTTATATTTCGGTGCTACCACTCTTAATAATGTTAACAGCATCTAGTGCTCCGCCCGTCATCAGGCCTGCTGACTGGATTGGACCATGCATTTGTAAGTACGGCATAGCCGCAGAAAATCTTTTGGCAAAATATAACCGCTTGCCGTGACCGCAGAATTAGTTTGTTTTTTTTTTTTTGTAATTTTTAAAAAAAGTGAAATAAATACATAACGTAAAATTTAGTTTAAATCAAATTCAGACTTATAAATCTGCCCACACATTTTTGTACGTTACTCATTACCGAATTAATTAGGATTTAAATATAATTGAAATTTTTGTTAATACTATGAATATAAGTTGGATATGAAATCCGATGTTAACTTCCTATCTTAAAGGCATATGCCATTTTTCCATTGAATCGAATATATGTATGTATGAAATGATGAATTGCTGATTTAGTTTATTTGGGCACATGATGTAAGAGATTTAACAGCCACAATATGGGTAATACCAAGATTTCTTAGGTTTTACAAGGTTGGGTGGGGTAAGGAGAAGGCCATGACATCTAGGTCCTTCAAATAACATCCGTCACCTCTGCACACAGATCTCTATTTAGGTGTAGTCCTTCATTCCTTATCTCTGTCTTCGTTTTATTTATGTAGCGCATGTTTTGGGAGAGCACAAGAACCCCCCATTGTCCCTGAGCTCAGCCGAGCCACTTGTTAGAAAGACAGAGAGTGCACTCCGACACCCGCGTGTTCGTTACAACATATAGCTCATTACCATGTTGCCTTCTCGTTCTCTGATGTTGTCTCACCAATGCCGTCTAGTTCGCTACAATTCTGCTGATAAGTCGATCTTGCACGCCAATTCCGATATGTCCCTTTTGCACAAATTTTGCACAATATTTACAAGTGTCGCTCACCACCAATTCTCAAGAATTTTCCACTCCTGGTACAGCTGCCCTTTACATAAGATTCTATGTTCCAGGCCATTAGCCACATAAATCTACCATCTTAGTGAATAGCCAGCCATTGATACGTAAATTTTTGCAAAATTCCAACGATCGACAATCTCCTTGCGTTTCCAGCCTCTTTGTTGCGCAATCTTCAGGGTTCCCTCTATACAGCTCGCACCTCCACAATTCTCACTTGAACTTGAACTTGGACATTTTGCTGTCTCTCTCCAACATACAAGCATACAATATATGTATCAATACATCTTTTTTTTCTCGAACTTTCTCTGTCTTCGGCGACTGAAGAACTGAACTTTTCGTCACCTGGACTTTTTGTTTTATTTATTAGTGTTATTTATTTAACAACATTGCTTTACTGCAAGCAAGCTTGTCCGGTGTACAATGTAAATGTACATATGTATCTGAATTCTGACACCAATTTGTGGGTCCGAATATAATCCCAATTAATTTCTACAAATTCTTTTTACACAATATTCCATACAGTTTTATTGAACATAATTCATTATACACTTTGTAAATGCCTATTTATTGAGTTAAAATGATAAAGATTAGTTTAGAGTCTTCAGATTTAATTTCTAGAGTTTTCGGCAGTTGGTGCGTCTAGCTTGTTCAAGCGTCACCGGAAGAAGAGAGAGAAAACTTTCAGTGCGGCACCAGGCCGATACCGATATTTTCCATAGGCGACTTAATACTAACAAACGATACTTAAATCCTAACAATCGAGACTTAAATACTAACAATCGATACTTATTACTAACAATCGATACTTATTACTAACAATCGATACTTATTACTAACAATCGATATTACAATACCGGTTTCTATATATGCGTGAGTATTTAAAAGACTTGTAAATAATTGGGATCTTACAACTCGGCCGTCCTGACGAAGGATCGACCTCGATCCCAGTGGCCAACCAGGGGGTAAACAACAACATCAACTGGCCAGGTTAAATTTCACCTCATCAGCAGAGGCAGTTGCAGCAACTCATGCTGTCCTCGGTCGGCGTCGTCAGTTGCTCGTCCGGACTGGAGGAGGCAGAAGCAGCAGGCGTGATGACTGTAGCGGAAGACGGCACGGAGGTTACTACGGCAGGCATGTCTTCCCCTTGGTCAGCGGCCAAGGGAACGTCAGCGTCAGTAGGATGCGGCCAACAGTATGCATGGCGGCATGCAAGGCATCGAGCAGGGCAGCAGACGTCATCGTCAGATGAAGAGCAGGAGTAATAACGGAGGTACCAGTGGCTCGAATCGCCACTGACTGTACCGGCAGCGGTAGGCACGGAAGCGGCAGTCGAGACAGCAGCGGGAACTGCAGGGGCCGGCATGGAGGCACATACAGCAGCAGCTGGTCTTGTAGCGGCAAGCCTGGAAGCGGAGAATATGTAAGCTGCGGGTACTGCAGCGGCAGGTCTGGAAGTGGCGGCTACAGCAGTAGCGGGTATGGCAACGGCGGACGCGGCAGCAGCGGGTACTGCAGCGGCAGGCATGGAGGCAGTGGGTACTGTAGCGACAGGCCTGGAAGCGGCGGGCACAGCAGGAGCTGACACAACAGCGGCGGGCACAGCAGCGGCAGAGGCGGGTGCGGCAGCGGCGGGCACAGCGACAACCGGTACTGCATCGGCAGGCACATCAGTGGGCACATGAGCAGTGGGTACAGCAGCAACAAGTACTGCAGCGGCAGGCACATCAGTGGGTACGGCAGCGGCGGGCGCGGCAGCAGCGAGTACTGCAGGGGCGAATATAGCCGCAGCGGGGCCGGCAGGGTCGAGTATGGCGGCAGTTGGCACAGCAGGGGCGTATGTGTCAGCAGTTTGGCCCGGCAGGGGCGGATGTGTCAGCAGTGGCCCCGGCAGGGGCCAAGTATGGCAGCAGTCGGCCCGGCAGGGGCGAGTATATCAGCGGTTGGCCCGGCAGGGGGGCAGTTGGCCGGCAGGGGCCTAGTATATCGGCAGTTGGCCCGGCAGGGGGCTAGTATATCGGCAGTTGGCCCGGCAGGGGCTAGTATATCGGCAGTTGGCCCGGCAGGGGCTAGTATATCGGCAGTTGGCCCGGCAGGGGGCTAGTATATCGGCAGTTGGCCCAGCAGGGGCGGATGTGTCAGCAGTTGGCCCGGCAGGGGCTAGTATATCGGCAGTTGGCCCGGCAGGGGGCTAGTATATCGGCAGTTGGCCCGGCAGGGGCTAGTATATCGGCAGCTGGCCCGGCAGGGGCTAGTATATCGGCAGTTGGCCCGGCAGGGGCTAGTATATCGGCAGTTGGCCCGGCAGGGGCTAGTATATCGGCAGTTGGCCCGGCAGGGGCTAGTATATCGGCAGTTGGCCCGGCAGGGGGGCTGTATATCGGCAGTTGGCCCGGCAGGGGCTAGTATATCGGCAGTTGGCCCGGCAGGGGCGAGTATACCGGCAGTTGGCCCGGCAGGGGCTAGTATATCGGCAGTTGGCCCAGCAATGGCGGATGTGTCATCAGTTGGCCCGGCAGGGGCGAGTATATCAGCAGTTGGCCCAGCCGTGGCGAGTAGAACCGCGGCGGGCCCGGCAGGGGCGGATGTGGCCGCAGTCGGCACAGCAGCTCTCGGTACTGCAGCAGCGGCGGCTCCAGTGGCAGCCGGTACCGCAGCGGCAGTCACAGCAGTGGGTGCACCACCAGGACTTACTAACAAACGATACTTAAATCCTAACAATCGAGACTTAAATACTAACAATCGATACTTATTACTAACAATCGATACTTATTACTAACAATCTATATTACAATACCGGTTTCGATATACGCGTGAGTATTTAAAAGACTTGTAAATAATTGGGATCTTACAACTTGTCACTTAATTGTTACATTAGTATATTCTTTTTTCGAGTAGCTACAAGGGACAAGTTTCGTCAGGACTTGACGACAAAAAAAAACTCACTCTAATAACTTCGGGTGTTTGCTATCGATATCATTGATAACTTTTGATTTATACACCTTTGAACTAGTTCAATACAATCTACCGCTTTTCGTCTTTCGACCTATTCCCACATGTATGTTTGTACAATCTTCAAACCATATTCATTGAACTTTGCTGTTATATTTTATTAATTACATACGTATGAACATTCAGATATTTGATAAAGACGTAGTCGTACAACGCTCAGTATGAACAAGTGGCATACATAAATATGTATGCACATTTATATATACAAGTGGCATACTTAAATATGTATGCACATTCATATATACATAAATATGAACGTACATCCATACCTTCATGAATAATATTTATATATAAATATGTATGCACATACCTACATAGATACAGTGGCTCACAGCTTATTTGACCCACCCCATTTTTGAAACTTTAAAGCAACATAACTTTTTTTCTAATGGTGATATTAACAAAAATTAAATGCAGTTATGTTTGTTAATGTTAACTTAAAAAAACAATCTTCATTTATTTTATATTATTTCAACTTTAAGATATGGTTAACAAAAACTAAAAAAAGAACAATTCCATGTCACAGCTTATTCGACCCAATGACTTTATTCAAAAGCTGCGATCATTCATTTCTTAGAATAACGGTTGCTTTAGTTATTATTTCCATAAGTAGATTTTGCACTTTTCGTTCGATTTTTTCCGATAAAGCACGTGTTAGAGCCATGGGAAAGCGTACATCGATGGAAAAACGGGAATTGGTCCTTAAACATTTCAAAGACGGACATAATCGAAGGAAAATAGCTGAGTTTGTGGACATTCCCGAGTCCACTGTTAAAGGAATTATAAACCATTTCGTTCAGGAAAACAGAGTCGAAAATAAAGGGAGAAAGGCTCCAAGCAAAATATTGACTGCGACAGATGAACGGATTATTGTCCGCAAATCAAATCAGTTTGAAAAACGGTCAAAGAATTAAAAATATGATTAACTACAGCTAATTACGAGCTAAATGTCTAAAATGGAGGTTTTCACAAAAGAAAATGAGGCTCCTGATCTAATTCTGGATACAGAAGATTGTAATCAGAACACAGGACCCGAAAAGGTTCATGCAAAGAATAGTTAGAACTACAGTATTTTAAGGATAGAGGAATAAAATTTCTAGTACGGATCGTCAAACTCTTTTGAACATCGTTTTACAAACCCAAGAACATTCATAGCTTTACTAACTGTAGCAGAAATATGTGGATTAAAAGTTAATTTATGGTCCATCCACTTGGAAAATGAAGACTTAAAGAAGAAGACGGAAGAGGACCTTTTGTGTACGCTAAGAAAGATATTAAAGTTTAACTTATTTAAAAGCAGTTTATGGATAACAGAATCAAAGGTCTTGCTGAGGTCAGTATAAATGACGTCAGTTTGCACGGCAGTCTTGAACCCTTTGATTGAGTGAGATGTAAATTCTAATAGGTTAGTAGTTGTCGATCTACGTTTTGTTAACCCATGTTGGGATGACCAAATGATTGAGCTACAAAAATGCTGGAATTGAGATGTTATTATTTTCTTAAATGCTTTGGGTATGGCAGACAATTAATAAATACCCCTATAACCTATAGGCTTCGGACTTTTTTTCCCTTCTTATGAAGAGGAATAATATATGATTCCTTCCAGATAGACAGGAAGGCGGAAGATGTGACGGACAGTGTTCAGCCAACACTAGGACTATTTTCTTCTATTCTCTTCTCTTCATTCTATATCGAGTTTCAGCACAGGGACTTTATTTAAAGTTGCTGACGTGTGAGTGTAAACCAATTATGTATTGGCTTACATAGGGCCTCTGTGCAAAACCTTAATACGCAGCCTGGTATCCCATCAGGGCCAATTGCATATATTGGTTTGACGGAATTGGGCACGCTAAGAACCGAACTTTTATGAAACAAAGGGTCTAAAATGCAATTAGACGATTGCAAGTGATGAGGATAAGGGGGATTTGCTTGATAAATCGAAGAGGAATAAGTTGTTTTGAAAAAATCAGCAAACATATCGGCAATTGTTTGATCATTGTTAGCTTTATTGTTTTCGACAGTCAAGTACGATGGGTGCACCGATTTTTAAAATCTTTTGTAGCAATTTATATTTTACGTTCTTCAAGTTACATTACTCACGTGAGAACCAAGGAGGTCTATCAGACCACACATGAGTCACACCCGGGACACAAACATCAAAGAAGACTCAAGAGTTTTATAGAAAACAGAAATTTAGTAAAGTTTGTCTTGCGAAAACATCAGGTTGGAAGAAGTAACCTCAAACGGGAGGTCAATGGTTACATCCAGGATGTTGGATAAAAAGTTGCCTTCAGGGATAAATAGGGGATCAGTCCTGGAAACATCGCAGTTGGAAGAATCCACCACAAATACCAGATCGAGTGATCTGTTACGACTATTCCGGACAGGTTTTATTTGAGTCAGGGACAACTCAAGCAGACCATCTATGAATCAATGTGACGAGGAGGGCAACAGTAAAAAAGAATCATATGAGAGGGTCCGGGGTATCTCAGGTGAATTATAATCTTCCAGAACAACGAACAAGTCTTTCTCAGAGAGATATAAGAAAACAAGTTGAATAGCTTCCAAATGGTGAATGTATACTGCCAAGTCGGACTGTGGTGGAATATACGAACAAGTAATATAGGCAGAAAAATAATTAAAAGAAATTTTAACACAATTAAATTCAATCTCCTGGATTGGAAGACCACGACACCATTACGGATAGTCCAATAATGTCTATATATTAGGCAAGAAGGCAAGAATATGAAAATCAAAAGCTACACTATCTATGTACATAGAGTCTAGAGAGTTGAGACTTTAGTTCCCGTTCGTTTTGATAGGCTAATAATAGGAGGCCGATTCTTTTTTTTTTTATTGTATACTCTCTTACAAGGTGTTTCTCGTTAAATTTTCTTTTTAATATATTTTTGGCGAAAAAGACCTGGGAAGACACTTATTTTAAAGGTCGAAATGCCCGAGTATGTGATAAACGAAACTTTTCCGCAGCAATGTTCGGTGCTTGAACTTTAAAAAAGGTATTAAGACTCAGATTTAAATATAGGTTTCAGATTTATCGAATCAGCTTCTCATGCTGATCAAGAATATATATACTTTATGGAAAACGTCCCCCATTCTGTGCGTTACATACTTCTGACCAATTTTATAATACCCTCTGAAGGAGTATAAAAAGAGTCATAAAAAATAAAATATATTTTTGTATTAGAACACACAAAAAGAAAAACTTGTCACAAGCACGAAGTTAACGGCAGCGACCGCGATCAAAAGAGAAAACAAAAGAATAGAGCCCACCAACTCCACACAAACAAAAACAAACTATGAACTGTAAATTGAGAGCGCGGGTGGGAGCAAAAAATAGAAAGATATCGAAAACTAAACTAACTAAGCGTAACAACCGAATCATATATTAATATAAAGAAATGGTAATAAATTCAACTCAAACTTCGCGATGAGTATAGCGTTAATTAAAAATTGGTAAAACCAATTAATTCAAATTGAATAATATATCACGAAAGAACGAAAGACAGTAATTGAGCGAGAATGCAAAAAAAACACGACCGACTTCGATGAGTGACAATATGTTTTGCTGTTAGACTATTAATTTTTTGTTATTGATTTCGCTTATAAGGGTTCTCACGCTTTGAAGATTTTTTGGTGACTGATTTGTTTATAAAGTATTTGTTTAGTCTCGGTTGCAGTAAACATCACTTTTGTAGACTAAACGGGGGTGAAGTTATGTGGGTGAATGGAGTCGGAAATTGGCGGTGTGGGTGGATGGATAAGCATATATGTTACTTCCCCAACACGAAAAAAAATATCCTCTGCTCAGGCAGGAAATACAGGGTATAGATTTTAAAGTACTTGCCGTGTTGCAAGATAAATTTCTTGGGATGGTGACAGTTCATGTAAAGCAGGATTGTCAAAAGCTGAGTCAAAATTATTTTTTTTGATATTGACTAATATAAACAAGGTTGAGTTTAACTATATTAATGTGATTCTCAATGTTATGGTTGTTCGACTAAAGAGACTTGGTTGTTGATCCTAATCAAAAATATATATACTTTATGGGGTCGGAATAGCTTCCTTCTGCCTGTTACATTAATTTGGGTGACTTCCATATACCATTCCACCATATGTGTGCAATACTAATAGACGGACAAACGGAGGGACAGACGGTGAGAAGGACGGGCGGACAAGGATATATTGTGATAAACATAGAATTGTAACGAGTAATTATATCATAAAACTCAATAAGGTCAATAAGGTCAATATAACTCATCTCGGTGGCTGGCAGGAATTCGATTTACGAGATATGTACAAATTTTTGAATCAAGTAAACATTGTTTAAGAAAAATAATCTGATTTCTCCAAGGAGTTTCCAGACTTTCAGTTGAAATGAACATAAGTTGTTTACAATTTATTTTTCTTCACTTGGTGAACATGAATGTTATAAACTGTAATTAGTTTACTTCGAATCAGTATTTTAAACCATTAAAACTAGGACACAATCAGTTGTAGTCGTTTTGAGTTTGCTTTTTTTAATGAATCTTTATTCCTTTAACAATTTTCCTCTTTAACTAAAGACCGTTGGGCTGCCCGGTTGGTCATGGAGGCAGAGGGGGGGTTGAAGAATTTTTAAAAACATAATTTTTTATTATTTAAAAATTTTAAAAATAAAATTAAATTATTTAAATTTACAGCGGTGGGGTGGGGGGGGAATGTATTATATATTAGGTTAAAACGGGGCCGCGGTTTTTTTTTTTTTTTACAACAAATTACTAACCCCATGCCCTCCACGTTGGTCTTTTTTTTTTACTTAATACGCAAATGGATTTTGCACAAAAATATATTAAAAAAAATTATTAAATTTATTTTTTATTTTTGTTTTTTTTTTTATTTAATTAAATACCACACCACAAACCCTAAAATTAAATATTAAAAAATAAATTAATTATTTTTTTTTATTTTTTTATTATTTATTAATTAATTTTTTTTTTATTTTTATTTTTTTTTTTTTTTTTTTTTTTTTTTTAAAATTTTTTTTTAATTATATTTGTGTAAATTTTATATTTTTTAATTTATATTTTTTATATATTTTTTTAATTTTTTTATTTTAATTTATTTTTTTTTTTTTTTTTTTTTTTTTAATTTTTAATTATTTTTAATATTTTTACTTTTTTTTTTTATTAATTTTTTTTTTTTTTTTTTATTTTTTTTTTTTTATTTTTTTTTTATTTTTTTTTTTTTTTATTATTTAATTGCCTTAATTATTAAATTTCACCCTTTTAACCCCACCTTAAACCCTAAAACCTATTTACCAACTTTTACCTTTTTAATTTTTTTCTTTTTTTTTATTTTTCCTTATTTTTTTCTTTTTTTTTTTTTTTCTTACTTTTTTATTTTTTTTTTAAACTTAATTTTTAATCTTTTATTTAATTTTCTTAATTTTTTTTTTTATTTTTTATTTTTAACATTTTTAAATTATTATATTATTTTTTTAAATTTTTAAATATTTAAATCATAAACACAAAAATATATTAACAAAAAAGGTTTTTGATTTAAAAAATTTAAAAATATACAAAATACAAAATACCTATTTATATTTCAAATATATTATGTTTTAAATAAAATTTTAAATATTAATAATTTGCTTCCCCCCTCCCCCCCGCCCAGCCTGCATACAGGGTTGAAAGAAAATTTAAATTTTATTTTTTTTTTTTTTTTTTTTTTTTTTTTAAATTCTTTATTTTTTTTCTTTTTCCGTCATATACCCCTTCATAAGACCGTACCACAGCATAAAACCTTAAAAAATATTTTAACTAAATTTTTTTTCCCTTTTTTATTTTTTTTTTTTATTTTAAATTTTTTTTAATAATATTTTTAATTTACACGTTAATTATTCTCAGTTTTTATTTTTGTTTTTTGATCTTAGTTTTGGAACCCCACCAAACACCAACCACCAATCCAAATAAAATTTTGGGTTTTTTTTTATTTTTTATTAATATTGTATTTTTTTTTTTTTTTTTTTTTTTTTTTTTTTTAAATTTTTTTATATATTTTTATATATTTATTTTAATAACTTTTCATTTTTATTTTATTTTTAATTCTTTTAATTTTCGTTTTATCTCGTTTTATTTCGTAGTTAACCTTTATTGTAAACTATTTTTATTTTTTATTTTTTTTATAATTAATTTTTTTTTATAGTCCTACCCTTTATAATAGCCATACTTTAAAAATTTTAATTTTTTATTCCCCTTATTTTTTTAATATTTTTTTTTAAGTTTCTAACACTTTTTCTCTAATTGACTTTTTTATTAAACAGTTTTTTTTTTACTCCCTCCCATTTTACCTTAATTTAAAAAAATTTTTAAAATCAAAAAATACATTTTTATATTTTTTAAAAAATAATAAAAATACTATAAATTTTTTTAAAAATTTTTAAAACGTTAAAATAACAATTTTTCCAAAATTCTTTATTTTTTTTTACTTCGTCATTTAATAGGGAAATTAATAAATTTGGATTAAAAAAAAATTTTTTTAATTTTATTTTAATTTTTTTTTTATTATCTTTTTTTTTTTTTTCTTGCATTTGAATTTTATAGTTAAATTTTAGTTTTTATTTTCATTTTTTTAATTTTTTTTTTGGTTTTTTTTTTTTTTTTATGGTTTTTTTTTTTTAATTTTATCCCCTCCTTAAATTAAAAACCCTTTAATTTATACACTCTAAATTTAAAACCCTTTTAGGTTACTAATATTCTTTTTTTTATAATTTAAATTTGGTTTGTTAATAAATAAAATTAAAATTTTAAATTTTGATTTTTTATTTAAATTTTTTTTTTACTATAAAGTTTTTAACGGAAAAGCGCCAATTACAAATGTTTAAAGGTTAATTTTTTTATACTACTTTTTTTGTTACCCCTTTTTCATTTTCTAAAAACCTTTTCAAACCCTATCTTTTTTCTTCCTATTTTTGGCTCTAATTTCTTTTATTACGGCTATACATACATCTTTTTTTTTGTAAAATTTATTGCCCCAAATAAAAAAATATTTTTAAAGTCGGGTTTTTTTTTGCTCAATTATTTTCCTAAACACCTTTTTTTTTACCATTTCCATTTTTTTTTCTTTAATTATTTTAAATTATTTTTTTTTATTTTTTTTTATATTAATTTTTTTTTATTTTTACTTTATTTAATATAATTTTTTAATATACCCCTTATATTTAACCAAATTTTTTTTAATAATTTTATATTTAATTTTAAATGGCATCAATCTTCTACTTTTCTTTTTATATTCCTTTTATTGAATTTTTAAATACAAAAAATAAAAATTTATAGTTAAAAAATTTAAATTTTATTTATTTTACCTTTATTATTTATTACTTAAATTTTTAAATTTTTCTTTTTTTTTATTTAAATTATATTTATTTAACTATTTAAAAATACTTATTAAAATATTAAGAAAAGGTTTCGGAAAAACAAAACTCCATAAAAACATATTTATCGAAATATATATAAAAAATGGTTTTAGCCTGAAAAGGAATTAAAAAAAATTTGAAAAGAAATTAGCTATATTTTTAAAAAAAAATTTTATTTCGTGTAACTTTTTTACCTATTATTTTTTGAAAAACCCAAAATATTTTTCGAGACCTTAATAATATTTTACTTTTTCTAAAATTTGTTGAGAAAATTATTAAAAAATTTTATTATATTTTTTTGGGCAAAAATTTTTTTAAAAATATTAAATTAATTTTTTACAAATATTAAAATTTTTTTTTTATATTTATATAAAAAATTTTTTAAAACAATTTAATATGGGGCGTTTGGGAGGGGATTTAAAAGGCTTAAAAATATCGTTTTTTAATAGGCTTTTTAAATTTTTTTTATTTTTTTTTTTTTTTTTTTTTTTATTTTTTTTTTTTTTTTTATTTTTTTTTTTTTTATTTTTTTATTTTTTTTTATTTTTATTTAATTTTATATTACTTTCACATTCCTTTTCTATACAAAAAATTTTGTTATTTTATTTTTATAATTTAGTTAGAAAAGATCTTTATAATTATTGCTTAAAACTTTTAATCGCTATTCCCTTTTTTTTTGTTTTGTTTTTAATTTTTAAAAATTTATTAGTTCTTTATATTTTTTTTTTTTTATTTTTAAATTTTTACTATTTTATTTTTTATTTTTTTTTTTTATTATTTTTATTTTAATATTTTATTTATATTTTTTATATTTTGTTATTTTATTAATATAATTTATTTAATGTGTTAAAATAAATTTATTTTAAATATTAATTTTAAAATTTTTTGTACAAATTTAAATTATTGTTTTTCCCCTAGGGTTTTTCCTTTTTTTTTAAAAATTATTTTTTTATTTATAGAATATTTTAATTTTTTTTAGAAAATTTATAATCCTATAAATAGTATAATTAAAAATTATTTTTTATATTTTTTATAAAATTTTTTAATTCAATTTAAAAATTAAAAAATAAGTATTTTTAAATTAAAAAAATATAAAATTATATAATTAGTAATTTATAATTTTTTAAAATTATGTAATTATATATTTTAAATTTTTTTTTTTTTTTTTTTTTTTTTTTTATATTAATTTTTTTAAATTTTTTTATTTTTTTAAAATTTTTGTAATTTTTTTTTTTTATTTTTATTAATAAAAATTTAATAAAAATAAAAATATTTAATTTTTATTCTTTTATAAAATTTTTATTTATAATATAAAAAAAATTTTTTTTTTGAAAAATTTTTTAAAATAACAAATTTTTTTTTAATGAGAATATAAATAAACTTTTTAATTTTTGGCAAATTTTTAAGGGCTCCTCTTATAATTTTTTTTTTAGGTTTTTTCACTTTTTTTTTTATTTTTTTCTCTTTTTTTTTTTGTTTTTTTTTTTTCCTCTTTTGTTTTTCTTTTTGGTTTTATTTTTTTTTTTTTTTTTTATTTTTTTTTTAATTTTTTTTTTTATTTTTATAATTTTTTTAATTTCCCCAACCATTACTATTACCCCTAAAATTTACCCTATTATTTTTTTTACAACGCCTTTTTTTACAAAAAAAAACCCCTTTTGAATAAAACTTTATTTAATTTTTTTTTATAATTTCCTTCTTATTTTTTGTAATTATTTTTTAAATTTTTTTTTAATAATTTTTTTTAATTTTTTTTTTTTAAAAATTTTTTTTAATTTTTTTTTTTTTTTTTTTTTTTATATTTTTTGTAATAATTTCTTGTTTCACATCTTCTTAGTAAAAATTTTTTTGGAAGTCCTTTTTTGTTTTATTATTTTTTTAATAAAATTTTTTTTTCTTTTTTTTATTTTTCCACTTTTCCTTTCTTTCTTTGTTTTTTTTACTTTTATTTTTTTCCTACTTTAATCTCTTTCCAATTTTTTTTTTAATTTTTTTTTTTAATTTTTTTTTTATACTTCCTTTATTTTTTATTTTATTTTTTTAATTTATTTACCTTAATATTTTCCTTTTTTTAATCCCTTTTAACCTTACTTTCAAATTTAAAAACTTAATTAAAATTTTGAATAAATTTTTTGACGTTAAATTTTTGTTTTTTTTTTTTTTTTTTTTTTTTTTTACCCCTTTTGCATTTTTCCTTTTCCCTTTTTTTTTTTTTCCTTTTTTAATTTTTTTTTTTTTTTTTTTATTTTTTTTCGTTTTCCTATTTATACTATGTTTTTATACCAGGTTTTTTTATTAAGGAATATTTATAACGTTTTATTCTTTTTTTTCTTTTATTTTTTTCCCTCTTTTTACAACTTCCCCCCCTTTCTCTATTTTTTCTTTTTTTTGGTTTTTTTCCTTTAAGTGAAATTAATACCAATGGTACGAAAATTTAATAATTTTATTTTTATTTTTTTAAGATTATATTTTTTTTTAACACAGATTAATATTTTTAAAAATTTGACTAATTTTTTTTACCTTTTTTACCTATATTAAATAAATACCTTCTTTCTTTTAACCTACAAAAAATTTTTCGTTTTTTTTTTTTTATGTTTTTTTATTTTTTCCTTTTTTTTTATGCTTTTTTTTTATTTTTTTAATTTTTTTTATTTTTTTTTTTTTTTTTATAAATTTTTCTTTTATATTTTTTATTTGTTTATTTTTTTTTTTTTTTTTTTTTTTTTAAATTTTTTTTTTTTTTTTTTTTTTTTTTTTTTTTTTTTTTTTTTTTATTATTTTTTTTTTACTTTTAAATAATAATATTATTTTTAAAAGTTTTTTTTTATTTTTTGGCTTTTCCTTATTTTTTTGTTTTTTTTATAATTTTTTAAATTTTTCTTTTAATTTTTATTTTTTTTTTTTCTAAAATTTTTTTTCTTTTTAATTTTTTTTTTCTTTCCTTATTGTTTTTTTTAACCATAAAAATTATATTTATATTTTTTATAAATTTTTAATTTATTAAAATTTAATTATTTTTTTATTTAATTTTATTTTCAATATTTTTTAATTTTAATTATTTTTTTTTTTTTATTTTTTTATTTTTTTTTAATTTTAATATTTTTTTTTTTTTTAAATTTTTTAGTTACGTAAAAACTTAATTTAAATTTTAAATATAAAATACATATTATAATTTTTACATATAAAATTATATATACCATTTATATTTGGTCCACTTGTAAAAATAATCCCCTCTTATAATGGGAAGCTTTTCCTTTATAATACTTAACATTTATATAAAATTTTGTTTATATTTTTTATTATTTATAAAAAAAAACTTATACCGATTCAATAAAACCTTACTTTATTACCTTCCCTATAAAAAATTCATATTAACAACTCCTTTAATAATATTCTAATATTAAAATTTTTTTTTATTTTTTTATTTTTTTTTTTTTTTTTTTTATATTTTTAAATTAATTAATTTTTTTTTTTTTTTTTTTTTTAAATTTTTTAATAAAAAATTTTTTTATAATTAATTTTATTTTTTAAAAAAATTTTAAAAAAATTAAAAGGCTTTTTTTTTTTTTTTTTTTTTTATTTTTTTTTTTTTTTTTTAAACTTTTTTTAAATATTTTTTAATTTAATTTTTAAAATTAATTAAATAATTTTTTTTTTAATTTTTATAATTATTTTTTATTAATAAATTTTTTTTTTTACAATTACATTTTTATATACTAATTTAATATTAATTTTACCAATAAAATATAAAATTTAATTTTTTTTTTATTTTTATTAATTTCTTTTAATAAAATTTTAAATTAAAAATTTTTAATTTTAATTTTTTTTTTTATTTTTTTTTTAAATAAATTTTTTATTTATTTTTTTATTTTAATATTTTTTTTTTATTTTTTTTTCTATTTTTTTTTTTTCCTTATTTTTCTTATTTTTTTACAAATCACACTACCTTACACCCTTACCATTGTACAATAGTACCCTAAATATTTTAAAATTTTATATAAAACACAATACCATTACAAAAAAAAAAAAAAAAAGCAAATGAAATAACAAAAATTATTAAATTTTTTTTTTTTTTTTTTTTTTTTTTTCTTTTATTCTTCCCCTTTTTTTTTTTTCTCCTGGTGGGGGGCGTTTTGCTCCCCCCAGGGCCGGTAAAAGCGGCCGTTTAATTTTAATTTTCGTTTTTGCCCTTATTTTTTTTCGGTTTATATTAATTTGGGTTGTGGTGGTTTTTTTTTTGTTTCTTTTTTTTGGGTTTTTTTTAATCTCTTTCTCCCTTTTCCTTTTTCACATATTTAGTTGTTTTTAAATTTTTTTTATGGGCTTTATTTCTTCTTTTCTTTCATTTTTTTTCCTTTCATTTTTTTAATATTTTAAAAATTTTAAAACTTTTCCCTTTTTATTTTTTATTTAAAATTTATTTTTTTTTTTCCCTTTTTTTTTTTTTTTTTTTTTTTTTTTTTTTTTTTTTTTTTTTTTTTTTTTTTTTTTTTTTCTTTTTTTCCTTTTTATTTTTTTTTTTTTTTTTTCACCTTCGCCTTTTTAAACTTATTATAAAAAAATTAAACAATTTAACAAAATCATTTTAAATAAATATTTTAAATTTTTTTTAATTTTCTTTTAATAATTATTTTTATTTTAAAACTTTTTTTATTTATTGTTTATTAATTAATAGAGAGGAAGGGCTTGCTGACAGAGTGAAAGGGATTTTTTTTTATAAAAAATAATTTTAAATAAATATATAAATTTTTATATAATAAAATTAAAAATTTTTATATTATATTACCTTTGTATTTTGGAAAAAGCATAGGGGATATTTGAGATTGGGGGGGGGGGGTGTTTTATATAAACACACAAGGGGGGTTATATTTTCAAACACAAAAAATTAATTTTATTAACAAAAAAAAAGTCATTAATTTTTTTAAAAAAAATATTTTATTTAATTTTTACTATAAAATTATTTTATTCTTAATCTTATTCAAAAAAAAATAAAAAAAAAAAAAAATACAAAATTTACTTAAAAAAAAAATATAAATTAAATTTATTTAAAAAAAATTTTAATGATTTATATAAATGAACTTCTGGGTCATAATTTGCCATATACGCTTTGATCATAACTGTCTTAGCAGTCCCCTGTTCA
The DNA here is from genome assembly GCA_018150345.1 of Drosophila equinoxialis. Lineage (NCBI taxonomy): Eukaryota > Metazoa > Arthropoda > Insecta > Diptera > Drosophilidae > Drosophila > Drosophila equinoxialis. The sequence continues at coordinate 105,933 of JAECWI010000218.1, forward strand.
CTAATTAGTAATACTTGTTTAATTTGCTTTGCACTGTTGTGAATAAGAAATGATGTTCGCACATTATCCACGTTTGGAACTAAAATATATGCAAACTCTGGTATATTATCGTCTGGGTAATAATAATCTTGAACTCTAGTATTCCAATGCTGCCAATTTCCGATTTCATCAACGTAATATTCAAAAAATTGTTTCGGTAGAGCTTCGCTTAGGCCAACCTAAAGGAAGAAAAATTGTTTTTTTAAGGAATGTGAATTTTTTAACAGTCTAAAATAAAACGACTTCCTTTACACTTGTAGTATGTTTTTGTTAAAAAAGGTGGTGTTCAAATTATACACCTTTGGCCATAGCCGCCCTTATTGCTAACTTACTAGTCAAAATTGTAGGCAAACAATCGAGGGCCTAATGTTTCATTGGTTAATATGAAAAAGGCTCTTTTCACAGATTTTACTGCCGTAGTGTCCCAAACAATTGATCTGGAAAAACGCTTTAAGCTGGAATACACCAGGCTATCTGAGATATCGATTACAATGCAATCTGTGGCCTTGAGGGGCCGAAACAACTTGATGCCTGGATTGCTTCTGATTTTCACAATTTAAGAAAACATTTGGTGAATGAATAAACTTGCGATGTGACAAAATTCTTAATTAAAAATTCTAAAATTATGCGAAATAGTAAAATCTCTTCCATCCAGCTACGCCGATTAGATTTATTGGTTGACCGGCCGAGGCTTCCAGCCTCCAGCTCCATCTACAAATGTCATATTTTATGCACGCCGTTGTGCGCGGTAGATAAATCAAGCGATATCAGAATTGATATGAATTTTGGGTTATTGTTGGTTTAGAGTTATAGTACTTTTTATTTTAATTTTTAACTGTACTTATAGTTATTCCAATGTTTGATCTGCCCAGTTGCAGATGGTACAAAACTCCAATGCTCAATAGCATGTGGAGTGGAGTGAGGAAAATATAAGTCTTCTCCTCTTCGATTTCCAATAAGAAGTCATCTTTATATTTCAGTTTCATGAGTTAGACGCTCTTCATGAGCCATGTAACAGAAGCTTGTAGAACATGTTAAAGTAAATACAGTACATACAAATAATATAAGAAATTTTAATATATACAAATCTAAGTTAACGATGACGTTGCCTCCAACATAGTGCCCTATTGAAGGATGATGTATGACTCCGGTTCAGGGATCGCTTGCAGTAAACATCCGATCAATAAGTGGGCTGGCGTGAGGGCCTCTCCGTCATTGGGATCATCTCTGTGAATGAATATTGGACGGGAATTCAATATCGCCTCCACTTCAATTGCAATTGATTGAAGCTCTTCGTACGTTAAATGAGAAAAGGTCAATTTTTTTGATGAGCAGAGTCTTCATTGACTTTACTGCGGCTGCCCATAAGCCTCCAAAATAAAGCCTCAAAGCCGGCATTTTGGCTAAATTCCTCATGATTTCTTGCATTGAGTTCTGAACAGAATTGACGTTTGAAGCCTTCAAGTTGCGAACATGCTCCGACAAAGTTAGTGGCATTGTCACAATAAATCCTTTTGGGTATGCCACGTTCAGCCATTAGGGCAGAATCGATAAGGTTTCGTAGTTAAGATCTTCCAACATATTTATAAGTGAAATGATGAGCTTTGGAAGCAATAACGGCATTCTCGTCCAATGGTATGTAATTGCAAGACGGTCTCCAACACCTATATCGATATTTTGAGTACCTATCTGTTCAATTGAGATGAATGGATTTAATTTTTGAAGCTCCGGCTTCAGACTTTGTCCTGCTTGTAAGTCCTTTAGTTCTTTCGCAATCATTTCACTCTGAATGGAAGATTATATGATTAAAAGCCAATTTAACTTTCTTTACTAAAATCCCTTTTGTAGCATTAATCAAATTAATGCGGTTATTAGGAACTCGGTTGAAAACTCGTAAAACGTATGCTGACTCTCACAATCATACGAATGAATGATAGTCTACTAACGATCTGCTCAACTATGCTCTTTTCTTTACAACTAGTGTTGACTTTCAACTTTTTCCTGGATGAAATTTCCTTACCGAGTCCCCGAGATGAAGAAATTCGATTTGGATACACTGTTTTAATTTTATCAGCTTTATTGTATTTTGTTAGTTTATTAGCTTATTGATAAAATTATTAATTACTTCACATTATCTCTCTTTATCTTTCGAATTCATTCCGAATGCTCTGCTCATACTTCGAGACACAACATTATCGGCTCACTCTATTCCACTGACTCGTTTCTTATCTATATTCTATCGATTCAGAATCTCACTCGTAGTCATCTCTACCATACTGCGATCCTACAGTCGGCCATCCGACCTCCACATTCGCCCCAAATGATGGACACCATTTTTTCATATATTCTGTCACGGTGGTAGTACATTTCGGACCTTATCCATCTCCTACTTTCTCAACCGCATAGCGACCATGCCGAACAGTCCGATAAGGTCCAAAATATTTTCCCTTAAGCTTAAGGCCAGAACCAAACTGCGTCCGCTCGACAGCCACCAGCTCGTCAACCTCATATTCAGTTGCAGATTTTCAACATTTATTAAACATTTTACGGTTTTCTTCTTGTATCTTGCTTATGTTCCTTTTCGCTGTGTCACGTATTTTGGACTTATTGTTTTGTAACTCGATTAATAACTCTTGTTTCAACATATCATTCAGTTCTAAATCGCAGCTAGTCCTCATCTCAGCCCCAGTTAATATCTTAAAGGGTATCTTGGTGCTTCTAGGTAATGACGAGTTTATAAACTGTTGCACCATACCTACGTGTTTATAGCATGCTCCGGAATCATTGGCACACAGTTTCGTCAACAATGCCATAACAATCCGATTAACTCGCTCTACTTGCCCGTTTCCTCTCGGAACTCCTGTCGCAATCACTAAGTGTTGTAATTTCGGCGACTCGCAGTACTCTTTAAAAATGTGAGACGTAAAAGCGCTATCTCGATCACTAACGATCCTCTTTGGATTTCCGAACAACTCAGACTGCTTCTGCAATCACTCAACAACCTCCTCTGAACCTGTACTTTTCGTCGAATATGTATAACCATACGTATTTCGAAAAAGCATCGACTACTACCAATATGTGGTTATATCGTTTCTTAGTCAACTCCATCGGCCCGACATGGTCCACGTGAAGAGTTACCTACGATCCTACACTAGTGATTGCGAGAAATGGAGCGCACGAAATGAAATAATTGAATAGGTTCTTGCGGTGACTTTCTCCACAAGATTTGTGAAAACTTCTATCCTCAAGTGCGACTAGAAATTGTCTGTACATTTTTGTTATTTCAGCTGTGATGGCATGGCGATACAAACGAAACGAGTGTAATGTTAGGATCAGATCTTGTTGAATAGTAGGACCAACCATGAGTATATCATTCAGCACTCTCTATTACATCTTCTCCCATTTTACTTTCGCCTACACCATCTTCTTGTCCCTCTTTATGCTCCTCTTTTCAGATTGAAGTACCTATTACAAGCCCTGGTGTACCTCAATCTATCCCTCAGGGGAACTCTAATCAATTACAGGCTCTCAATCACTTGCGGATCCCAATGCTCCTCCACTAACTGTAGTGCCTCATCGCAAACAATTATTTATCTCTAGGCTTGCAGCTTACATTGGTAATATATGCCCTGCTAAGGTTTTAATTCTAGGCCTGGCGAAATCTCCTTTTGAAATTACAGTACCAAATGAGTATTTCTCAGCTATGGTTGACCCTAACTTTTGGCCAGAGGGCCTAGTTGTACACGAGTTTGCGCCCAAAAAGCGCTCCCGTCCTTTGCCTGTCCACCTTCCTAATGTATCTTCCTCTTTCAAAAACTAATAACGTCTAGTCTTTGCATTCATTATTAAAATGTAAGAGGACTTCTTACCAGTCTCTCGAAACTATTCTGTGATAGCCAAACCTTTTCGGCTGACATATTAGCTTTCCCTTGTTCATATATTCCTCCAGCTTCTGATATCTTGATCTACATGCACCATGCTGATACTTTGCGATCTATTTTTAGTCGTCTTAAAGATCGTGATTTTCTTATAGTTTTGGGCGATTTTAACTTGCCTAATGTTTCTTGGCTTGTGGATGATAATCTATCTTTCTTAATTCCTTCATATCAACATGTTTTTCTTGTTAGCCTAATTGAATGTCCGCTATATTAGTTGAATTCCTTTCTTAACTCTTCTACAAGAATCCTCGATCTTGCTTTTGTCTTGGATCCCACTGTTGGTGCTGTATCACAAACACAGCCCCTAGTGAAACCTGAAGATCCTTATCACCCTACCATTGAAGTTACTATTTCCTACAATTCCATTAATAATTTATTTAATAACATCTCAAATTCTCGTCGTAGATGTTTTCGCAAAACAAATTTAAATCTTCTTAACAGCCTTATTTTGATTGGTCATTTCTATTTGATTGCTGTGATATAGATTGTGTAGTGAATTTTTTCTACTCTGCTCCTAATTCTCTAATTGATAAATGGGTTCCTTATGTGAATGTCTCTACCGTCTGCAGTGCGCCAGTCTAGTTCACACGTAGGCTCTCTAATCTCCGTAACATCAAATCGAGATATTTTAAACGATTTAAAAAAATCTGGTTTGCGACTTTAGTATGCAAATTATTGTGTAGCCAAATCTCAATTTTGTCTTTTAAATACTCAATGCTACAATAATTATATCGTTCGCTGTAAGGTTGAATTTTATAAGAACCCCAAAAAGATTTTAGAACTTTGTTAGTTCCAAAAGACGCTCTAATTTACTACCTTCCACCTTCAGACTTTATGACCAGACTGCTAATAGTGATTCAGATATTGCAGATCTGTTTGCTAAATTCTTTCAATCGACTTATTCTTCTACTGCTTTGGATCCCACACCTTATCCCTTCTCAATTCCACATTTAAATTGTATTTTTATACCATACACCCATAGGGTGAAATGGTATATTAAAATCAAAATGTATGTAACAGGCAGAAGGAAGCTTTTCCGACCCCATAAAGTATATATATTCTGATCAGTATCAACAGCGAGTCGATAGAGACATGTCCGTGTCCGTCCGTCCGTCCGTCCGTCTGTCCGTATGAACACGTAGATCTCAGAGACTATAAGAGCTAGAGTCCCAAATTTGGTACGTAGACTCATGTATTACCTACGGTGGTCAAGTTTATTTCAAATTTTTGCCACGCCCCCTCCGCCCACGAAATTTAAACAAATTTGATTTTCTTAAAGACTACAATAGCTAAAGACATCAAATTTAGTATGATTAATCCTTTAGTAAGCGCGCACAAATTTGTTGCAAAAAAAATTTGCCACGCCCCTTCGCCCACGAAATTTAAACAAATTTGATTTTCTTAAAGACTATAATAGCTAGAGACACCAAATTTTGTATGTGTATTTGTTTAATAAATGCGCATATATTATATATGCAACGATTTTGCCGCCCTTTCCGCCCCGTAATTTGGGGAAAACTCGATTATCTCACGTAATTTTCTACCTTTGTAATCATTTTGGCACATTTGAATTTGATACTAATACCCAGCAAAACACCAAATTTGATCAAAATCGGACAAAAACAACCAAGTTATGCTATAAACGTTTTTCCATAAGGCTGTTGGCGTTGGCTGGTGGGGGCGCTACTTGAGTGAAGGAGATTATAGATATGCTTGTAATAAAAGCATGTGAATGCATTGGTTTAATAAATTTGATATTTGTTTTACGTGTTGGTTCCTGTCACCTTTTTTTCCTAATATTACTGAAGACTGTATTATCTCTAGCTTGTCATCTATGACGTCTTCCTTCGTACCCGGGCCTGATAATATACCTAGTTGCATCCTTAAAATGTGTTCGATTTCCCTATCTAAGCCTTTATCTCGGTTATTCTTTATATCGAGTGAGATTTGTCGCTTCCCTGATATTTGGAAGGAGTCTTTTATTATTCCGTTTTTTAAAAAGAGTAGCAAACCGGATATTACTAACTAACGTGGCATTGCCAAACTTTCGGCAATACCTAAGCTGTTTGAGAAAATTATTACGTCTTCCCTTCAACACCTAATCCAGATCCACTATTTCTCCTTGTCAGCATGGCTTCATGAAAGGTCGTTCGTCGCTTACCAACCTTTTTAGAATTGACTACCCTTGTACACCATGGCTTCCGTAAAAAGTGTCAAACTGATGTTATTTATACTGACTTAGTAAGGTTGATCATTCTATGCTTCTCAAGAAACTTAACATCTTGGGTTTTTCCCCGAAACTATTGGCTTGGTTAAAGTCGTATCTTATTGGCAGAACCCAAAATGTGTCTTTTCGTTCCTCGATATCTAAAACTATTCGAGTTACGTCAGGTGTCCCCCAAGGCAGTCATCTTGGTCCACTGTTATTTACGTTGTTTATAAATAATTGGCCTTTGGCCTTGGCTCATTCACGTGTTCTGTGATTGGTGTTACTTTAATAAATTACACCTTAAACGACTTTCAGTCGTTTGTCGCCGTTCCTAGCTCATTACTCTATTAAGTCTGTTCTGTTAGATTGTGTACCATCTTTCAAAGACTTAGGCGTTATGTTTGATCCAAAACTTTCATTTAATGTTCGTATATCTTCAATTGTCAATAGAGCATGCAGTATTTTAGTTGCATGCAGTATTTGTTTAGTTGTGCATAAAGCTAAGCTACCGTCGAGAATTAATTATTATCTGTATTTTAGCTTAAGGTTTTTCGTCGACTGCTGATTTAGTTGACGTAATATATATTTTAAATAAATAAATAAATAAATAAATAAATATTTGCCGTCGAATTTAAGGAATGGAAGCCTAAACTAAGTGCTTCTGGTTTCCTGTTCTGAACCGTAATATGATTGCCATTGTTTCGATAAAAAGATTTTCTGTCCGATTCGCGTCTACTAAATCTAGCTTCTCAATATTAGTTAGATCTTGTAATGCCTGTTTAAAATACGATTTAACAATTTCAGACTGACAATTTAATATAATAGGGTCATTTTCAAGATCGATTCTAGCTCTAACTTAGAATATTAGATTGCAGTTAATTCCGTTGTTGTCTAAGAGGTAGAATCTTCAACTGGAGTTTCAACTGGTGGAGACATTTTGGGCCCTAAACGAAAGAAATGTAGCGAGTTAGAAATTAACTAAACGTAAGCTAAACGAGTTCTAGTTTAAAAAAAACACTCAAATTCATTAAGTTTTACTCAAGAGCCTAATAAGTGAGCTTTGATATGTATGTAGATCGTTTCTCTATATGACATTTTGAGTACTTACTCCGTTGTGCTTTATACTTAGCACGTGTTAGAGCTTACGAGTGTTTTACATGTGAGTGCATGTGAAAGCTTTACGATCGCTAATGAGTGGCAATTGAGGACATTAGTCCTTCAGGTTGATCTTGCTGCCTGGCTTTTAATTTCCTTGCACTGATTCCCTGTCGTCCTGAGTCAATCTCTCCGTCTGGCCCAGATTAGGACGGAGGTTCGGTCCGTTTCTCGATCGCACAATTCGATAGTACGTGTACCCCTCCCCCCCGCATTGCCAGCACCTGCGAATTTGTACTTTGTCGTGCGAAATGATCAGATTCCCCACATTTGAGACAAGCAGAGCGGATGTCCACGAGTGCTTCGGAGGGCGTTATTTTCGAGCACCTATGCTATCCTTTAGTTTCTCAAAATCGAAAGGAGAAAGAACTCTAAAAATTTAGACTTGAAATCGACCACCAACTTTCGGCCTGTTCGGTCAATAAGTTGGCTATCATCGCTACCATCTTATCTATATAGTATATAAGATCAGTAGATCCGGTAATACCCCATTTGGTTATAAGTTTGGCAATTGAGCTCACGGTGGTACGGAGGGCCAGGGATTCCTGGGATCGATTTCGCTCATACCGGATACCGAAAGGTATCAAGGAACCTGAGCGAGAACAAAGTGTGATTCAGAACGATAGCTAATATCCTGTGGCACCTATGATTGGGAAACAATTCCATCAGGAGGGGACGAGGTAGCTCTAGACTGGGATTTTACAATCTAATTTCTTATTCCCAACGCTAAACTGGGCTTCGAGTTAAGCGAGTCGACTCAATACCTCGGGATAATGATCCTCCCTTGAGGCGAACTCGTGGAAACGATTCCTCAGGTCCTCTAGGTTCCACTAGTGTCTAGTCCAAATTCATTGGCTTAAGGACTTACAATTCTGCCATGCATCGAAGGTTTGTCCAATGAACGCCCATAGCCGGTAGACTAAGATTTTTGACCGAAATGTAAGGCAAATTCTGTATCAGCTAAAGGACTTTCGAGTCAGCCAAGTAGTCTAAGTAATACCAGATATGATATCTGGATGTCAGTTTACAAATATTTACGTATCTTCTATCTTTGTATCTTCTATATATATAAAAATTTTGTGTGAGTACCCAGAATCGCTATGGATTCAGAATATTGAACCGATAGCGACACACTGTGGAGTCATGTTTAAGCTTTTGTCTACATTTTATCTCGATATCATACTCGCAGCGCGAAAAATATGTTTGATAACGGCTTTCCGTGTGTCGACCGCAGCAGGCAAAGGCAATTTGCGTCCTCGCTTTTTATATCATACACCCATATAGCGAAATGGTATATTAAAGCCGCCAAAATGTATGTAACAGGCAGAAGGAAGCTTTTCCGGCCCCATAAAGTATATATTTTCTTGATCAGTATCAACAGCCGAGTCTATCTAGCCATGTCCGTCTGTCCGTCCGTTCGTCCGTATGAACGCGTAGATCTCGGAGACTATAGGAAATAGAGCCACCAAATTTGGTATGTAGGCTTATGTAGTATGTAGAGTGATCAAGTTTATTTCAAATTTTTGCCACGCCCCTTTCCCTTACGATTGTGCCTTACAACTAAACGAAATATCAATAACAAATTCATTGCTTGACTATAGCCAAAGCATTTATGTGACAAACAATATCACTAGGCTAGAACCTATTTCCCATATCCAAACAAAGGAGATATTTAACGAAAACACTAAATATAACACTGTTTTTCAAACAATTACATTAGCCACTTGAATAGGGATTTCCGAAGAGAAAGAAAATAACCCAGTCTTCATTCGTTGAATTCAAAATATGAACTGATTTTATTTAAAAACTCTTAAACTCTAAGAAGCGACAATTGTTCTTAAAAATGCTTATTCTAATGCCCCACGTTTGCGGGGGTTGAAAAATGTTTATATTTCATGCTGAGCGCTGGTTACTTGATACCGCGCCGCTGTTTGATCTTAAGTGTTTTCCACAGAATGTGGATGCATGTTTTGTTTGCTATTAAGCAATAATTGTCATATGAATTTTATGACTTACTTTTGTTTATGTTTCGTTTTTGTATATTTCTTTGGTCAATCTGATTTGGTGAAGCCGTTTCAGATGAACACGATGTTTATTCTTAAACATTCTGCAAAGGGCCGCCAAATGCGGCGTTTTGGACGTTATAGTTAGTTGTCATTTCCAAATTATTAAAATTATTATCATTAGTAAGAAAACTATTGTTAAAGAAGCATGATAGACGTTGAACCTAGTCAATCTGATGTTCCTTTACTGATTGTAACTGACTTCCTATTCTTACCAATTCTCCCGTATGTATTACTGAGTTGGCTTCTACTGGTTTTTATAATATTTATTTGGCATATTACCTAACAATTTGTATTTCGGGATATCTACCCACTCCTGATGTGCATTACTGTGCTGACTTCTAACCTTTTTATACGGTGGTGAATTTAAAAAATAACTACCTTTACTTTTTAACTTGTTCCAATGTGATCGCACCACTATTTTGAAATATCGGTGATTGCTGAAATTTGAGTGGTTATTCTGGTCATTATTAAATGTTGTCCGTTTATAATTATTTTGCCATATCTGCTTTTTTGGTAGTACAGTTTCGGACAATTTGCTACCGGAATCTATTTTAATATTATTTGTTAGATAATCATTATCTAAGTGAACCATTGCCTTCTGAATATTTTCATGTTTTAACGGCTCTGGGATATATACTTTTTCTTCGCCAATTTTTACTTTACCTCCAATGTGAGGTCCTGCCGGGGGCCATAAATTTATTTCTTGAGTTTTGCTGTTGTATTTCTTTGGAATTGTGTTATTTTTATTTTGAAATTTATCTTTCTTTTTCTCCCAACTTTGTTCAAAACATGTGACATCTATTGTTGTTGCCACTACACATTTATTCTGATTGGATTTGGTGCATCCCGAGACGATCCAACCAAATTGAGTATTTTGGCCTAGCAGGCCATCAATCTTTGTAATTCCCCCTTTTAAGATTTGGATTATATCAATCCTACCAGGTTTATTAAAGGTAGGATCAGCTAGCACGTAAGTTTGCCATTTTGACATATCCACGTTTGCTATATTTAATGGAAGAGCTTTCATTAACTTTGGCAACACGATTGCCTCAACCTTTAGATGTCCTTTCCAAGGATTTCGCGTCTTTACATCTATTTTTACCTTATATTTTGATTTATTAGATTTTATTGAGGACACGCCACTTTTTCTGTATATTGTTTAATTTTTGGTAGTTTTAATATTTGAGCTGCCTCTTCAGACAAAATGGTGCTCTGTGAACCACAATCAATAAGGGCTCTTAGAGTCTTATATCCTCCATTTATATTTTTTACTTGTATTAAAGCTGTGGCCAACAGTGTTGGTTATGCGGTTACACAAGTATTAGCTCTCTCCTGTTTTTCTTCAAAATGGAGTAAGGTATGGTGTTCCTTACTACACAATGAACAGACCATTTCATTAGTGCACACCTTATTGCTTGAATGGTTCAAGCATCTTATGCAAAGCTGCACTTTTTTGGCTGTTTCATACCTTTCAGTAGGTGTCAACCCTTTAAACATATAGCACTTATACGCTTTGTGCCCGGCAATTTTGCAAATCGGACATTTATTTTCGGCTTCCGCATAATTTAAATCAGTTTTTAGCGGTTTTTTCTTTTTGCTCATGGCTTAGGGCAATATCTTTGCTCTAAGTATTCCATGACATCAGATAGTATTTGAATTTGTCTTGTTTTTCTAATCTGACTCTCATACAATTGTAGAGCCTCTCTGTCAAATTTCTTAGGGCTGTCCAAATATGACGTCAACTTCATCGGACAAATTTGCTTTTATTTTAATTAAGTAAACTGACTCATTAACTATGTCAATCACTTCTTTAACACTTTTTGCGGATTCATTGTTGATCATCGGTAAATCAACGACCCGACTTAATTGTTCGGAAAATACCCTCCGATTATTTTCATACCGCTCGGTTAACAATTCCCAAGCAGCACTATAGTTATCAGCTGAACCTGACAATAGATGGGCTACCATGCTCTTTGCCTCGCCCTTTAATGCGGATTTTAAATAATTGAACTTGAGCAAGACACTTTTTTCAATCAGTTCCGCAAATAGTTCTACAAACAGGTCCCATTCTCTAGGTTCTCCCGAAAATGTGGGTACCTGTATTTTCGGCAACACCGGTAATTCGCCTTTAACGGTTACATTCTCATCTTTCAAATTTTTCTGATCATTTATTTTCTCTTCTAATGCTGACAAGGTATTCTGAACGTCGAACTCCAATTCTTCAATGACTTCTTTAAACGTTTCATTACATATAAGTTCATTTGTATAAGCTTGGCACATTTGTACCTTCTTGAACAAGAATTCTATCTTTTTAATATACATTTCGCCTGTTCTATTGTCTATCATACGTAAATCTTTGCTGACCATTTCCAAATATTGCTGGAGCTGACGGACCTTTCCTTGAACTTTTTCCTGGCTAACATTAGCCTTTTCATGACTGGAGGTCGCATTCCCGCGCGACTCTCCTTTGCTATCATCAAACATTTCTGACATATCCGCTTCTGCTTCAACTAACACTGACTTGCTAGTGCCTGGTTTTTCTGACTCTCCTGTAGCTATTATTTTGGCAACTATCGTTAAAACCTCTTCATGTACTTTATCTCTGTAGTACTGATGATCGAAAATCCCCTGCTGGAGCAATTTTTCATGGTTAGGCATCCATCGGCTACTAATCACTTTTACTTCCTCAACCACCTTGCTAGTAATGTCTCTGGGATTCAGTGCTTCCAACTGCCTTAACCTGGTATGCAACTCTACCTGCTTCTCTAACAATTTTGCAGCCTTATTACTGAACATTTTATATGGTGGATGTATATATGTGTGACAATTGATTCTTCTTCTTTTTTAATTCGATATATTTATCCCCTTTTTTTTTGAGAACGAGAGAGAAAAAAAATATCTCAACTGTGTCTTGCACAGTGAGCCAGAGACGTGGAAAAATGTTGATAGGTTATGTGGTTGGCTCACAATTCAGGTATACATTTCATTTTTCAATAAAAGAAGTTTTTTTTTTTAATCTCCAACCACATTGTTAGTAAAAGCCTATCAAGGAGTTAGTAGTTCGCAACTTGCACTTTCGTGCATCAACTTGCTTATAGAGACTTATCTTTAAATTATTAAATAAGGCAGTTAAGGCTTGCGCATTTCTGCGGCCCCCTTGCGTTTCTTCGCTCTTCGGCGAAGTTCAGTTTTCAGTTGGTCAGCACGCTCTATGCAGCGTTGTCGGTCCAGAGTTTAGAGACGTTGAGCAGCTTTCAAGTTGCCGGTGCTGGTCTTCGCACAGGCTGTTGGGGCGCCGATGCTGGTTTCTCCGATCTCTCTGTTCCGGGGTCTCTCTGTTCTAGACGATGCCGGTGCTGGTCTTCGCACAGGCGTATTCGCAATAAGGTGAGTCAAATGGTCCAGGGCAGTCCTTAGGACCCGTCTTCCCCGGTGTTTTTTTTTTGCTGTGTCCAGGGCCTATGGGCTCAGGCGGTACCGGTGCCGGTCATCGCACCAGATTTTGTCGAAGTAGCAGCCTCTTCTTTGCCTATCTTGTTCCTCTGCTGCTGCTTGTAGTTGCTCACTTGCAACTATGTACATACACACTTTAAACTTTAACTTTTTTTTTCGATTATAGGGCTTCGAATACGCCACACACAAAAACTCCCGCCGCCGATATTACTACAGTTGCTCCACTAGCCAAACTGTCTTTAAAATCAGACGCATTCACTTTTTAATTATTAAGCAATATTTTGCTTTTTATATTATACTCTGTCTCTTACCACGGGTGGGGGAAAACAAGAGTTAATTTATTTTTGCTACCTTTAGCTGATCTTAGCATTTACACTTGCATAAGATCAGGCTTCAAGGAGCTGATTCACACTCTGAGTCTCTTACCACTGGTGGGGGAAAACTACAGAGTTCCTTTTTCTCGAAGGACCAAAATGAATAGGGATTTCCGAAGAGAAAGAAAATAACCCAGTCTTCATTCGTTGAATTCAAAATATGAACTGCTTTTATTTAAAAACTCTTAAACTCTAAGAAGCGACAATTGTTCTTAAAAATGCTTATTCTAATGCCCCACGTTTGCGGGGGTTGAAAAATGTTTATATTTCATGCTGAGCGCTGGTTACTTGATGGTTTGTGTGTTTTCCACAGAATGTGGATGCATGTTTTGTTTGCTATTAAGCAATAATTGTCATATGAATTTTATGACTTACTTTTGTTTATGTTTCGTTTTTGTATATTTCTTTGGTCAATCTGATTTGGTGAAGCCGTTTCAGATGAACACGATGTTTATTCTTAAACACCACTTGTATACTTAATATAATAAGTTTGATTACATACTTAATCTTTAAATTTAAGGCAATGCCACAAAAATTAATAATTAAGCATTTTCGATCAAATAACAATCGTGCAGCCAACGCACATAGGTAGAAATTTACAAAATTAGGCGGCCATAAACATTGTTTCAATACAATAATTAAATATTATTGTTTCCTATTAAAATACATTAATTTCCTATTAAAATACATTAATTTACTTTTTTTTAACTTAATGGTGTAGCAATATGTATTTTTATTGTAGGAATATGTATTAGTATTAAGTATATCTTACTCTTTCCCCCAGTGCAATATGTTTAGCCTTAAGTATATCTTACTCTTTTCTTTGTTACAAATTAGTGCTAATGTGCTAGCCGAACGTTTAAACCATTCAGCCCCGTAGCGAGAGGGCAACAACCAAAAGATGGAAAAAACGAACAGAACAGAAAATGAACAAAACCATGCAGAAAGCGAGACGCAGACAGAAAGAGAGACAGAAAACGAAAGCATTCTGGGTGAACAATAAGAAACATACAAAGCAACAAATGAGAAGTCAAATGAAAAGAGTATCAACGAAGAGCGCAAAGCAACAAATGAGAAGACCAAATGAAGAGAACCAAAAAGAAGAAAACATAGTCAAGTACACGTTGGAAAAAAGCTGGAACTGCTTTGCAAAGAAATGGAACTGATCGAAAATTTGAACGAAAATAATTTACGATTGCTTGTGAAAACCATATTTGATGCCATGGGAAAAGTCTTCGGTTCAAAGAAGACTAATGTAATAATTCGTCGAGAGTTTGAAGCACGCAAGTGGTGCGTCGGCGAACCGTTCCTGAATTATTTTAACGACAAAGTTGGCCTTGCTGGTGACTTGAGTTTGCCGGAGGACGAGATGGTCGAGTATATTGTTGACGGGATACCAAACCGTCACTTGCGAGAGATGGCATGTTTGCAACGTTTTGGGTCTAGGAATGACGTTTTGGGAGCATTTATCAACATAAAGCTGCAACATAAACCTGTATCTCTGCCAAATGTTTCCCAACTGTAACTGTCTGGGTCACCTAGCAGCCGACTGTAACAAGCCAATAAGAGGCGTGGTGAAATGGGTTACCGAGTGGCAGATTGCAGTCAAACTAAGAAGTATCTGACCGCTCCTGTTTATATTCCCCACAAAACAAACAATAAAATATACAAATTATATATTTTTTTTAGTTTAAAACTTTAATCGGCTGCTACATATTTAAGTTTTGACAACTAATACTAAAGCTATATATGTGGATGTAAATACATCTATGTATCAATTTCCGATCCTGGCCATGGAATCTAGGAAAAGTAAAATTTTTATAATAGAGATTAATGACTGAACTGGATCTGGCTCAAATAAAATGTCTGCGAGAGAAGAGCAAGATGAGGATATAGAAGTGAGTGCAGAGGAGGAGCCAACGAAAACGAATCCACCAACCTTTTGGTATGATATTAACGAAGTTATCGAGGAATCCATATGCCCAAGTTGCGGCCGACCAATGACCAAGTTCAAGAATCGCTGTGCCCATGTCCAAGAGATGTTTTGCCATACGAAAACTGGGACCAGTTTATAGAATTAAAGGCTATATGGAATGCAAATGCGGCATGCTTATCAATGATAATCCCAAGGCCCGAAAGTTGAATGTGTGTGCGGGTGAAGTGCCAGCCTTTGAGCCCCATATAAACTATAATCCACCTGTACCTAATCAGTCAATCTCAACCAGCGAGGCCGAGATGCCAAACTTACCATTGAAGCCCAAACATCGTGTACGCAATTTTGATCTGTCAGCCACAAATACTGAACCCGATGTCGATTGTGATGTCTATTCCATTACGCGACAGGATAACGATAGCAATGATATTATAGTCGCCGTCAAAATATGTTCCAAACTAAGACAAAAGCCAACATCAAAAACCCAAATGGTGATCAAGAAACGTCTAATGCACTTGCCCGGTTATCAGAACGATGTCAGTTAAATCTTCTCTGTATTTTTGGAGTATACATATATTTTTGATACACCTAAAGTTTTTGTTTAATAAATAAAAAAATCATTTATTGTATATTAATAATATATATATCCCGCGGCAATATCAGTAAGTTTGGATAATATAATTGTGAAAATTCACATAGGTAATGATGTATTTTCTCTAGGATGCCTCATAGACTCGGGAAGCGCAGTTAGCTTAATTAAAAAGGAGTTCGTATCAGATGAAATTAAATTGGACCCCGCTCCGGGTTTGGTTTAAATACAAGTAAACTTGAAGTCTTTGGAAGTATTTTATGTTACGTTGAAATATTGAATAAAAATATTTGCGTTCGGCTACTGATTGTTTCCAACGAGTCTATGGGAATATGTAAAACTAAAATTGTACTACAGAAATTGTAAAAGTTCACATAGGTAATAATGTATTATCTCTAGGATGCCTCATAGACTCGGGAAGCGCGGTTAGTTTAATTAAAAAGGAGTTCGATTCAGATGAAATTAAATTGGAACCCGGTCCAGAACATGCATATTTTGGTATAAATAAAAATAAACTTGAAGTCTTTGGAAGTATTTTATGTTACGTTGAAATATTGAATAAAAATGTTCGCGTTGGACTACTGATTTTTCCAACGAGTCTATGGGAAGTCAAATACTGTTAGGTAGAGATTTTATGAAAATACTAGTTGACCCGGCGAACTTGGTATCGCGTTAGCGTTGCAATCATGCACTACTTTATTTCGTATAGCTGACCTATCTTAGTATGAGTATTCAATTTGAACTGAATCCTCCATATAAAAATTAATACCTGAAAATGACAAATATAAGACTTAATTATAAGGTAGATACAGACAACTGCGCGCATTTATACAGGCATTTATTAGGGACAAATCAGTGTGTAGCTCCACGACACAGTGTGCGGACGTGTAAAAACTAAGTAGGTGTTTTCTTGTTGTTAAATTAATATTATGTCAATCACAATTCAATGTTATTTATAGTTGCCCTGAAGACGACCACCGATGAGTGGTCGAAATACATATATCGGAACGAAAATAAGAACTAACTGTGTTTTTCATTTTTGTTTTTATTCGCCCAACTTTTGACCTCGAGCCGGCAAAACATTCAACTCTATTTTCAAAATAGTGTTTATTTCTTAGGGTTAAAACGTCTTCGCCTTTGTACTTCCCTTTTAAAATTGTTGCTTCGATGACATTGTTCAATAATTTCTTCACAGCAAGCCGGGTGCCATTACACAGGCGTGGCTGGTTTATGTTCCGTAACATAATAATTACTGATCCGATTTTTAGTTGCAGATTATGAGGTGGTAAGCCGGGTAATTCCAGCGAATTTAAAAATTCTTTTGGATAATTGACAACATCATCATCATTAATAACGGAATCGACTGATTTGTAATTCTTCAATTCGCCAGCTATTTTCTCTTGAATCTGAAAATTCATTTCGTTCACATCAACATTTTTTGAGGCCAATATAACACGTTCGCTTAACCAATTGTTATTTACGTAATTTTGAGCTATGTTTGGGAAAACCATCTCCATGAGTTCGGCCTTTGATTCAAAAAAGTTACAAAAATTGGTAGGGAATGTAATGTATCCCGATGATGTATCAACAGCAATGTCACCAGACAGTTTATAAATATACTGCTTCAGCCCTGGGCGAGCGACGTGATGCTCAACCCCTGGTGTTATCGATAAGTATATCGATTAAAAAGAGTTGGTAACGAAACGTTGACGAGAAAGGGTGCGAACGAATAAGCTTCCTACGATCGGTGGTAACGAAAGGCCATCACGAACGAATCCAACGGCATCGGTTTGCAAACGTCATTTTATTGTTAAGTCTCAATTAATTAATAAACTTGTATTAATTATCTACCTAAACGTACGAGTCTGGCATTTCCTCTATTGTTCCCGTAAGCCGCACTCCCCCTCCGAAGCCTTCCTGACAGCTTCTCCATCTACAATCTTCTACTGGGCAATGTGATTTACAACAGACATTCTCAGAAGGTTTTAGGTGTGACAATTTTCAGACGTGGGATGGTGTCCAATTTGGAATTTTGATAGTGTGCAAAAAGGAACTGATATTTTTCATAAGTAGAAGTGTGTGAAGAAAAAGGTAACGCGCAATTTCCTGCGGTAGAATAGCGTGGCAAGAGAAACTCGCAAAGTGTAATAGTGTGTGTTCTGTGATGTTCGAACGGAAAACGAAAGACGAATAAGCAAAACGAAAAATCAACGAACATACAAGTTTGAAAGAGATATTAATAATGCCGCAGAAAAATTACGTGTCAAAGAAAGCTTTGCAGCAAAAATGTAGAAAAGCTGGATTGTCAACGTCAGGAAATCGAGAACAATTACAGAGAAAATTAACGACGATCTGTAGTGACGACGAATACGCCAGTGCGGAAAATCAATCAATGGCTAAAAAGATAAACGAATTAGAAAAAACGATTAGAGTATTGCAGGAGCGTTCATTCCAGCTTGCAATGATTTCGTCACCAATTGAGGTTAGTGACGCAAACGTACAAGAAGTTTCTGGAGAAAGAAACGTGCTTGTGACAAAAAAAAAAAAGATTTGCCAAACGAAAACACTGCTACGTCTCAGCAGTACGGTAATGTTGCTACGTTTCAGCAACTCGGGAACACTGCTACGACTCAGCAGTACGGTAATGTTGCTACGCTTCAGCAACTCGGTAACACTGCTACGACTCAGCAGTACGGTAACGTTGCTACGCTTCAGCAACTCGGTAACAAGTGCAGCAGCACGCTTACTTTGCTACTTCTCAGCAACCCAATTATATTGTTACATCGCAACACGGCTATATGGTTACGCCTCGCCAACACGTACCCTTCGCTCCGACTCATCAAAATGGTAACATTGCTACGATTCAGCACTACAATAACGTTGTTACATCACAGCAAGATAATTATGTTCCAACGTCACGGAATTACGTAAGCAAAAGTAGGTCAAATGTAAATGTAGGTCAGTATTCGGAAAGTTCTCAGGATTTCGCAACCCAACGACAACAACGACACGAAGTCAACTGCGAAGAAAAATATAATAATTTTAATCATTCTTTTGGAAACATGAACGAAATTATAGCTCTTGTTCCTGAATTTAATCCATCGTCCGTCAAATCATTGGATTCGAATCAGTTTGTTAAACGTGTGGAAACTCTGAAAAATGCATATAACTGGGACGACAGAAAGGTAATTTTCGCATTTCAACAAAAGATGCAAGGTGCAGCTCGTTACTGGGTGGATGCAACGGATGAAATATTTTAAACATGGCCAGAATTTGTTTCGAAATTTCTATACGACTTCCCATTTATCAGAAACGCAGCTGATGTTCATTTAAAAATGCTAAAAACCAAACGGGAAACAACGGAATCACCACAAGATTATTTTTATAAAATGCTAGCTATTGGTAAAAAGGGTGAGGTAGCTGATTCAGCAATTGTAACACACATTATAAACGGCATGTCAACGATTACGATTTTAAGAGAAAGATATGCCTAACCATTATAGCTCATATAACGCACATATCTTTCAAGATAAACGTGAGTCCAACGCTAGTTGACGCGAATGTCTTCCAAGTTTGGCAATCCGAAATGGAATTTTGACCGTAAGAAAAGGTTAAGGCGACGATCAGTCGACGCTTTAAAGACAATGGGAATATTCGTTAGATTGTCCTGAACCACAGCGTAAACCTCGATGTACCCATTGTAATCGTACTAATCACAACTCCACCCACTGAACTGAAAAATTTAAAAACGTTTCGAAAGAAAATAAAATTGACTCAAACATCAACTCAGATATTTGTAAATTTATTTCAGTTAACGGAAACGAAAAAAATAGCATTCGTCGATCCAGGTAGTACACGTACTCTGATTCGAAAATCATTTGCCGAAAACGTAGGCGTTTTGCAACGATGTGCAATGACACTGAATGGATTTGGAGGAGGAAAATTCTTCTGTAACCAAAAACTAAATGCGAAAATGGTTGTCGACAAGATAGGTCACGAAGTCGAAGTCCTTGTTGTGGAAAATGACTTAATATCTGAAAACGTTTTATTGGGTAAGGATATTCTTTGTCGGGATGGCAATAAACTAATTATTCACGGAAACAAATGTTTTATCGAAAACATACGCCAAATAGAAACGACTCAAAATCGATGTTACGAATATCATATCTGAGCTACTGGAAAACGACATAATTCGTCCTTCGGATTCGCCATACGCCTCGGGAATCGTCATCGTAGATAGAAAGAATGGAGAACATCGTCTTTGCGTCGACTATCGTCGCCTTAACAGTATTACGGTCAAAATTCCATTTCCTATGCCAAACATGGAAGAGCAATTCGCTCAACTAGCTGGAAACGTCTATTTTACGCAACTTGATCTACGTATGGGATATCATCAAATCGAGATAAGTGAATCGTCCAGTACACGGCGTTTGTTACAGCTGACGGGCATTACGAATACAACAGAAAGCCTTTTGGACTCATTAACGCTCCGGCAGTCTTTCAGTCGGTAATGAACCAAATCATAAAACGTATGGAACCAGCTAAGGTACTCGCATATTTAGATGACGTAATAATCCCAAGTAAGGCCTTCGAATCTGGTATGCAACGAATTAAAAAGTTTTTTCTCAATCTTATAAGACAGTGGCTTAACCTTACGATACGACAAATGCAAGTTTCTGCAATCCGAAATTACGTTCTTGGGCCACATAGTCAATAAAGATGGAATAAAACCTGGCGAATGTAAAGTAAGCGCAATTAAAAATTTAAACTACCTACAAACGTAAAAGAAGTAAGAAGATTCCTTGGTCTCACAGGTTTCTTCAGAAAATTTATTGAAAATTATTCATTAATATCCCGTCCTTTAACAGAACTGCTACGCAAAACGGAGGCAAATACATTTAGTTGGGGAGAAGCCCAGCAACATGCATTTACCGAACTAATTGAAAAACTATGCAGCGAACCTGTTCTCACTCTATACGATATTTCGGATAAACACGAAGTACACACCGATGCTTGTGCCTTAGGCCTAGCAGGAGTTTTACTGCAGTTACATAATGACAAAGATTGGCGTCCCGTTTGTTATTTTAGTCGACACTGTACCAACGCTGAGAGTAAATACCACAGTTACGCATTGGAAACGCTTGCAGTAGTAGAAACACTCCAAAGGTTCAGAGTCTACCTTTTGGGAAAATCATTCCGTTTGGTGACCGATTGCTCAGCTATTGCCAAGGTTAAAACGAATAAAGAACTCATTCCACAAGTGGCGCGCTGGTGGATTAAAATAATGGATAACGACTGTGAATTTGTTCATCGAGATGGTAGCGTGCTCCAAATTTACCCCCGGAAGGATCACTAGATGAATTTGTTAGAACCATAATTTCAGAAATCGACGACTGGTTGTTAACAATGCAACTACAGGACAAAATACTTGCCGAAATAATCGCAGGACTGAAGGGAAAGCATCAACTGAAGCAACTACGTACTGATTATGTCATCGAAAATCATCGCCTTTATCGAAAAACGGAAAACACTATCGCGTTTGTTGTACCAAAAGCAGTTAGATGGCGCATTGTTAAAAGTTGCCATGATGATGTCGGACACTTCGGTCTTGATAAAACCATTGAGAGGATTCAAAGATGACGAAATACGTGAAGGCTATATTTCCACATGCATCCAATGCTGCTACTATAAGTCTAAAGGAGGAAAGCCTGAAGGTCGCATGCATTACAACGATGTTGAACCGGTTCCTTTCCGTCGACTTCACGCGGATCATTTGGGTCCTTTTATTCGAAGCAAACGAGGAAATACTCATATACTGGCTATATCCGATTCATTCAGTAAATTTATAATCGTAAAAGCAGTTAAAAGTCCAAAATCATTACCTGTTCTATCAACGCTAAACGAAGTTTCTAGTTACTTTGGCTTGCCAAATTTTATTATAACAGACCGTGAAGAGCGTTTACGTCAAAATTATTTGAAGATTACTGTAAGCAAAACCATATCCAACACGTTGAGAATGCACCCCCCCGTGCAAATGGTCAAGTGGAACGCGCTAATCAAATAATTCTCAATTATATGCGAACGTTGAACGAAAATCCAAAGGATTGGGATCTGACTCTTCATAACCTTCAATGGACCGTCAACTAGAAACAGAAAAACAGCACCACTGGATTTCAGTCCAATTGATTCTCGTATTTAATTTCAACGCTATTGATGTCGTGCAGAACAACCTCACTGCAGCGATACACGCAGACCTGGATAAGCCATATTCCAACAAAACCGTCAACGAAATTCGAAGTCAAGCCTCAGCCAATATCGCATCAGAAAGAGCTAAATAGAAGAAAGGTTTTGATGCCAAACACGCTAACCCCTTTGTTTATTCCACAGGTGATCTTATAGTAGTGGAAAACGAACCAGCCGCGACAGGCGAATTGCGTCAACTGGAACCACGATACCGTGGTCCTTATCAAGTGGCCCAAATCCTTGGAAACGATCGTTTTGTAATCAAAGATATCCCCGGCATACAGATTACAGGACGTAAATACTGTTCTGTATACTCCTCGGATAAGATGAAACCCTGGTGTTCAAATATTCCCGAATCGGATGTATCTGACGACGAAGATACTCGAATCGAGGGCGATCCGAATGCAGGATTGGCCGAGCTGTCACCAGACAGTTTATAAATATACTGCTTCATCCCTGGGCGAGCGACGTGATGCTCAACCCCTGGTATTATCGATAAGTATCAAAAAGAGTTGGTAACGAAACGTTGTAATGATCCTTTTTCGTCCTTCGGGATATTTACAATATCTCTTGGGCTAGGTTCGGCACAACAAATTTATTTTGTGCCCCGGTGAAATTAAAAACACGTTTGATTTCAGTTGCTAGTGCTGATACGTATGTTTATTCAAAATCATTAGTGGGCTCGGTTGCAGATGACGGTTTTTCTACGGTAGTTCTGGACTTGGGCAGCGTTGGTGAATCGCTTCGAATCCCTCGTCGTCCTTTCTTGCCTTCCCTTTGCTGCGTACGGTGCTTGTTATCCTTATTTAAGGACTTGTTGCTATCGGATGAACTGTACAGGTTACTCGTAAGGCCTGTATAGTTCCTAGTTTCTCTGCTGCTCCTTGTGTTTCCCTGGTAAGTTCTTAAGGTTACTCGTAAGGCCTTAATTACTTGTTTGTTCCTTGTGTTTCCCTGGTAAGTTCTTAAGGTTACCCGTAAGGCCTTAATTACTTGTTACTTGATCATGCCATGATGACTTGATCATTACTGTGATTTGTGCCGCCTTTATATAGGCAGCTCCTCTGGCCTCAGGCACTGGCTTTCTACTGCTTCTATACAGCTGGTAATTTTCCATCGGCCGTCCACTTTCACCCCGCTCCATTTGTTGCCATGCGTGGTGAAAGTCCGTATTCTTGACGCTTATGTGTCCACTTTCTTTGTGGATGCGCCCATCTATTTCCTTGTACTTGTCTAGCCTTCATATTTGCTTCCATACTTTCGCCCATTGCCGTCGCCTTTCTATTGGCCGCCCATCTATCCCGTTGACTTTCTCTGCTTCTGTCAGCGCTGCCCCCCGTATCTCCCTTTGATCCACACGTCATATCCAATTTCGTCCATATTCGCTCCATATTAGATTTACATACGTATATAATATATTAGCTTACTGATTGATTAATAATAATTAGCCTGATTGATTTACATATAACATCGTTTAATTTACCATGCCATCCTCTTTCATACGCATATCGTATCTATTAGATAGAGGGCTTCCCCATTGTTCATCCCTCCCCCTTCGGTTCGCATATTCCCCTATCCGATCCACAAACCATTATCGTTTCGTATACGCATGCAAGCCCCGCACCCGTCTCACGGGCTTGCTTGGCCCTCACTCTTATTCTCTTTCGCTCATAAGACTTTTGGCTGCTCGCAATCTGGCTTTGTTCTGTTGGCTTTGTTCTCATGAGCGTGACGTAGGCAGAGAGCACGCTATTGGTCACCGGTATTCTCCCTCACGCATAGTGTACGTGTGACGTGCGTGTATGCTTATTCAGCGTATGCTAATGCATGCATCCATATTTGCCTCTCTGTGCTCTTGATTTGCATAAGGAGGCCAATGCCCCCTTTTGTGTGCAATTATGCCCTCAAGCCTGGTTCCATTGACTCTTATACCGTTGACATTGTGCATTCTGCCTCCCACGCATCTTCCCGCTTGTACGAAATTGCCGGCGGTCGCCTGTGGTTCGATCGAGCCATGCTTGATCGTACGTCATGGGTTCGAGTTGGTTCGATCGAGCCATGTTGGATTTGGTTGCCCATCGCATGTGTGTGCATATTGGTTTTTGCATTGTTCTTCCCACGCATCTTCCCGCTTGTACGAAATCGCCAGCGGGTGCGTGTGGTTCGATCGACCATGTTTGATCGTAAACCATTTGCCATGAATCGGTTCGATCGAACAGTAGCAGGCTTGGTCGTATATCGTACCTTTGGTTTGTGTCTCGGCTGTATCTTGTATCCGGTGCCTCATTTACATCGTTGGATTGTGTTGCTGCTTGCTTGTTGTGTGGGATATTATTATCCTTTATAATATTCCTCACACTTCCCCCTTCTTCTGGAGCGAATTGCCCCCATTTTTTTTTTGTGTCTCATGGTTTCTTTTTTCTTTCTTTTTTTTTTTTGTTTAGTTTAGACTCAGGTCGCATCTTTTTTGTTGGCCTTTTGGCATCTTTTTTCCATGTTGGCGATTACTGAGTATCTTTTTCTATATTTTTTGGCGGATTAGGGCATTTTTTCCTCTGTATTTTTTTTCTTTGGCCCGTTCCGCATCTTTTCATTCCCCCTTTTTTCCCTCTTATATTTCTATTTCTGGTCCCACCGTATCTGCTCCTCCATCTCGCTGTGGTACCCTGCCGCCCAGTTCTGCTGTTGTTCATGTTGTTGATGTTGTTGTAGTTGCTGCTGTTGTTGCCGCAGCCATTGCTGTAGTTGCTGTTGTTGTTGCTGTTGTTCCTGCAACATTGCCATCGCCAGCCGTTCTCTTGCCCGTTTCAGTTGCTCCTCCTCCTGTTGGGCCCTCTCCCACCTCAACAGCTCTCGCTGCGCCTCCTCTTGCTGCCGGATCTGCTCCGACCACCATTCCATCCACTGGTGGTTTGCCGCCCGTGCTTCCTCGCCTGCCTGGTCAAATGGAGGTGAGCTGGCTTCTCCTTCAGCTTCCCCTTCCTCAGCCACGATTACCTCCTCCGTTTCGCTGGCATTCGGTATTAATTCCCACATACGAAACGGAGTTGGCGGCCGCGCTGGCTCCCATCTTCGTATCGGAGGCTCCAACTCTTCTTCATCCCGCCACGGGGCATGTTCCGGGCTTCGTGTCCCTCTGCGTCTGACTGGACGCTCTCCAGGTCCATTTCGTCTCCTCGATCCATCATCCGGATCACATCGTCGAGTTCCCGCCATATCGACTCCTCGTCCGTATCCACCTCACGGTCCAATACTACCGACTCCGCTACACTCTCCTCATCTGTAGTGAATTCACTATCTGCCTCACTACTGGACACATCCTCACGGAGCCGGTCTGCCATCTCTGACTCCGCTTCGCTCTCGTCCACCGTAGTGAACCCACTGTCCACCTCCTCGTCCTCATCGAACTCCTCGTCCGAAGAGGCGACGATGTCTGGATTTAATGCATCCATCCCATCGTCGTCGGACTCCTCTTCGGACCAATGCCAGTCACCGCCTGCCCTATGGGCCCCCGGTGCCGCACCACCTCGAACTACGCCTTCATCTTGGCCATTATCTACTTGGTAGAAATTCATAGTAATAATTTTTTTTTTATTTTGGATGATTACTCTCCGAGCTTTCGATTTTAAGTGTTTTATGACAAATATTTTTGCACGCAGGAAACCTCGCATCTTTGATGTTTGTTAAGTTTTTACCGCTATTAAAAATTTGACTCTCTTTTCTAACTATCGACGCCTTTGCTCCACCAATACTAATGTATTACCGCGCGCATGTGTGTGTGTATCGCGATGCTGCACGATTACATGCTCAATCTCATGCGCATGTGTAGGTGTGGTCCCCTCTCTTTCCTTTTTTTTTTTGTTCTCTCATGCATATTTGGCTGACTCTATATTTACGATATCCGCATATACTCATCTTGTTCTGGTATGCGGTTTGCGACTTTCTATTCTGCTTGTTCCTATTTATATGTTTCCAACGCACTTTGTGATTTTGTATGATTTCAATGCATTTTGAAAAATTTTTTTTTTTTTTGCTCTGTGTCATGTTTTTAGTTTTTTTTTTTTTTTAAACTTCTCGCTGCCATGTCATCAGAGTCGTCCAGACTCACTGTTCATCTTGTTTCTTGCCATCTGTTTGTTCACATATTTGTTGTTTCATCTGGCTGATACGTGCTTGCCTGGTTTTTCCTGTTTGTTTGTGCCGTAATTTACATATAACTGGAGACAAAAAACCTATCACTTCATAAGGGCCTCCAAATCTTGGTGCCAACTTTGCTGCAAATCCGTCGGCCGCATTCGAGAGATGGTGTTCTTTTGCCCATACTGTGGTTCCAATTGTTGGTCTCCACTCTCTCCTTCTTGGGTTATAGTGACGTGCCTGATCTTGTGCCGCCGTCTCTAGATTACGTCTTATTAGCTCGAACAGCTCTTGCACTTGTTTTGCCTGCGCCTCTGGTGGTACGCTTTGCTTTCCTGTTCCAAACACGCTAACCCCTTTGTTCATTCCACAGGTGATATTGTAGTAGTGGAAAACGAACCAGCCGCGACAGGCGAATCGCGTCAACTGGAACCACGATACCGTGGTCCTTATCAAGTGGAAACGATCGTTTTCTAATCAAAGATATCCCCGGCATACAGATTACAGGACGTAAATACTGTTCTGTATACTCCTCGGATAAGATGAAACCCTGGTGTTCAAATATTCCCGAATCGGATGTATCTGACGACGAAGATACTCGAATCGAGGGCGATCCGAATGCAGGATTGGCCGAGCTGTCACCAGACAGTTTATAAATATACTGCTTCAGCCCTAAGCGAGCGACGTGATGCTCAACCCCTGGTATTATCGATAAGTATCAAAGAGTTGGTAACGAAACGTTGTAACGATCCCTTTTCGTCCTTCGGGATATTTACAATATCTCTTGGGCTAGGTTCGGCACAACAAATTTATTTTGTGCCCCGGTGAAATTAAAAACACGTTTGATTTCAGTTGCTAGTGCTGATACGTATGTTTATTCAAAATCATTAGTGGGCTCGGTTGCATATGACGGTTTTTCTACGGTAGTTCTGGACTTGGGCAGCGCACCCGTCTCACGGGCTTGCTTGGCCCTCACTCTTATTCCCTTTCGCTCATAAGACTTTTGGCTGCTCGCAATCTGGCCTTTTGTTCTGTTGGCTTTGTTCTCATGATCGTGACGTAGGCAGAGAGCACGCTATTGGTCACCGGTATTCTCCCTCACGCATAGTGTACGTGTGACGTGCGTGTATGCTTATTCAGCGTATGCTAATGCATGCATCCATATTTGCCTCTCTGTGCTCTTGATTTGCATAAGGAGGCCAATGCCCCCTTTTTGTGTGCAATTATGCCATCAAGCCTGGTTCCATTGACTCTTATACCGTTGACATTGTGCATTCTGCCACGCATCTTCCCGCTTGTACGAAATTGCCGGCGGTCGCCTGTGGTTCGATCGAGCCATGCTTGATCGTACGTCATGGGTTCGAGTTGGTTCGATCGAGCCATGTTGGATTTGGTTGCCCATCGCATGTGTGCATATTGGTTTTTGCATTGTTCTTCCCACGCATCTTCCCGCTTGTACGAAATCGCCAGTGGGTGCGTGTGGTTCGATCGACCATGTTTGATCGTAAACATTTGCCATGAATCGGTTCGATCGAACAGTAGCAGGCTTGGTCGTATATCGTACCTTTGGTTTGTGTCTCGGCTGTATCTTGTATCCGGTGCCTCATTTACATCGTTGGATTGTGTTGCTGCTTGCTTGTTGTGTGGGATATTATTATCCTTTATAATATTCCTCACACTTCCCCCTTCTTCTGGAGCGAATTGCCCCCATTTTTTTTTGTGTCTCATGGTTTCTTTTTCTCTTTTTTTTTTTTTTGTTTAGTTTAGACTCAGGTCGCATCTTTTTGTTGGCCTTTTGGCATCTTTTTCCATGTTGGCGATTACTGAGTATCTTTTCTATATTTTTTGGCGGATTAGGGCATCTTTTCCTCTGTATTTTTTTTCTTTGGCCCGTTCCGCATCTTTTCATTCCCCCTTTTTTCCCTCTTATATTTCTATTTCTGGTCCCACCGTATCTGCTCCTCCATCTCGCTGTGGTACCCTGCCGCCCAGTTCTGCTGTTGTTCATGTTGTTGATGTTGTTGTAGTTGCTGCTGTTGTTGCCGCAGCCATTGCTGTAGTTGCTGTTGTTGTTGCTGTTGTTCCTGCAACATTGCCATCGCCAGCCGTTCTCTTGCCCGTTTCAGTTGCTCCTCCTCCTGTTGGGCCCTCTCCCACCTCAACAGCTCTCGCTGCGCCTCCTCTTGCTGCCGGATCTGCTCCGACCACCATTCCATCCACTGGTGGTTTGCCGCCCGTGCTTCCTCGCCTGCCTGGTCAAATGGAGGTGAGCTGGCTTCTCCTTCAGCTTCCCCTTCCTCAGCCACGATTACCTCCTCCGTTTCGCTGGCATTCGGTATTAATTCCCACATACGAAACGGAGGCTCCAACTCTTCTTCATCCCGCCACGGGGCATGTTCCGGGCTTCGTGCCTCTGCGTCTGACTGGACGCTCTCCAGGTCCATTTCGTCTCCTCGATCCATCATCCGGATCACATCGTCGAGTTCCGCCATATCGACTCCTCGTCCGTATCCACCTCACGGTCCAATACTACCGACTCCGCTACACTCTCCTCATCTGTAGTGAATTCACTATCTGCCTCACTACTGGACACATCCTCACGGAGCCGGTCTGCCATCTCTGACTCCGCTTCGCTCTCGTCCACCGTAGTGATCCCACTGTCCACCTCCTCGTCCTCATCGAACTCCTCGTCCGAAGAGGCGACGATGTCTGGATTTAATGCATCCATCCCATCGTCGTCGGACTCCTCTTCGGACCAATGCCAGTCACCGCCTGCCCTATGGGCCCCCGGTGCCGCACCACCTCGAACTACGCCTTCATCTTGGCCATTATCTACTTGGTAGAAATTCATAGTAATAGTGCGGTGCTCCACCAATACTAATGTATTACCGCGCGCATGTGTGTGTGTATCGCGATGCTGCACGATTACATGCTCAATCTCATGCGCATGTGTAGGTGTGGTCCCCTCTCTTTCCTTTTTTTTTTGTTCTCTCATGCATATTTGGCTGACTCTATATTTACGATATCCGCATATACTGATCTTGTTCTGGTATGCGGTTTGCGATTTTCTATTCTGCTTGTTCCTATTTATATGTTTCCAACGCACTTTGTGAGTTTGTATGATTTCAATGCATTTTGAAAAATTTTTTTTTTTTGCTCTGTGTCATGTTTTTAGTTTTTTTTTTTTTTAAACTTCTCGCTGCCATGTCATCAGAGTCGTCCAGACTCACTGTTCATCTTGTTTCTTGCCATCTGTTTGTTCACATATTTGTTGTTTCATCTGGCTGATACGTGCTTGCCTGGTTTTTCCTGTTTGTTTGTGCCGTAATTTACATATAACTGGAGACAAAAAACCTATCACTTCATAGGGGCCTCCAAATCTTGGTGCCAACTTTGCTGCAAATCCGTCGGCCGCATTCGAGAGATGGTGTTCTTTTGCCCATACTGTGGTTCCAATTGTTGGTCTCCACTCTGTCCTTCTTGGGTTATAGTGACGTGCCTGATCTTGTGCCGCCGTCTCTAGATTACGTCTTATTAGCTCGAACAGCTCTTGCACTTGTTTTGCCTGCGCCTCTGGTGGTACGCTTTGCTTTCCTGTGCCTGTCGTAACACTATCGTATATCGCGCCAGGCATTCTAGGTTCACGTCCTTGTATCACATATGCTGGCGTAAATCCAGTCGAATCTGATTGACTAGTATTTACAGCCAATTGTCGCTTTCATCTGGACTTCTGCTACTTCGATGATTGCTGACAATTGATCCTCTTCCTCTATTAGTTTGCCTATTAGTGTTGAGGAGCTTGTTGGCTGGTCCCTGCTCGCCCCTGATAGGCTGGAACCGCCTTTCGTTTCCCGAACTCCAACAACATTCTTTTGTTCTTTTCCCGATCCTTCCAAACTGCCAACAGAAATTGAGTCTCTGATTGTTGCACTCCCTCTTGTATTGTTCTCCCTGCTGTTGTCTTGGCATCTTCGGCACTGTGGTCCGTAATTATTTCCTCCTCTGTGGCTTGATTGGTTGTTGTGTGTTCCTTGAGCATTGTTTGGGCGATGGAAATCTGATCGTTCTTGTTCAAGCATCTCATGTTCTTCCGCCAACTGCATCAGCTCATCAGGTTTCTGACTCTGTGCGGCCGAACCAATATCCTCAAATCTGGAGTGCAATTTTCTAATATAACCTCCAATTGCTCATACTCTGGTATTTTAAGGGGTCTCATCATTGTTTGCATGTCGATCATGTAGTCCTTGAAATACTCGTTTCTGTTTTGTTTGCGATTTTTCACTTGATCAGCCAATTTGTTGAAGAATCCTCTTGGCAGGAAGTATTTCTTGAAGCCCTCAACGAACTCCTTCCACGATCGCCACTGCTTATTATTTGCGACGTACCACTTGAGTGCTTTGTCTTTCAGTAGTTCTGGCATTGCTCTTGGAATCATGTCCAGCTCGATGCCATACATGTCTGCTGATTACTCGATTTGTTCTATAAACTCTAGCGGTCTGGAATTGCCATCGAATCTGAAAGTCCATTCCCTCACTTGTTTTGCCATCTTGGCGTATTCGGTGGTCCTGTTTGTTGTGTGTGGTGCCGCTTCCTTAGGGTCTATCGTTTGTCTCCTTAAGTCCCTCTTTGTGTCGGTGCTGTCTAATGCTCCTTCGCTTCCCCATCTTGGTGGTGCAAATGGAGGAATCGCTAGCGTATCGATATTTATTTTTTTGAACTCATCGGCCTCCCTTGTTCTCACCATTCTCGCCTGACTGTGCTGCGCTTGTTTCTGGTTTTTGTTAGCACGTTTTTATGAACTTGAGTTCTAATCTTCGTATCTCCTCTCTCCACTCTGGATCAGACTCGTTTTTGTCTATCCATTCGCCGAGTTGTTTTCTCATCTCCTCTACGGTGCCGTTCATGTTGACTCCGATCCTTTGGCCTGTTTGTACCAAATCCTCCTTCTTCATGTGGTAAATCCATCGTTTTCCCATTTTGATCTTTTCTTTACAATTTTCAAACTTTTGCTTTGTTTAAAATTTCACCAGTATAGCACGTTGGGCGCCAGTTGTAACGATCCTTTTTCGTCCTTCGGGATATTTACAATATCTCTTGGGCTAGGTTCGGCACAACAAATTTACTTTGTGCCCCGGTGAAATTAAAAACACGTTTGATTTCAGTTGCTAGTGCTGATACGTATGTTTATTCAAAATCATTAATGGGCTCGGTTGCATATGACGGTTTTTCTACGGTAGTTCTGGACTTGGGCAGCGTTGGTGAATCGCTTCGAATCCCTCGTCGTCCTTTCTTGCCTTCCCTTTGCTGCGTACGGTGCTTGTTATCCTTATTTAAGGACTTGTTGCTCTCGGATGAACTGCACAGGTTACTCGTAAGGCCTGTATAGTTCCTAGTTTCTCTGCTGCTCCTTGTGTTTCCTCGGTAAGTTCTTAAGGTTACTCGTAAGGCCTTAATTACTTGTTTGTTCCTTGTGTTTCCCTGGTAAGTTCTTAAGGTTACTCGTAAGGCCTTAATTACTTGTTACTTGATCATGCCTTGATGACTTGATCATTACTCTGATTTGTGCCGCCTTTATATAGGCAGCTCCTCTGGCCTCAGGCACTGGCTGGTGTACTACCGCTATACAGCTGGTAATTTTCCATCGGACGTCCGCTTTCACCCACGCATCCATTTGTTGCCATGCGTGGTGAAAGTCCCGTATTCTTGACGCATATGTGTCCACTTTCTTTGTGGCTGCGCGCCCATCTATTTCTATTCTCTCTTGCATCTATGTGCTTCCATCACTTTCGCCCATTGCCGTCGCCTTTCTATTGGCCGCCCATCAAAATTTGATGACTGCTGATGACTCTGTCGTGACCCTGCCCTAACTTTTAGTTTTAATACTCTTGTTTCACTGTACCATAATGTACAATAATGGCACGAGTCTGACGAAAAAAAAAATATTTTTTCACTCACAATATACATAGGCGAAATCCCTATGCACACCCAGAATGTTTCCAATGCATAAGAATGGCTTCTTCACACATATTTCCTCACAAACGAATTCGAAATTTGCTACCTTGGAGAGTAAGTGTGAAGTAAGCGTCACAATTCGACAATTCGTATCGTGAGCGCACACATACCCCAGAGTCAGCGTCACTCATATAAGTACACACGATCCGAACCGGCATCGCACATATGAGGGCACACGAAGTTCGCTTTTTTCCTTCCCACAAACATCGCCACCATACTTGCAAATAGATGTGAAAGAGAAAAAGACTGTTCGTGACTTTGCCGTTTGTATAGGAGCTTTATGTGGTCCGATACGGCTGAACTAGCAGTTCCTCATGCAATTCGCTGGAGAACTACTAAAAGCTACCACGATGATGTAGGTCATTACAGTAATGTAATATCGAGCGACCATATGAAACCATGGTGACTTTTGATTCCGGGCCTGGTCATCGAAGAAAAAGCCTACGACTACATAGGAATTGACGAAGAGGGTTCAGAAGAGGTTAGGATGTCAAGAATAATAGAAAGTATTGGAGAGCATACGTAGAGAGAACTTGGAGAAAGAGAGAGCATAGAGAGAGAACAAAGATGGAGAACTGGGTAATCTTGTTGATGCCGCGACGATCCGACAACTTTATGATTGGAATCAAAAAGCAGATTAGACCGATAAAGGCGATAAATTAGTAGTTCCTCAAGGAATGAGTTGGAGTATTACTAAATGCAACCACGATTATGTAGGTAATTACAGTATGCAGAAAACAGTTGAACGAATTGGTCGTTATTTTTGGTTCATCAGGATGAGAAGATTTATTATGTCATACATAGAGTCATGTCCCGAATGTTGTATCAATAAAGTAAAAGGGGAAAACCAAATGGAGAAAAGCACTTACAAGACATCGAAGAAGAAGCCCACGACTACATAGAAATCGACGAATAGGAGTCATGAGAAACCGGATGTCAAGAATAACAGAGCACATGGAGAGCATACACAGTGAGAACACAAAGAGAGCATCGAGAAAGAACGTAGAAGAAGAACGGGAGTCTTGTTGGAGAAGCCGGGATGATCGGACGTCTTTAGAAGAACCAGAAGTTATACATATATTTTATTTTGTTATGATAATCTAAGCTGTAATAAATGTATAACCAACCGGTATCCCGACACTACACTTGGGGCAGATGGATGGGTCAGAGTAGCCGATGTTCACACCAAGAAAGGAATTATTCGCCGCCCAATCTGCAAACATATTATATTGTCTTTGGGAGCTGACGTTTGTGTAAATTTAAGGATTCATACTTTATCCTTCGATGGGACAGTATGTTGGAGGAGATGTCATCGTTAAAACTAGATTTGTATATATATTTCTTATATTATATGTTT
This sequence comes from Drosophila equinoxialis, assembly GCA_018150345.1. Lineage (NCBI taxonomy): Eukaryota > Metazoa > Arthropoda > Insecta > Diptera > Drosophilidae > Drosophila > Drosophila equinoxialis. Next base: position 139,438 of record JAECWI010000218.1, read on the forward strand.
AAGAATATTAGAATTTCTAGCACTGTATTTACATTAACATGTTATAAAAGCATCTGCAACATGAAAGAGGAGAAGAGGAGAGGACTTATTTTCTTTACTCCACTCCACATGCTGTCGAGCATTGGCAACTGGGCAGATCAAACAACCCGTTAAGCAACCTTTAATTAACGTCTGCGGTTTTTTCGGGGGTTTGGAAAAACTTTGGGAAAAGAGGGGGATTTTTAAAAGGAGATTGGCTTGGCACAATAATTCATTCGGAATGGAACCCTTCATTAGTCAAGGGTGACCTAGACCAAACAACCGGAATCTATTTTGATATTATTTTTTAGATAATCATTATCTAATTGAAACATTGCCTTCTAAATGGTTTCATTTTGTACTGGCTTTGGGATATATGCTTTTTTGTGCCCAGTGAATAGGGAATTTAGGACCACAACTAAAAAACCCAATCTTCATTCGTTGAATTCAAAATATGAACTGATTTTATTTACAAAAGTACGGAGTTTATATAGGATTATCTTAGGCTCTAGGAGGTAACAATTTTTCTTAGAAGATCTTATTCTAGATTCACACCCACGTATTTGGGGGTTGAAAATTTATTATTATTTTGGGCACGGCGTCGGCCACTTGACATCCTGCCGTTGTGATCTTTTGGGTTAGTTTAGAGTTACAAGTGTTTTTTCCCACATGGTGTGTGGCTGGTTGTAATTCTAGTCATATGCTAGATTAGTTGTTTGGTACAAAGGTACAGTTGTATTGTGTTTTCTTTAGTGCATCTGATTTGGTGAAGCCAGGTCAGATGAACACTATGTTTATTCTTAAACATTCTGCAAAGGGCCACCAAATGCGGCGTTTTGGACTTTATTTTTATAGTTAGTTGTCTTATACAAATTATTATTAATATTATCATTAGTAAGATAACTATTGTTAAGGAATCATGATCAGTTACATGACGGACGTTCAACCTAGTCAATCTTATGTTCCTTTACCGATTGTAACTGACTTCCTATTCTTACCAATTCTGACGTATGTATTACTGAGTTGGCTTCTACTGGTTTTTATAATATTTGGCATATTACCTAACGATTTCTGTTTTGGGATATCTACCCACTTCTGATGTGTATTAGTGTGCTGACTTCTAGCCTTTTTATAAGGTGGAGTATTTGAAAAATAACTACCTTTACTTTTTGACCTGTTCCAATGTGATCTTTGCTCCACTCCATTTTGAAATATCGCTGATTGCTGAAATTTGAGTGGTTATTCTGGTCATTATTAAATGTTGTCCGTTTATAATTATTTTGCCATATCTGCTTTTTTGGTAGTACAGTTTCGGACAATTTACTACCGGAATCTATTTTAATATTATTTTTTAGATAATCATTATCTAATTGAACCATTGCCTTTTGAATATTTTCATTTTTTACTGGCTCTGGGATATATACTTTTTCTTTCCTAGTTTTTCAATTTACCTCCAATGTGAGGTCCTGCCGGGGGCCATAAATTTATCTCTTGAGTTTTGTTCTTGTATTTCTTTGGAATTGTATTATTTTTATTTTGAAATTTACCTTTCTTTTTCTCGCAACGTTGTTCAAAACCTGTGACATCTATTGTTGTTGCCACTACAGATTTATTCTGATTTGATTTGGTGCATCCCGAAACGATCCAACCAAATTGAGTATTCTGGCCTAGCAGGCCATCAATCTTTGTAAATCCCCCTTTTAAGATTTGGGTATATACTTTTACTCCCATTATTATATCAATCCTACCAGGTTTATTAAAGGTAGGATCAGCTAGAACGTAAGTTTGCCATTTTGACATATCCACGTTTGCTATTTTTAATGGAAGAGCTTTCATTAACTTTGGCAACACAATTGCCTCAACCCTAAGATGTCCTTTCCAAGGATTTCGCGTCTTCACATCTATTTTTACCTTATATTTTGATTTATTAGATTTTATTGAGGACACGCCACTTATTTCTGTATATTGTTTAATTTTAGGTAATTTCAATATTTGAGCGGCCTCTTCGGACAAAATGGTGCTCTGTGAACCACAATCAATAAGGGCTCTTAGAGTCTTATATCCTCCATTTACATTTTTTACTTGTATTACTGCTGTGGCCAACAGTGCTGGTTCTGTGGTTACACAAGTATTAACTCTCTCCTGTTTTTCTTCAAAATGGAGTAAGGTATGGTGTTCCTTACTGCACAATGAACAGACCATTTCATTAGTGCATACCTTATTGCTTGAATGGTTCAAGCATCTTATGCAAAGCTGCACTTTTTTGGCTGTTTCATACCTTTCAGTAGGTGTCAACCCTCTAAACATATAGCACTTATACACTTTGTGCCCGTCAATTTTGCAAATCGGACATTTATCTTCGACTTCCGCATAATTTAACACAGTTTTTAGCGGTTTTTTTCTCTTCTTTGCTCATGGCATTAGCGAGCAAATATCTTTTGCTCCAAGTATTCCATGACATCAGATAGCATTTGAATTTGCCTTGTTTTTCTAATCTGACTCTCATACAATTGTAGAGCCTCTCTGTCAAATTTCCTTAGTAGGAGTTGTGCGACTATGATGTCAACTTCATCGGACAAATTTGCTTTTATTTTAAATATTTAGACTGACTCATTAACTATGTCAATCACTCCTTTAACACTTTTTGCGGATTCATTGTTGATCATCGGTAAATCAACAATCCGACTTAATTGTTCGGCAAATACCCTTCCGATTATTTTCATACCGCTTGGTTAACAATTCCCAAGCGGCACAATTTGTCAGCTGAACCTGACAATAGATGGGCTACAATGCTCCTTGCTTCGCCCTTTAACGCGGATTTTAAATAATTGAACTTAAGAGCAAGACTTAAATCCTTCTTTTTTCAATCAGTTCCGCAAATAGTTCTACAAACAGGTCCCATTCTCTAGGTTCCCCAGAAAATGTGGGTAGCAGTATTTTCGGCAACACCGGTAATTCGCTTCTCACGGTTACATTCTCATCTTTACAATCAATTTCCCTTATTGTTCATTTTCATTTCTAGCATTGATAATGAATTTTGGACGTCGAATTCTAAATCCTCCATAGTATTTTTTCTTAAATTTTGCATCCATTGTTATTACTTGGCATGCGGTTTCCCTCTTCCATAAATAATTTATTTTATTAATATACATTATCCATGTTCCATTGCCTTTTGATTTCAATTCAACTACCTCCAAATATTCCTCGAAGCTGTGCATTATCCATAAATATCTCCTGGTTTCGCACTACCGTTTTCATGACTGGAGGTCGCGTTTCCCGCGACTCTCCGATGCTGACCTCAACATTTTCTGACATCGTTGCATCTGCTTCACTGCTCTCCGATTCAACAGTGCCTCGTCTACTTGACTCTCCTTTGGCTATTAATCTGGCTATCATCTCTAAACCCTCCTCATACTTTCCATCTGTAAAATAGTACGTGTTCGGTTCACTACGTTGAGTCATTTGGTTATGGTAACTAATCCATTGCTTCTGAATCTCAGTTAATTCATTAAGTTTTAATCTTGCTAGTTAACTTACTAGCATCTAACTCTTCTATCTTCTTTACTCTTTTGTGCAACTCGTGTTGCTTCCCTAACAATTTTTCAGTTTTGGTAGGGAACATTTTTGTTTTATGCAGTATATTAGGATATCGATATAAGTATATAATAATAAAAATAGATAGATGTACTTATAACTATCTTAATTTATATCTTATCTGATGATCCTGTTGTTGACACCGTTCGCCACTGTTGTCCGCCAAGTAGGGTTTGCCAAGTAGATTTTGCCGGTAATCTGCTGCTGCTTGTCTGCCAATGGGTTTGCCGATAGTTTGCTGGTGGTTCGCCGTTTCTTTAAATTCGCCTTGCCTCCAGTTGCTTCCTCTGCAACTATCTCGTTGCTCTGTTGCTATCTCTAGTTGCCGACTTGCAACTATATATATAGCGTTTATATACACTAAACAATTAAAAATTTTTTTACTTTCGATATTAGGGCTTCAAATACGCCACACACAAAAATGCCCCACGCCGAAATTACTACAGGGGTTGCTAGCCAAACTGTCTTTAAAATCGGACGCGCGCTGCTTATTTAATTATTAAGCAATATTTTGCTTTTTGTTTTATACTCTGTCTCTTACCACTGGTGGGGGAAACAAGAGTTGTTTCTATTTTTGCATACCTTTAGCTGATCTTAGCATTTACACTTGTATAAGAATTCAGACTTTTTGGAGCTGATTCAATCTCTGAGTCATCTGACTTTGGGGAAAACTACAGATGTTCTCGAAGTGATTCCAAAAATGTGAATAGGGAATTTAGGACCACAACTTAAAAAACCCAATCTTCATTCGTTGAATTCAAAATATGAACTTGATTTTATTTACAAAAGTTACGGAGTTTATATAGGGTTATCTTAGGCTCTAGGGACCGAATTTGCTACCATCTTATTCTTAGACAGACTTCTTATTCTAGATTCATCACCCACGTATTTGGGGAGGCTCGAATATTTTTGATTATTTTGGGCATGGAGTAGGCCACTTGACATCCTGCCGTTGTGATCATTTGGATTAGTTTACGAACTACTATTTTTTGTTCCCTCACATCGGACCTGAGGCTGGTTGTAATTCTACTCTTCACCTTAGATTAGTTGTTTGGTACAAAGGTACACTTTTATTGTAACTTCTTTAGTGCATCGATTTGGTGAGCGGTCAGATGACACTATGTTTAACAACCTTTCACACCCAGTTATCCTTCTCCTCATCTATCTGAGGCCCTGCTCATCGCGCTATACTTTTTAAGTTTATTTGGCATTGTACCCACTGAAAGTATTCTGGACTGATATTGTTTTGGCTGCAACCCGAGACTCATCCCTGACCAAATTGGCTGTAATTTGGGCCTAGCTGGCCTCAATCTTGCAAATAAGTTCTCTTCGCAGCGGGTCGGGGAGGATCCTAATAAAACTACCAGCTACCTTGCGGTGCTAATTAATTATTGATGGTGTATAATTAAAACTAGGGTAACCTTTTTCGTTAATTCTGATGACTTTTATTTAACGAACAATTTCCACACTAAACTTCGAGATAAATAAAAAATTGTCTCGGTTGATTTTGAATTTTGCAAAATCACGGGTCCATAAAATTCGGAGCCTAGTCCGTTTAATGAAAATTAATTCTGAGTTTTGATTCGTTCATTGAAAAGTTATAGGCACTACCAATCCTACTGAACTCAATTTCTTCATATTTTTTAAATACTCTTATAAATTTCAACAAATGTCCACGTCGTGATTATATATCCTTATAATTATTCACACAACTGACATAAGAAAATTGAGACCAGAACCTTCTACAGTTTCATTTATGCTATCTATGCTTATTCATTGTGTTCATTAAAACGAGGAGAGCACTTTTCCTTCTTACTAGAAAATCTATGTTCCGATTAAATGTAGGTTCGATGTCCACTTACAGCTTCGTTTCGATCTGCCGCCCTTGAGACCGGGCAATTCCAAGCAGTTATTCTGTTCCCATTCGATTCGCAGGCATAGCTCAGAGAACGGCTCTACGATGTTTTCACGATGCCATAACTAACCGGCCTTGACGGCTCAATAAGAACGAAGATTGTCTGGAAGCACATTCCTACAATTAAAGCCGTAAACATGAATATTGTTATATGAGTATATGTGCGAAAGGCGGGACCACAATCTTATTTGGATAGCGAATACGAGCAGTTTTGGATCTGCGTAAATGGCTCCCCACCAGCCAGGATCTCCTGTCGATTCCACCGATCTTATCAAATTGGCCACAGTCAGTACCCCGTGCGAAGTACGAAATCTTCAATTCGAAGACAGCCTGGTTAAACGTAACGAAGTTCCGTGCATTTGTTTACCGCGATTTTTTATCCACTAATCCAAGCCTAAGAGCTAAGTGAGAGAAACTTTACCAACTTAATGCTGCAAAGACTCGCGGTCGAAGCCACGAAGCTATTGTTTCAAAAGTCACTGTTTTCGACCAATGAAGCGTTCCTATCGGTTCTATCGGATATAGCACTCGACTCGGTGACCGAATTTGGCACAATCGATTATTGCTATAATGGCAATTCAAGCAGTTGTATTGAATTTCAAGACAATAGCTGAGAAAATAAAGAAGTTCACTTTATCTCACTCGTTGCAGAGAACGGACGTGTTTTTTTTGCGCTTATCAACTTTTATTTTTTTCTCGCGATTAACTTCTTTTCTATAACTTATTAATAAATTCATTACCGGCTAATATTTCCAGCATCCGAATTTTATTTTCATTTCGCGAATTCTTGCTGTCGCTTTTGTGCATTTGTTTAAATTTAAATAAAATCAAAACTTACAGCAATACTTGCGTTAGCGGTGTTGTTGTTTTGTTTATCTCTTTTTGCTTTTGTGTCGTTACCGTTTTAACTAACTCTCGCGCTCTTGCGTACAAATTGTTATTGCATGTGTTCAATTTGACGCGCTCTCCCGCTCTTTCCTATTCTTGTTTGATTTGCGCTCTCGTCTTTTGCCTACCCGCGACTCTGTGATACGTGTTTTTGTTTTTGTGTATTTTTGTAATTTCTTTTCTTTAGTTGTGAAGGCTTACTCTGCACATTAACCCTTGTGTCAGAACTGGTCAGTATATTCTTATACACAGATTTTTAACCTTTAGAATTTTTATTTTTTTGTATTTTCCTTTTTTAATTAAATTAATTAAATTTTGATAAAATGGTTGTCTGCTCAAAAAATAATTGCATAGTGGCCACTCATCCGGTTGACTCCCATGATTATATTCTTTGTTGGCTGTGTGACAATGCGGTTCACGTTAAGTGTGCAGGTTACACAGGCAGAATCAAGGAGTCTATTGCTAAAGGCGGTGGCTTAAAATATGGATGTGATGCTTGCCGTGGGGTCGAGAATGAGATGCGCTCTTTCATGAGGCGGACTAGAGATAGTTTTGACACTTTAAGGGCAGGTTTTAATAAACTCCAAGCGGAGTTTAATGCGGTGGAGACTCAGTTCAGAAGTTTATCGCTTATGAATGAGTCTCCGAAACGTAAAAAGGACCAGTCCTTGGGGTGTTTCAGTATCTGCAGATGCGCCAGCGTCTCTTATCGTCCCCGACCGGTCTCATGCACCGTCCACTCCTAATGTACAGCAGTTGATATCGTTTAAGAGCCCGGTTGTGAATGCTATTAGTAAGGAATTACCGGTATCACCTGGGAATGATCTCTTAAAAACGATGCCTATTGTAGTGTCCGATGTGTCCGGGCAATTACCCATTCCAATGGAAATTGCCGATTGTTCTAAAAGTATTGAGGGCCCCGTAAACAAGTTGACTGCTGCAGTGGGTGACTTGTCCAACGTTACTGCTACGGCTGATGCTTCGGGACCGCGGCCTCTCGTTGGCATACCACCAAAGAAACATATATTTGTTTCGAGGCTAGACCCTGTTGTCACATCTGATGATGTAATAGCCTATATTCGAAAGAAAGTTAACGTCTCGAATATTGCGGTGGGAAGTTTAAATTTTCTTATTCTCGGGACATTTCGTCCTTTAAAATTAGTGTTTCTGCCAATATTTTTGACACTATATGTCGAGAAGATTTTTGGCCGAAACATATACTGTAAAAAAAAAATCGGCAACCGATTCGCTTGCCAACAACAACAACTAATACTATTCCTGCCACATCAGCATCTGCTGGTGTGTCAAAAACTAGCTTCGTCCCTTAACCTGGGTTACCAGAACGTTAGAGGACTGAAATCCAAACTTCCTAATCTCTATGTAGATAGTCTTTCTTTTGAGCATAACATTCTAGCTTTTACAGAGACGTGGCTAAAACCTGATATTGCTGATGCATCGGTGTTTTCCACAAACTTTTCTATATTCAGACGTGACCGGATTTCTCGCGTAGGCGGTGGCGTTCTAATAGCTGTTGATGCTGCTTTATGATCTGAAATGATTCAATTTTTCTAGTACCCAGGAGATTGAGTTTGTCGGTGTTAAAGTAAATTTTAAATCTTTTAATGCTTTTATTACTTGTTCCTATATTCCACCATTGTCAGACATGGTGGTATATTTAAATCATTTAGAGGCAATTCAGTTTGTCTCCTCTTTAGTTTCCAGTCAAGACATGCTCATAGTTGTAGGTGATTTTAATTTACCCGCTTTAGTATGGTCACTAACAGATGAATCTACCATGTTGCTGCCCTCTTTGTCTTTATTGACGGCCTTCTAGGCTTATCTTTATCCCAAGTCAATCCTGTCTTAAATTCTAATGGAAAATCGTTAGATCTTATTTTTGTATTGGATACTTCTTATTGTGAGGTTTCTAGGATCGAACCATTTGTTCTTCCAGAAGACAAATTTCATCCTACATTAAATGTAAAAATTGATCTGCCCTTGCTTTCACCATTACTTGGTTCAAATGAGTTACCTCTAACTAGGTGCTTTCGTAAGACTGACTTTGTCACCCTTAACGAAAACATTACTAATACCGATTGGTCTTATCTGTACAATTGTAGAGATATGAACTTAGCTGTTCGTTTTTTCTATGATACTCTGAATTCACTCTTTGATATTTGTGTGCCTCTTGGTAGGCTGGAGCGTCTTAACAAACCTCCCTGGTTCTCTCGTGAGTTATCCAATTTGAAAAATGTGAAGACACGATATTATAAGAAGTTTCAAAAAACACGTCGTTCATCAGATTATGCTCTGTATACAGTCGCTCGTTCAAAATTCATGATGCTTAATACACAATGCTATAAGAATTATCTTCAGCGGTGTAAGCATCAGTTTTCTTCTGACCCTAAACAATTTTATAATTTTGTCAATTCTAAACGTAAGACCTCCGTGCACCCATCTTTTTTGTCTTTTCAAAATAAAAAAGCGAGCACTGATCAGGCAATTGCCGATATGTTTGCGAGTTTTTTCAAAACAACTTATTCCTCAACGGAATATCGAGCAAGTCCGTATCCTTATCATTTAAAAAAAGCTAATTGCATTTTCAATCCAGTGTTTGATGAAAGTTCTATTCTTAGCGAACTTAAATCAGTTAAACCTGTTTATTCTCCGGGGCCAGATGGTCTTCCTGGATGTGTACTCAGGTTCTGTGCAAACGCATTATGCAAACCCATTTTAAAATTGTTTCTATTGTCTGTCGAATCTTCCTCTTTTCCATCTATTTGGAAGGAGTCGTATATCATACCTCTGCATAAAAATGGCAAAAAGTCCGAAGCCTCTAACTATAGGGGTATATCAAAATTGTCCGCTATTCCGAAAGCTTTTGAGAAAATTATAACTTCTCAATTGCAACATTTTTGCAGTTCTATTATTTCGCCATCCCAACATGGGTTTGTGAAACGTAGATCTACAACCACTAACCTTTTAGAATTTACATCAATAATTATTAAGGGGTTCAAAAATAGTAAACAAACTGATGTTATATACACTGACTTCAGCAAAGCCTTTGATTCCGTTAATCATACCCTACTACTTTCTAAGCTGAGCGACATTGGGTTTCCACACCTTTTCCTCTCTTGGGTTCGAGATTATTTAACAAATAGAAAACAGAAGGTACTTTTTAAGTCTTCTTTTTCCGATTCCATTCCTGTGACTTCTGGTGTACCTCAAGGTAGTCATCTTGGCCCTCTGCTTTTTACACTATTCATTAACGATCTTCCATCAGTCATTGTTCATTCGCATGTGCTTATGTATGCTGACGATGTCAAGCTTTGTCTTACTTATAAAGATACAGATTCATTTAGTCGGCTACAAGCTGATCTTAATAACTTTCAATCATGGTGCCAGTTTAATCTACTAAATCTTAACACTACCAAATGTAAGGTAATGACTTTTTTTCGTAACTCTCCTCAACTGGTCACTTATTTTCTAAACAATAGTCCTTTAGAACGCCTAAATAATATGAATGATTTGGGCGTACTTATGGACCATAAGTTAAATTTTAACACACATATTTCCACCACGGTCGCAAAGGCCATGAGTGTCCTGGGTTTCATTAAAAGATGGTCAAAAGAATTTGATGACCCCTATACAACTAAAGTTCTTTTTACTTCGCTTGTCCGTCCTATTTTAGAGTATGGATCTTGCATTTGGTCACCTCAATATGAGTCCCACCAGATTAGACTTGAATCCGTTCAAAAGCAGTTCTTGCTATTTGCTCTTCGTGGCTTAAGCTGGGATCGCAATGTCAATTTGCCTTCGTATTCTAGTAGACCTCTCTTGATTAACCTTCCTTCCCTAACTAACCGTAGAATTATGCTTGGTGTTATTTTTATGCACAAGCTCCTAATTGGTAATATCGACTCGCCTGAGTTATTAGCTCAGGTAAATCTGTCGGTACCATGTAGACGGAGTAGACATCCTTTGATACCTTTATCCCTTAGTCGTTGTTCTTCTAACTATGCCCTGCATGAACCTTTTAGGGTCCTCTGCTCTGATTACAACCTTCTATTCTCTGTAATTGGCTCAGAGCTTTCTATTAATATGATTAAAACTTCTATCCTATCCCATTTAGTTAATAGATAGCTATAGTATTTTTTTAGTTATTTGTTTGTCTGTTTATTCTATTGTGTATTTGTCCACGCGATTCGTGCCGTGCGTTATACGGCTGCACCCCTCGGTCGGTCGGGTGGGAGGTGGGCAGTTATCTGCTTGGGCTCGCGAGTAACAGGTTTTGTCCTGGTGTCGTAGGGGCCACTTGAACGTACTGCGCATAGTATCGTCAACGTCCGCTATAAGTTATTAAGAAAAGTCGCTGTTCGTGACTTTGCCGTTTATATGGGAGCTATATGATATAGTGGTCCGATCCGGCTGAATCCGAGATATACAACCCCTGCAGTATATAAAAGCCTACAGCTCTAGCTTTTACGGTTTATGAGGACGGACGGACATGGCTATTTGAGCTCGTTTCGTCGTGCTGATCAAGAATATATGGTCAGAGATGCTTCCTTCCATGCGTTGCACACTTCTTATCAAAATTAATAAACCCTTCTTGTAAAGGTATAAAAATGCTCATAGCTCACACGCACACGCACACGCCACCGAATTTTCGTGTTACTCGCCTGCTTCGCATAAAAATGTGTATGTCAATATTTGAAAAACATTATTCTACCATATGGTTCTTGGGAGATGCCGATGAAATTGACATTTCAACAGGATAATGACCCCAAACACACTAGCAAGTTGGCAAAAAATTGTTTCAAGAAGGATAGGGCAAAATATCTGTGCAGCGTTGTCAGGGCCTTGTGGATTTAATGCCACGTCGTTGCCTCGATGTTTTAATTAATAAGGGTTATACAACAAAATGCTAACTATAACTAATAATATTAACCGGCTTAGTTTAATTTAAATGTTGTTTTCTTTAAAGTTTAAGTAGGCATTACTATTTTTCTGAACAGAGGAATTTAAGAATTTATTTTGTTTTTGAGCCATAAGGCAAACAAATATGAAGTATTGTCGAAAAAACGTGTAGTATTATGAGGAATATATGTATACAAATTCTTATTTTCATTTATTTTTGCAGTTATTTTGCTTTTTTCTTGTTTTTTTCTCCTGTTTCTGTGCAAGGTTACTACATTCCAATTTTTCTGAACACAGCTATAACTGCAAAACTAAAAATAGGTGACACAATGTCAAAACATATGAGATTTTTAATATCCAACACGAATATACATATAACAAATTTTGTCCAATCCTATGTGCCCCCAATACTCATTTGAAAATAAAGCAGAAGAGTTGATTCAAAAAAGGCATAATTAATATATATAATAATAAATATATGTATTCTTAACATTACATTACATTACATTATGGTACAGTGAAACAAGAGTATTAAAACAAAAAGTTAGGGCAGGGTCACGACAGAGTCATCAGCAGTCATCAAATTTTTCGCCTCATAAAAATTATAACTTTAAAGTAAACATCCGCTTTCTGGACACTTGCAATAACAACCGTCCCCCTCAAAATCAAAGTCTGTTACATATTAGAAACTCAGGCCAATAAATTCCTTTTTCACAATTGAACACTTGTAATAATAATTGTCCCCCTAAAAATCAAAAGCGCGAGAGCGATAATTCAGCATTAAAATTCGGGCCAGGCGAAGCTAATCAATATCGATCACACCACTGAAGGGCTCACAATTTTAGCCTATAAATACATATTACTATAAGATATTTTTGTACTTCAGCTTCAAGTAGTCATCTAACGAATAAAGTCCCAACTTTTAACTTAAACAATATAATATCTTATTTTTCCTTTTGTAAAGACAAGATATTTAATTGGCGCAGTCGCTCGGATCGATAAAAGTAAACTTGTTATTAGATCCTTGTGACACATAGAATTATTATCCGTGTATGTCATAGAATTAGTGAATTATTACTATAAAACTCCGATCCGACATCAAGAACTTTCGGGGACCGCTCAAAACCCTACAACAGTGAAAAATATTTACGCCAACTGTGCGCGGAAATATCAACTGTGTGATGCACCCATAAATTCCAATTGTGGAACAAAACGCCAAACTATGATGGAGCACCAAAGAATCTGACGTCATTCATAAGGAGGATAGATTTCATCATGCACTTATATCCAACCCATGACATAAGGCAACATAACATATTCTTCAGCGCAATCTAGATGCAGCTCACTGGAGGGGCACAACGGCTCGCGCAAATTGGACAAGCCAACACCTGACCGAAACATTGATCATTCCTCAATTGAAAACGCAGACCCCCTATGAGAAACTTCTTCGACGCCTCTACGAAACCAACTGTAGAAAATTCAGGTTTGACGTGGGCCAGCTCCAAAAAAGTTCGCGATATTTAACATGTATCCCGAGCCCTCCAACCAAACAATTAAACGCCGGTTTTGTCTTGTACTGCGCAGCAATCTCTAGGTGTACCACTTGGGTCGTAAGGCACACCCCATCTCTTCTCGTGCGACCCACTGACTTGCCGAAGCACTCCACTCCAGTAAACGTGAATGGTTGTGTGTGCGGCGATAACCTCTCCTTTGGTAAATCGCCTATCTTTGGTGGCACTGGTCGGTCCACTCGTATACGGCACGCTACACAGGGGTTCACGACTTTTCTCTCCAAAGCGCGTAAGCCGGTTATCTAGTATTGCTGTCGTACCTCGTTAACCACAATTTCATTGTGCAAATGATAATTCTTCCTGTGATAGTACTCCACAATCAGAAACGTTACTCTATGCTTTTGCGGTAGTATTATGGGTCGTTTAGTGCCATATCTACGCCTTCAATTCTGTCGATTCGCCCTTTGATACATAGCACTCCCAACTCGTCCAGGTAAGGAGTGTACTTAAATAGCTTATTTTTCCTATTTGATCTCTTCTGAAAAATCCTCTTCTTGGAATGCGCGAATAAAAACTGCATCCAAAATGTTGCTCAGTTGTTCTCCGCAAGGCCTCTTACATATGCCTTGGAAAAAGTTTAGAATTCGCTTTTGTACCGCTCGTTGCTTTTCCCACGTTTCGAACCGTTCCGGGTCGGGTGTGATTCAAGCCAAACTAGAGTTCCTTTTGACTTTCTCCTCGTGGTGCAAGATATTTTCACTCGTCTTTCTGGGGCTCTGCTCCATGCTAGGCCATTGTGTCTCTTGTTCATACAAGAATTTCGGGCCAACAAACCACCTTGAATTCCCGGTCATATCAGGCATTTTTGTCTATTTCGGGCCATCGTCTGCAACGGGTAGGCACTTAGGGCCAAGATAGTACCTCAGAGTCTTCCAGAATATCTCCAACACGCAATGCCACAAATTGCGGGCATATGATCTAATCCAGCATAAAACGTCCTTTGAATCCGTCCAGAAAATACGCTGACAAACTGTTATTGAGAGTTCTGGTTCGATGAATTTCGTCAGCCGTAAACCTAAAACAGCAGCCATCAGTTCCATCCGTGGTATTGAGAGTAGCTTCAAGGGGGCCACTATTATCTTTGACGCTACCGGAACAGTGGTCTATTCCATCCATTTCTGCTCGCAGGTACACTGGCGTCCACAAACGTGTGAAGTTGTATTTGTCTTTCACAACAAACTTTCGGCATGCACCTTGGAATCCTCACTGCGTTGATTTTGGCTAACAGCTTCACCCAAATTTTCCAGTCTTATTGGTCCTTTTCTTCAAGAGACTCATCCTATTATGTTCCTGCTTGCCAGATATTCTACGGAATAATTTAAGCGCGAGCAGTGAAAGAGCCAAGCAATCCAAGTGGGGAAAAAATTGACATAACCACACATAGTACAGTTCTTTTGGTGGGATAGTTCTTGGATTCTCTTCCAAGCAACTCAAGCAACAAGGTTAGTTGATCTGTTACAGGCAGCCACCACATGCTTAGCACCTTATCTTGAGTTTCTTTTACGAATCCCACCTGAATTGCCAACTCCGCCATCTCATCTTCGGTCTCTCTCGACTAAGGCCAGTCGTCCTCAAACGTATTTCTGCAATTGCCAGCAACAGCTCTTGAAGATTCCTTTCTGAACCGCTGTGTGTTGCGATTCTTTATAGAATTAGCTAAGGCCGGCGAGCGGGAAGCCCCGAATGTCATAACCAGCATCACGTAAGTTCCGCTTCTCGATGTCTTAAATACCGTGCACAAACTATAGAGTTAAAATCGCTTCGCAACATGACATATCGACGACACTCCGACACATATACTTGGACGCGCTTTCCATTTGGGTGACTTGCCTGGTTCACTTTAAGCACAGATCTTCGGCCAAGTCATCTAGTCCTAACTCGTCTGCCAGAGTTATTTCAAACAAAGAGTAAGCGGCTCCCCCATCTAGTAAGGCATACGTCGCTAAATTCGCTTACTTCCAAATAACATGATTGGCATATATCTTAATAAAGCTTGGCTTGTTATATCTCCATGGAATAAAATTGCGATTTGCTTTCCTTGTAGTCCGATGTCTCGTGGATCAAAGAGTGGTCTATCTACCTGCACCCATCGACGCCACTTCTTTTACTTTTGCAATTCCGTATCACGTGCTGATGAGAGCAACAATAGCAGAGTCTCTTTTGCCGCACGAAGTCCTTTCTCCTTTTTATGCTCAAAAGACGCGAGAGTCTACTATATATGACTCCCTGCACATTTCGGACAACCGGAGGCGTACTTCCTGCGTTTTCGATTCCGGCCTAGATCAACTTTCCAATGCGTTGTACAAAAAAAATTCGCCCTTTAGTTCTCTTCGCTCCATCCTTAGCTGGAACCAAACAACCAATTGTCAAAGGTACACAAGTTAGCGACATATCGGATTAGATTCATTCGGTGTCTTTTCGACTTGCCAACTTTTCGATGAGTTCGCCTAGTAACGCTGGATATTGTCCAGATACTCTTTATGCCAAATTGCGACCAGTGTCGCGCAATAGTTTTGCACCGCTAAGGCCAGCCGAATAACCGAATCCCAAGGTGATGCATACACCGATGTACTACCTCGAATAATTCCCTCGTTAATCCATTGCTGTATCTGAATATCTACAATCTCTTGATGGCAGTGGGCCATCTGTCTTCGGTGTTGGTATTAGAGGTGGATAACTATCGATAGTAGGCACCATCGATAGTCGACGATAGTAAATTTTAAACCATCGATAGTGGTCGATAGTGCCATCGATAATATGTTTTTTCCTACCACGTGATTGACATATCAGTGGCTTTTTTAACCTCCAATACAGAATGAAAGCTCTTCAAATGATCGTGTAGGTTTGTCGTGTTGCTAGATGTCTTATATTCTTTTCCAGAGTCCAAACATTTTCCAAATTTTTTGTCCTTGGATCTCTTAAAATATTTTCAGACATTGGAAATTTTTATATACCAGTTTTTTTTACAACTCTTGTCAGAGCCTGTGCTGGAACAGTCACAGTCCGCCTTGCCACGTCTGTCATCGCTTGACCACGGCGCACGGTGTTTACCTTAAATAGGTAACATATATTGTCAAATACATGGCACCATCGATAGTGGATGGTCCACTATCGAAAGTATCTGCTACTATCGATTGTGGCTCGATAGTGCCATCCCTTGTTCTCCCCTCGAGTTAGTTACCGAGAAGTCATCTTTTAAAATAATTTCATTTCGATCTTCGCATCAGGCTTCTGGGATGAACAATCATTTCGTCCTGTTTAGCCTGTTCTTGAGTTTAATAAGACAACTCTAAACCGATTTCGTTCTTCCTTTCAAACTCGCTTTGCTTCATTTAATCCTCCTTGCTAATGAGAAGCTGAATGCCTTCATGTTAACACTAAATAGCGTCAAATCCTATTTTTCTCTATCGAGCCTGCCTGTGCTTTAGCTGAAATGCATGAAAGATAGGAAATAAATGTACATGTTTATAAAAGTGGTAGTCGTCGGTAGGTTGGTAGCCCTTTATAAGAGACGATTGGAATATAATTGAAGTCAGTTTTAGTGAGCAGAACTGTTATTAACCAGAGGGCCGAGGATCCTAACTGAAAAAAACGTTTTTTTCAGTTTTACGTTTACGGTTTTTATTAAACCCAGTCATTTTACAAGATTAGACGATGTTTACATGTATTCATAGAATTATTAGGATCATTAATTATCATTCATTAAAATATTAAAAAATTTTTAGCGCATTATTGAATCGTAAGTTGAAAAACGTCAAGATAATACGTATGGCCCTCCAAATCAACGGTCTATGACCATTTTTATAGATGTAAATATGCCTGTTATAAACGAGTGGGGAGATCAAATCACATATTAAATAGTCCGACAAATGATCGAGCAACGAGGTTTTTACTTCTTGAAAAAACCTGGTGATTTTCCAACAATTATGAACATACATACGAAATGATATACCCAATCGCCTTAAACGTCATTTATGAATTTTTAATTGTACATTACCAAGCAGCAGTTCTTTGGATCAAATTTTTAGGAGCATTGGTTCAGAATACTTCTGTGAAGAGAGATTTGATGAAGAAATTGTGCAGATTACACCTATATTAGTTCCTTTGACACGCACATTTTGACAGAACTTAAAAATGAAAATGCTACCCTCTCCGGCCAATTTTCACTAAGTGTTTAATTTGCGTGACCTCAGTCGTATATGGGAAGGTATTTTAAAGGTACAGCGAGATGAATGTAAAACAACAGAGCAGATATTAAAATTATGGTGTCTTGAGTGTATTAGAGTTATATCGGAACGTTTCACTTCGGAAAAAGATAAAACATGGTTTCTGGATCGCATGCGCATTGAGAGATTGTAAGAGGCTATCGAATGGATTTAGTCTTTCTCATGGATGCTTTAAAACACCTGATGATTGTAACTCGAATTATCGGAAATCCAAGAGGAAACGCATTACTTGTTGGAGTTGGAGGTTCTGGGAAACAAAGTCTAACGCGCCTGGCATCTTTTATTGCCGGCTATAAGTTTTTCCAAATAACATTAACCCGATCATACAATATTGGTAATCTTACAGACGATCTGAAATTCTTATACCGTACCGCAGGACTCGAAGGAAGTGGAATGACATTTATATTTACAGATAATGAGATTAAAGAAGAATCTTTTCTGGAATTTATTAACAATATACTGAGCTCTGGAGAAATTGCTTATTTGTTTGCGAAAGATGAAATCGACGAAATGTATACTGAACTTATTCCCATTATGAAAAACTGCAGTCCCGTCCTCCACCAACGCAAGACAATTTATATGATTTTTTTATTTCGCATGCTCGTTTTAATTTACATGTAGCTTTGTTCTTCTCTCCTAAACTAAACTATGAATCCAGATCGTGACACAACCACATAGAGCATTTATAGATTTTCATTACAATAGATGGGAACAGTGGACTATTCCATCCACTTCTGCTCGCAGGTACACAAGCGCTGCATAAGCGTTGATGCTGGCGTTCACAAACGTGTGAAGTTGTAGTCCTCTTGCACAACAAACCTTCGGCATGCACCTTGAAATCCTCATGGGTAACAGCTTCACTCAAATTCCGTTCCTGCTCGCCAGATATTCACACTTAACACAGTTCTTTTGGCTGGATAGTCTTTCGATGCTCTCTTAAGCAAATCCGGCTTGACTTCATACGTAATTTGATCTGTCCCGGGCAGCGAGCACATGCCTAAAACCTTATCTCCTTCCTAAAACCACGTCCTCTTCCTGGTTCTTGAGCGCTCTCACTAAGCTCGCAGAATTCGAATTCGACTCATGTTGAATCCACCCTCCAAGTGAATTCTCTGCACCTCCATTGCCAACTTCATCATCTCGTCTTCGGTGTTTGTCGACTCGAGCCAGTCGTCGACAAACGTGTTTCTGCAACTGGCCGCAACAGTTCTTTGAGCAGGCGAGCAGGAAGCCCCGAATGTCATAACCTGCATAACGTAGCTTTCAGCCGCTTAAGCCGAATTTCCACTGCGCCATAGAAACTTCTGAGCCGTCTGGTCCTCTGGGCGCACTGTTACTTGGTGAAACATCTCACTTATGTCACCAGCCACTGCTACTGGTCGCTCCCGAAAACGTATTAGCATACCAACTAGAGATGCCAGTATGACCGGGCCCTTTAGCAAGACGTCGTTCAATCACGTGCCTTTGACTTTCGTAGCTGCATCCCAGACCAGCCTCGTCCTGTGTTTAAGAGTATCTCCAGATGAATGGAATATGGAGTTTATCGTGACTAAATCTATATCTCTACCTCAGCCTGAAAAGAGACTAGATTTGTCAAATTGGGCCATTCCCAAAGAAATTAAGTTAGCCGACCCATTCTCTTATAAGCCCGGAATCGGTAGATTCTTAGCGTGTAGGAGTTTTTTGATCTACTTAAGACGGGTAAAATTAGTTTAGGAATTGATCTTCTTCATCTAGTCGAAACTGCAGTAGGATGCATCGTCGGGGGTAAGATCGCTCAATCACAATCAACTCAACACTACACTTGTAATTTAACGCAACAGCAAGACCTTAACATATTATTAAAAAGGTTTTGGAAAATGGATGAAATACATGGAATTCAAAATAAAGATATTTCGTTAACCTCAGAAGAACAAGCATGTGCAACTCACTTTCAGGTGCACACACAATTCCTGGATTTAGAGCGCATTCAGGTTCCTTTGCCGTTTAAGCAATCGCCTGAGAAACTTAAAGACTCGTTGTCCCGTGCAAAAAAGTTTTCTTCAACTCGCAAGACGGCCAACACCACTTAAAGGAAATCTACATCGAGTTTTTAGATGAATACCTTAAGTTGAATCACATGGATCCAGTTTCGTTAGACAATTTGCAACCGGGAAATCATTACATTATTCCTCACTATTGTGTCCTAAGACAACAATCATCATCATTAAATATACCATTAAATGATATACTCATGGTTGCTCCTACTATTCAACAAGATCTGATCCTAACATTACTCTTGTTTCGCTTGTATCGCCATGCCATTACAGCTGATCTTATATTATTTTGATTTGATTAACTGCAATACCAACTGTTGAGGAACCAATTGTCATTTTATTTATATTTCTCCATAATTTCATACGTCTCATAAGTCTGTCTCTGATCTCGCTTAGAAAGCCTACATGTATGAAATATCATAGTACTGAGCACCTAACGTTACACCTTTGTGAAGGAGAAGGTTTTAAGGACTGGACATGGAGTAACCGCTTGTGAATCGAAGTCTTCTTGCAAGCATTGCAAGTACCGCCATCATTCTATGCTGTATCGTGAGGGCTATTCTACACAGCATAAGAACGCTGCTCTGCGTTCAAGGCAACTCAAGCCAGGCTTCTGAGGAAGAACCAGCGGTATCAGCATGTGCTACGTTTATGGCAGTTAGATTGCTGGAACAACTGGCAGCTGATCACGTACACGAGTTTCTAAGAGCTGCTGTGATATTTTGGATGATTTCTAAGTCGATGACTTACTGACAGGAGCAACGAACAGGAACGGCTCGACATTAAGGAGCTTGGACTCCTTATGTCACGGTCACAATTGGAGCTAAGCAAATGGGTCTCGAATAGTACACAATGAAATTGTTTTCTCGAAGATGGCAGCAAAGTGTACAGGCGCCAGTGGTGATCAAGTTTAAAATCCTGCTTCAGGAATTATGGCTGGCTTATCTGGATTGGGACTCGGAACTGCCAACGAAGCAATCGCAGGTAGAGCAAACATTTAGAAAAGACATTTTCACGTTAAAATCCTGCTTAAGGATCAGCAGGCTATCTGCTTAATCTGGATTGGGACAAACATTTAGCAAGGACATTTTCACGTTAAGGAACCTGAAGATACCACGATTTGTAGACAATCAACCTGATGACATCGAACTGCATGGATTTTCAGATACTTCGTTAAAGGCTTACCCTGCTGTCATTTACAACCATGTGACACACCTAGTAGAAACATCGGAGTGGCACTCATTGCAGCTACAACACAAGTTTCACCATTAAAACAGAAATCGTTGCCGAGCTCTACTGTTAGCTCGTTTTTCAGTCATGATAAGATATACGCATGTACAGATTCTACAATCGTTTTGTCATGGCTTTCGCATCAACGCTATAAGCTTAAAACAGTTGTTGCCCACCGCACGCAGAAATACTAGAGACCAAACCACCTAGCGCTTGGAGATATGTCAGCTAAGGAACTAAGGAAACTAAAAAAACTAAGAAAAATCCTGCGGATTGTGCATTAAGTGGCATGCTAACGAGTGAGTTAATAAGCTTTGATTTATGGTGGAAGGTATCATATTGGCTGCACGACTATATACTGTACTCAGAGACAATGAATAGACCATCAACTTGCTGGTCAATTCTAAAGCCGGCAGCAGAACTTGAGTTCAAAATGAATTGACCACAAACTTGCTGCTGAATTCTAAAGCCAGCAGCAAAACTTGAATTCAAAACCAAAATCTTGACAACTATTTCCAAGGATTTTGAAGATTCCCCATTTGATGTACTACTTGTAAAAATATTATCTTGGACTGACTTGACTGATTCGAGTGGTCTCATGTATTTTGCTTTGTTCATCGAATCAAATCAAGCAAGCCTAAATATTCTGGACCTCTAAACTTTGATGAAAATACCAAAGCAAAGATGTTTTGCCTACGATGTTGCTCGACCGCACAAAATCGATTTAATGACGATAGACAGCTGCTCTTAAGAAAGCAGCCTTTGGAGCGCCGATCAAGATAGCAAACTATCTCTCTTTTTGTTGACGAATGGAATTCTACATGTAAGTGGACGTTTAGAAAGGTTGCAACTGCCTGCAGACGCCAAGCACCAAGTAGTTTTGCCGAAACACTATTGCCTTATGGAATTGCTGCTGAAACATGGAAGCGTTGGCATCAAGAATATTTGACATCGCTGCAGCAACGCCCGAAATGGACAACCAAGTTGCCAAACATTGCAATCGGTAACCTTGTACTGATCAAGGTCTCTAACGCGCCTCCATCGGCATGGCTCTTAGGACGCGTAACTCAGGTGTTCGCTGGAGATGATGGCCTCGTTCGTGCGGTGCTCCCCCCTTTAGATTTCAATCGGGCCGCCCGGGCTCAACGTTTTATAGCAGTGGCAGACACAGTTCACTACAATTAAAGTAAAAAGAAATTTAAGTTCTAAGGAGATATTAAATACAGTGGTTTATTCGTTATCAATCTTTCTGAATGAAGGCAATGCTGAGAGTCTTAGCATACGTTTTACGAGTTTTCAATCGAATTCCTATTAACCGCAATAATACGATAAATGCTACAAAAAACATTTTAGTAGAAAAATTTAAATTGGCTTTTAATCATATAATCTCTTCCATTTAGTGTGATGTGTTTGCGAAAGAACTAAAGGACTTACAAGCAGGACGAAGTCAGAAGCCGGAGCTTCAAAAATTAAATCCATTCATCTCAATTGAACAATGGCTGGCATACCATTGGACGCTAGAATGCCAATATTGCTTCCAAGGACTCATCATTCCCATTGCTTCCTTGGAACTTTCAGCGGAAGATAAGGTTCTAATATCGATTCTGCGCCTAACAGTATGGATTGTAAATGCTCGCGAATTGGTCCGAAAGGTTGTTAGAAGTTGCACACATTGCTATCATTACAAACCAGTTTTAATGCGACAAATCATGGGGAACCTCCCATCTGACCGCCTCCTGGCCGAACCTGGCATACCCAAAAGGATTTATTGCGACAATGCCACTAACTTTGTCGGAGCGTGTTCGCAACTTGATAGTGATTCTGCGCCTAACAGAATGGATTGTATATGCTCGCGAATTGGTCCGTAAGGTTGTTAGAAGTTGCACACATTGCTTTGGCCTTCTTCAAAGCTTTCATACATATCTGCTAATAATTTTATTCTTTGTTTGAATTCATCGATGACGTGGCCACCAACTTTGTCGGATCTTGTTCGCAACTTGAAGGCTTCAAACGATAATTCTGTTCAGTGCTCAATGCAAGAAATCTGGAGGAATTTGGCCGAAATGCCGGCATTGAATTCAACTTCATTCCACCGCGCGTTCCCCATTATGGGGGCTTATGGGACGCCGCAGTAAAGTCAATGAAAACGCTGCTCATCAAAAATTTGACCTCTTCTCATTTAACGTACGAAGAGCTTCAATTGATTGCAATTGAAGTGGAGGCGATATTAAATTCGCGTTTAATATCCATTCATAGCGATGATCAAAATGACGGGGAGGTCCTGACCCCAGCCCACTTATTGATCGGAAGTTCATTGCGAGCGATGCCTTAACCGGTAGAAAATGACTCTCGTTGGCAACGCTCCTGGGAACTCTGGAAGCGCGATTATATACATCAATTACAAAAACGCTCTAAGTGGTTGCGTCCCAAAACAACATGGTGGCAATTAGTTCTCATCCATGAAGACAATCTTCCACCGCAATGCTGGATTACTGGTCGTGTGGTCCAAGCTGTACTTGGTGCAGATGGAAGGGTCTGACCAATGCTTACGCAAGGGATATGATCAAAAGATATCTTTGCAGTAAGAAAACTGTGCTATATTTTTATAATGAACAAGAATTTCCCATATTTCATCAAGCCTTTATTAAAATAATACGATTGTTGAGTTTGGCGCTAAAGTTCGATATTTTAGCAGGCCCACAAAAAAAACTTCACTTTTTCGTGATACTTCATTTATTTCTTTCACGTGTATTTCTTATGCTAATATAGTGTGCAAGGTGTGTGTGTGTGTTTGTATGCGAGAGTTTTTGGCCGGTCGCTATAAATTAATCGCCTTTACTCGCGGTTGTAACCAAACTGTTTTTTCCGCTGCTTAGTAACAAGCATAGAACCTAACATGTAAGCTTAAAGCGCAAGATGCAACGGTTAATTCCCAGCACGTAGGCTGGCGCTTAAATATAAGTATGAAAAAGAAAGACAATGAGTGATATGGGTTAACCCACTGGTGGCTGCGTCGGGTCTGCTGGGCAGTTAGCGGATTTCGGAGGCAACATTCAAATTCCATTCAAATTCCATTTGATGTCATCAAACGCCGGTTGCACGGCGTTGAAGTTGATCGTCTGTGCTTTGTCGCAGATAATCACCGTCCTCCTACAGTAACCAGGAAGGGCCCGAAGTAGTCAATGCCGACGTAAGGGAAGGGACGTTGGTAGGCATGGCGCTCTGATTTTTGCAGCGTTGGCAAGACTTCCGCACGCCTTTGTATAAGACTCGTAGGCGTGGTATGTAAAACATGCCTCGAATCCTGTTGATACACGTCTCATGGGATGTGTGGTGCATTTCCTGATGATACCAGTTTACTATGAGCTGAGTAATATGGTGCCCATATGGGAGCAGTATTTGGTCCTGGCCGTTTAGGTTTTCTGCTCGCCCTCGGGTACGTCTAGGAAGATATTCAAACAAAAAAGTTTAGAATTCGTTTTTAAAGGTTTACCTCTCGTTAAATTGTGAATTTCTGGATTGAATTCAGACGATTGCGCATGCCGCAGGAGGAGCTTAAAGCGCAAGATGCTACGGCGTTAATTTCCCAGCACGTAGGCTGGCGCTTAAATATAAGTATGAAAAAGAAAGAGAATGAGTGATATGGGTTAACCCTTTGGGGGCTGCGTTGGGTCTGCTGGTCAGTTAGCGGATTTCGGCGGCAACAACAATCGAATGCAGTAAATGCACCGAACTGTTACTTAATATTTAAGACAGGATTACCAGCAAACTTTTAATATCATTATTTAAAAGTGAATTTAACGCTAATAGACATTATATAACACATATAACAATTTAATGCAACAAGCACAGGAATTTAAAGACATAATCCCTATTCAACAAAACTAAGTAAATAAATTAATGGAATACGCATTCTGTGCATCGTGCTATTCTTAACATTAAAATCAACATGCAGTCAATCCATTGTCATAAACCCAGTAAAAGCACTAAACGATTACTTAACATTTAAGACAGGAACCATGGACTTACCGACAAACTTTGAATATCATTATTTAAAAGTGAATTAACACTAATAGACATTACATACAACAATTTAATGCAACAAGCACAGGAATTTAAAGACATAATCCATATTCAATACTTAACAGAAAAACTAAGTAGAGAAATTAATGGAATACAAATTGTAAAACGTAATAAACGACGACTAATTAACGGAATTAGTTCAATATACAAATATCTTTTTGGTACTCTTTATCAGGACAATATAGACGAATTAGAAGAAAAAATAAATAATCTTGAAAGTATAGCGAGTAAAACACGTCTGACTTCGGTGAACTCTCCATTAAAAACTGAACCGCTCTCATTCTTTTTATTTCATTCTCTCTGTTCTTTCCTTCGAGTGAGACAGCACACTTCTCGTACTGTACCCGTAAACTAACATTTGTAAAGAGTAAGATATACTTAAGGCTAAACATATTGCACTGGGGGAAAGAGTAAGATATACTTAATACTAATACATATTGCTACAATTCGGCCATTCTGACAGTAAGGATCACCTGATCACAGTCTTCTTAATGACGACCTTTGCTTCTCGTATTATAACTGTGTGTACTGTTGTCATTCATAGTGTTTTTCAATTTACTTATTTCTTTGCTTAACATACTGACTTTTTCTTTAACAGAATTTTCATTTACATTTAGGTTTGTATTGACTTTTATCTGTTCATTCGTATTTTCATCTTTTTTTATATTTACATTAACTTTAATAGTTTCATCTGACCAATTGAACCATGGCTTCATATTTGCTATAGACCATTTGTTCTATAAGGAATCTTCGACTGCGGAAATCCGTCGACGTCACTTACAACGTATCGATCATTTTCAAGGCCTTAACGATTTTAAAAAGCCCTTTGAATCTCGGCATAATTTTTGGATAACCTATGTGAGTGTCAAAATTTTTAACTACCTACATAGTCGCCATAATTTTGGCCTCGTCGTTTTCGATTCGCTAGACATTCATTATAATCTTAAAGTTTCCTTTCTTTTTCTTTAGCTTTTGCTCGTACCGATTCCAAGTTTCGTTCCATAGACCTGTCTTCTATCAAATAGTCCTTTAATTCATCTACTTGTCGTCCTTTTTGGCCGACGCCAAATAGTACGACACTTGGATGCTGTCCCAATGACCTATGAATAGTGTTATTCATGGTATACTCTACCATCTCTATGGCTTGACCAAAACTAACATTTTCTTCTGAGGCTAATAACTTTGCCAACATAGGGCCTATACTTCTATTTATTCTTTCAATTTGGCCATTAGCTTGCGGCGAACCAGTTGCGATTTTGACATGTTGTATATTACAAGACTCTAAAAAGCTAGAAAATTCGTTAGACGTAAAACACGTTCCACGATCCGACACTATGCATTTTGGCCTACTATAGGACCTAAAATACTCTTTAAGTGCTTCTATTGCTTCCTTAGATTTAGTGGTTTTCGCTAAGTAAAGTCTGACAAATTTCGTACACGCGTCAACCACCACTAATACGTGTTTTTTTGTGCTTCCTTTGACATCGATTGGTCCGAAGTGATCGATATGAACCACTTCGAATGGTACATCAGGTTTATGTATATTGTGGATATGACCTTCTTGTTTTCCATTTTTTGACGAAAAGACTATACACTTTAGGCAATTATTTACATGTTGTTCTACTTTTTTCCGCAACTTTGGAAACCAATACGACTTTGTGATAACTTCTACAACCTTGTCTATCCTGTGTGACCCAACTCATTATGATATTTAAACAGGACATGTGATTCCATATTTTTCGGGACGTAGAAAGCAAGACAACCATTTTGTAGTTTTTTATAAATTAAACCGTTTCGCATTTCATACGAACTGTGTTCAGACCTTTCCAACATTGACTTTAATCTTAAAATTTCCTCATCTTGGTTCTGACATATTACTAAATTATCTTCAAAGGAGTTAGTTTCCACAACCATAATGTTAGTATTTCTACTTAAAGCATCTACATGTTGCATTCTCGTTGCCGGCCTATGCTCGAACACGTAATCGTAGTTTTCTAACTCTAGAGCCCAACGGGCTATTCTGGGGTTAACTTCTCTTTTGTTAAGTGTCAATGTAAGCGAGTTACAATCTGTCGCGATTTTGAAATGCTTTCCCTGTAAATATACACGAAATCGTTTTAACGAATAAATTATCGCCAATGTTTCTAACTCAAAGCTATGATATCTAGATTCCACATCGGTAGTTCTTTTTGGAAAAATAGAAAACTGGATGCCATTTACCATCGCTTTTCCTTTGTAGCAAAATCGATCCAAGACCAATGAAGTTCGGTTTCATCATTTGAATTATAAAGCGCAAGTATTGGGGCCTCTATTAATTTAGACTTTAGATTTTCAAACGTACTAAGTTCGATGTTCCCAAACACGAACTTTTTGTCTTTTCTAACTAGGTCATATAATGGCTTGGCAAGAGTAGCAAAATCTTTAATAAACCTACGAAAATAGGAACATAGTCCTAAAAAACTTTGAACCTCGCTGACCTTAGTCGGAACTGGAAAATCCTTTACTGCTTGTATACCTTTATCGTCAGCTTTGATGCCTTTGCTTGTAATCGAATATCCTAGGTACTTAACACTTGTCTGAAAAAATTCGCACTTATCTAATCTTAACTCCAATTTGTTTTCAACCAATTTGTCAAATACTTCTTTTAAAATTTCTAGATGCTCATCAAAATCTTTTGTTGCTACCATAATGTCGTCTAAATATATAATGACTTTTCCATCCCTAATCATATCGGCAAATATCCTGTTTATAAACCTTTGAAATGTAGACGGCGCATTTCTGAGGCCAAATGGCATACGAAGAAATTCAAACTGACCAAGCGGTGTCGTAAATGACGTAAACTTCACTGAATCCTCATGCATGTATACATGGAAAAACCCATTCTTTAAGTCGAGTTTCGAAAATAGGGTTTTTCCTGCAAGTCTATCTAACAGATCATCAATAAGTGGAATAGGATAACTATCTTTTGAAGTCGCCTTGTTTAATTTTCTGAAATCAACGCACATTCTAAGTTCACCTGTAGTCTTTTTTACGAGCACGATTGGGGAAACATATTCTGACTCACTCGGCCTAATATATTCTTTGCTTAAGTATTCGTCAATTATTTTTTGCAATTCAGCCTTTTCGCTATAAGAAAGTCGTCTTGGATTACAGCTAAACGGACTTATGTCATTGATTGTTAGTTTCATTTCGCACTTAACCTTTGGTTCACTTGGTCGATTTTTTTTCAAATAGAATTCAGAAAAAATATTTTCAAACATTGTCGTTTCTTTGAAACTTAAAGTT
The DNA here is from genome assembly GCA_018150345.1 of Drosophila equinoxialis. NCBI lineage: Eukaryota > Metazoa > Arthropoda > Insecta > Diptera > Drosophilidae > Drosophila > Drosophila equinoxialis. Next base: position 167,201 of record JAECWI010000218.1, read on the forward strand.
TTGCCAACAGAATATTTTGAATTTACCACGTCACAATCAATATTTAGCATTTGGTTTTCAAAATTATCTTCATTGCTCAAGTCACGGCTTAACTTAATACTTTCGGGCATTGACTCTTTACACAGATCATCGTCAAGCTGTAGTACAATTTTAGCTTTACATATTTTCATAAAATCTCTACCTAACAGTATTGGACTTCCCATAGACTTGTTGGAAACAATCAGTAGTCGAACGCAAACATTTTTATTCAATATTTCAACGTAACATAAAATACTTCCAAAGACTTCAAGTTTACTTTTATTTAAACCAAAATATGCATGTTCCGGACCGGGTTCCAATTTAATTTTATCTGGAACGAACTCCTTTTTAATTAAGCTAACTGCGCTTCCCGAGTCTATGAGGCATCCTAGAGAAAATACATCATTATCTATGTGAACTTTTACAGTTCTTATATTATCCAAACTTACTGATATTGCCGCGGGCTTCTTCTTGTTTTGACTGCAATCTGCCACTCGGTGACCCATTTCACCACATCCAAAGCAGCACCGATTCTTTATTGGCTTGTTACAGTCGGCTGCTAGGTGACCCAGACAGTTACAGTTGAAGCACCTGAATGTGGGCTTCTTCTTTGCGGAAATATTTGGCAGAGATACAGGTTTTTCACGCTGCAGCACTATGTTGACAAATGCTGCCAAAACGTCATCCTTAGACCCAAAACGTTGCAAACAAGCCATCTCTCGCAAGTGACGGTCTGGTATCCCGTTAACAATATACTCGACCATCTCGTCCTCCGGCAAACGCAAGCCACCAGCTAGGCCAACTTTGTCGTTAAAATAATTCAGGAACGGTTCGCCGACACACCACTTGCGTGCTTCAAACTCTCGACGAATTATTATATTAGTCTTCTTTGACCCGAAGACTTTTCCCATGGCATCGAATATGGTTTTCACAGGCTGACTCAAACACTCAGGGTTTGAGTGTATCCATTCCAAGGCTTTGCCCGTTAGTTTGCCGAAGACAAGCAAACGTAAATTATTTTCGTTCAAGTTGAATGATCTTTCCAAATGGGCGGAAGATATCCAATTATAAACATTTCCATTACCGTCAAAATCGGGTACAAAATCTTTCACATCTTTGGCCAAAACCTGGTCACCTGTCTTCGTCGCCAGCCAGCTGCTTGAGTTGCCAGACTCAGGGTTGCCAGCAAGGCGCAAAAACTCGTTCTCTCTACGAATCAATTCGATTTCTTTGCAAAGTAGTTTCAGCTTTTTTTCATCGTGTACTTTACTATGTTTTCTTCTTTTTGGTTCTCTTCATTTGGCTTCTCATTTGTTGCGTTGCGCTCTCCGTCGATACTCTTTTCATTTGACTTCTCATTTGTTGCTTTGTAAATTCCTTGCTGTTCACTCAGAATGCTCTCGTTTTCTGTCTCTCTTTCTGTCTGCGTCTCTCTTTCTGCATCGTTTTGTTCATTTTCTGCTTTTTTGTTCGTTCTGTTCGTTTGCCGTTACTTCTTGCTGCTGTTGACCTTGGAACAAGTCTGCACCGAAATTTTGCGTTTGATCGGCGCCATCGTCCGACGTACACAGAATGCTCTTTAGGTGCTCCAAGCAATCTTTTCCAGGGGGATCCGCGCGTTTACCTAGTCCTCCGTTAGGAGCAGCTCCATCTTTTGGATGTTGCCCTCTCGCTACAGGGCTGAGTTGGTTTAAACGTTCGGCTAGCACATTTTTAGTGCCAGTATCTGGTAAATTTAAGTTTTTGCACCAGATTTGTAACTGGAACTTTGAAAAATCATCAGGATTTATTGAATCCATTATTGTTTTTTAATTTTTTTTCCTAGCTAAATTATAGCTTTTCAACTGTATTTTCACTGGGTTAACTATGAACACTTCTGAAATTATAGCGAGTAAAACACGTCTGACTTCGGTGAGCTCTCCATAAAAACTGAACCGCTCTCATTCTTTTTATTTCATTCTCTCTGTTCTTTTCTTCGAGTGAGATAGCACACTACTCGTACTGTACCACTGCATAAAACTTAAAACTAATTTGTAACAAAGAAAAGAGTAAGATATACTTAAGGCTAAACATATTGCACTGGGGGAAAGAGTAAGATATACTTAATACTAATACATATTGCTACAAAAGCAATAGCGTACAAGTAAACGAACTTAATTTTTTAATACACACTATAAATAAATAAGAAGGCATTACAGTGTAATTTATTAACGTGACACCAATCACAGAACGCATGGAGATCTGATTGCAAATACTGTTGAAATGAAGGATTATTATATGAATAACAAATCTTGACGTCATCCGCAAACATGAGCACGCGTGAATGAGCCAAGGCCAAAGGCAAATCATTTATAAACAAGGTTAATAACAGTGGGCCCAAATGACTGCCTTGGGGGACACCTGACGTAACTCGAATAGTTTTAGATATCGAGGAACGAAAAGACACCTTTTGGGTTCTGCCAATAAGATACGACTTTAACCAAGCCAATATTTTCGGGGAAAAACCCATGATGTTAAGTTTCATGAAAAGCATAGAATGATCAACCGTATCGAAAGCCTTACTAACGTCAGTATAAATTGATGATGTCAAATTGATGTGACACTTTTTACGGAAGCCACGGTGTTACAAGGGTAGTCAATTCTAAAAGGTTGGTAAGGGACGAACGACCCTTCATGAAGCCATGCTGACAAGGAGAAATAGTGGATCTGGATAGGTGTTGAAGGGAAGACGTAATAATTTTCATCAAACAGCTTAGGTATTGCCGAAAGTTTGCCAATGCCACGGTAGTTAGAAATATCCGATTTGCTACCCATTTTAAAAAGCGGAATAATAAAAGACTCCTTGCAAATATCAGGGAAGCTACAAGTCTCACTCGATATAAAGAATAACCAAGATAAAGGCTTAGATAGGGAAATCGAACACATTTTAAGGATGCAACTAGGTATATTATCAGGCCCGGGTACGAAGGAAGACGTCATAGATGACAAGCTAGAGATAATACAGTCTTCAGTAATACTGGGAAAAAAAAAACAATTTAAATGTGGAATTGAGAAGGGATAAGGTGTGGGATCCGAAGCAGTAGTAGAAAAAGTCGACTGAAAGAATTTAGCAAACAGATCTGCAATATCTGAATCACTATTAGCAGTCTGGTCATAAAGTCTGAAGGTGGAAGGTAGTAAATTAGAGCGTCTTTTGGAATTAACAAAGTTGTAAAATTATTTGAGGTTCTTATAAAATTCAACCTTACAGAGAATGATATAATTATTGTAGCATTGAGTATTTAAAAGACAAAATTAAGATGTGGCTACACAATAATTTGCATAGTCAAGCCGCGAACCAGTTTTTTTAAATCTATTAAAATATCTCCATTTAATGTTACGGAGATTAGAGAGCCTACGTGGGAACCAGACTTGCGAATTGGAGACGGTAGAGACATTCACATAAGGAACGAGGAAAAAAAATAAATTTAGACTCGATCATTTAGATTCGCAAAAAGTAGGTAAGTTAAAGAATATATTGCATGAATTTAGTGATATTCAGTATAGGAAAGGTGAAAATTTGACCTTTACCAGAACAATAAAACTTATCAGAATAAAACACGAGGACCTAATATACAAACACCCATACAAATACCCACAAATCTTTGGCGAAGAAGTCAATAAACAGAGTAATAAAATAATAAAACAGGAAATCATTCGCAATTCGATATAACCCTATTGTTCTCCAATCTGGATCGCACCTCAAAAAGAGGCCACTTTCTAAACCTAGGGTGTTTAATCCAAACGAAACAATAATAAGTTCCCTTGTCCGTTCGTGTCTAATAGCCACAAAGCCATTTCTCCAAGCAACAAAAGTTCCGCTTAATTAATCGACTACCGTAGTCTAAACTAGATTACGGTCGATGACAAGTTCCCAATACCGGATGAATATGGATGAAATATTAGACAAACTTGGAAAGTGTCAATATTTCACAACCAATGCCTTCGCCAATGGATTCCATCAAATCCAAATGGATCATAAATCAATCGAAAAAACCTCATTCTCCATTATACATGGTCATTACGAGTACACACGAAACTAATTGCGCTAAAAAATGGTCGAAATCTATTGTGTTTAATCCAAACGAATCGAAAAATTACTATACCTCACCAAATTTGCAGAAAAATAGAGTATTTGGATCAAACGACAGGGAAGCGTATCAGTGGATCAGTGGATCAGTGTTTTGGTTTCTAGGGTAGCGCGTCACCAGCTGTGAGCGCGCCAACGATGCAAGCAACGACAACACAACGAAGAAAAGAAACGGAAAATCAAATCTGTTATTGTCGCTTTGTTGGGAGAACAGACATGAAAAAATTTATCAGAGAATCGGCTGTACTCGTTTTCTTGAGTTGAGACAGAATTTGTTGAATTTTCATTTTTTGCAGTGTTAAGCAACATACGCACACAAACAAGTGCACACATACAACTACAGACACCCTATTCAGACACCAGTAACAAATGATGTCCCTTTTGGTGGTTCCGCAACTCCGAAAATAAATGAAGCATAAACAGCTTGAGCTATGAGCTCGCATTGGTCTAGGATGCGCAATATACGCAGGCGGCTTTTGCTAAGCGGGCAAGAATTGTTGGGTTGCCGCCTTGCAAGCCCATTCCTGCGGAGGCTGAGACTTCGGCTATCATCGCTAAAAGCGCAGGAAGGGCTGTAACACCGGCAATGGCTCCCAGCAGCCCGGAGACTACGGCTTTTCCAAAAGTTCTCTCCAACGTGTCAGAGCTAGATGAGCTGGGCTCGCTCATTTGGGAATTAGACACTATATTACAAATAGGAGATGGCAAGGAACGAGTGCCATATTATGATGGTGGTAAAGGCGGCAAGGAGCAAAATCGCCACCAAAACATCGTCTTTTGAGGAATGATGCAAAAAAGCTGGATGTGATGGGAAACACCCCCAACGCTAGAAAGAGGACGCGGTTGCCCAGCGCATTACACCACCAAAGACAAAGCGTACAATTGCGCAGAGCGCCTCACGCTTCACAACCCATGCAGCCGCGAAATGGTAGACTGTCTCACCTAAGAGAGTGAGCAAGCCATTCATCAGGAAAGCCAGGCCGGAGGTTATACTGATTAAAGCGAAGGAGGGCTGCACATATACCGAAATCCTGAGCCTAGTCACCAGAACGCCAGGCGGCAAGCTCGACGAAGTAAATAAAAACGGCTACGGTTGACTTACTGTTTTGCAAACAGCAAAAAAATGACTGAGGTCATCAATCTTCAGTACAGCATGTGCCGAGGCGTGGCTGGAAATGCGGAATCTCGACCCTTTAGCGTCAGAAGCAGAAATAAAAAAGTCAATCCAGCTGAAAATTGGCGATAACGCAGAGCAAGTTAAAATAAGGCCTGCGTAAGTCGTACAGAAGCAAACAGATGGCCATCTTAAGCATGCCGCGTCTAATAGCAGTCACACTATTGGGAGAAAGCTCTATAGAAGTTGGCTGGGACGTATGCCTGATCATAAAAAGGCAGAGCAGAGAATTGCACTAGTGCCAAAGACTGGACGAACTGGTGTCTTAGATGCAGACAGGACTTGACATGATCACTCCTGGGCTTCTGACACGACATTCAAGGCTGCAATCTGGAATTGCGGTTCCAAAGTCCAGCCTATGCAGAACACTAAAGCATTTAAGTGTTTCGTAGCGCTTATTGGAGACAGCTGCTACATGAGTTTGAATCGGCAGTAGATTAACTCTCTATGAATGCCACATTTGGCATGCAGAAGCAGGGTCATAATTGCCGGTGACTTTAATTCCTGGTCAACGGAATGGGGCAGCAGTCAGTCAAATACTAGATGCCGTACCGTTCTGGAGGCGTTAGCAGCTTTGGATCTGGTAATGCTAAATTCTGGCTCGGAGAACACTTTCCAGAGAGCTGGAGTAGACAGTTGATCCAACAAACTGATTGGAAACTTTGCAACCACTTCACATCGAATGATCATTTGGCCATAATGTGCACAATCGGCAAAAATCCATCAAACAACGCATCTGCAAAAAAAACCGAAAATGTACCGGGTGGAAATGCTTAACCTCAACGAGTTTGAGGCCTTCCGCAACTCACAGGTGACGCAAACAATTGTGACAAACTGTTGATAGACGCGATTTCAAGAGCCAGTATGACGATACGAAGGGGCCACACCAACCAAAGGTGAAACAGAACAAGTAGCAGGGGCAAAATTGATAAACGTAAACCCTGAAACACCAAAGCACCTAACAGCAGTAAAAACATTTATAAAGAACTGCGACAATGAAAAAGTCAGAGCAATAATAGAAGCAGGCAATTTCACTGAAATGAATAAAATTTGTAAACACATCTATAGACCGGGATCAAAGTGTCTTCTATAATACAAGAAACAACTACACAAATAGAAACACATATAATAATGGAAAAAAAAACCAACTATGATAATACTAGGAACTACAATAATACTAATAATACAATACAATAATATAATATAATTATAATTATAATCGAAGAAATTATAGCAATAGTACTACAAGAACTAATTAAGCTCTAAAACACAACAAATATCGAAGGAAATTCGGAAAACTCCGAAAGTCCTCTGATGTAAAGAATATAACATATGAAATAGATATCTTAAATCGCAAACTTAATAGCTACGATGTATCTAGGCACAGACAGACGGACATGGCTATATCGACTCAGCTCCTCATGCTGATCAAGAATATATATACTTTATGTGCGTTACAAACATCTGACCAATTTTATAATACCCTCTGCAAGGGTATAAAAATAAAATATGAAGTCATTACAGTCGACATACACAAACGGAAGAAATGGTTACTTCCTGTACTACTAAGGCGGAGATTCTAAAACATATTAGACGTGTCAATATGTGCGATGTTCATCAATCCCACTGTACAAGAAGATAACAGACGAGACAATGTAATAAAATAAAAGGTTACATATAAAAAGAAAACAGGATAGGTTTAAATAAAGATGATTAGAATTAATTACGAGCGAGGAAGGACAACATCGCAGTTTTTATAACCGGAAGCGATGTTTCGTAAACGATAACGCGCCAAGTTCTGTTGTAGTCACTACATAGTATACGAAAAGGTTTATGCAGAGAAAAGTTAGTTGTGCAAGGGGGAAGTAAGCGGTGTGAAATTGCGGGTCCTTCTAGATGGAACAGAAATGTTAATTTGGCTCAACAGCTCGGAAGAGTCCATCTCACCATTCAAAAGTTTGTAAAGAAAAGTTACACCAATCATAGTTCTACGATTAGTTCAAGAAGCAAGGTTAATTAACTGTCATGTCGGCATACATAAGAAATCTGGAATTAAAAAGAACGGTAGGGAGATCATTAATAAAAATTCTCAGTAAAGACAATTAGGTCAAAATCAAAAGGCAGACTATCTACAAAGAGTTTAGTAAGTTTAGTATTAAGGCCTTTGACATTCTGATAGCAGGAAGGAAGTTGTTATTTTTTTGATAGAGTAGAAGAAGGAATAGGTAGGGAAGGAGTGGGAATAGATGAAGAAGAAAGAGGAATAGATGGTGAAGTAATCCTTGTTTGTGTGTCTTCCTTTTTCTGGATGTAAACTCCTTCACAATTAAGCTCTTTGGCCAGAAGCTAGAACTGCAGATACAGTCAAAGAACTCAATTGGGACACTGATTTTAAAAGATGAAATTTCTCTAGAATATCAAAATTTAAATGTGGGCCATGACATCATCCGATGTAGCATCAGGGAGAAGTCTCGAAACAAAAATGTGTTTTTTAGGTGGCACTCCCACCAATGGTTTCGGTTGGACATACCATTCGTCTGCGGAACTGGAGTTTGCATTGGTTGAGAAAAACTGGCGGACCCACTTATCAGGTTATCCTTTCATTCATTTCATCTCCCACGATCCGGCATGACTCACATCCTCATTTGAGATACTTTTTATACCCTTGCAAAAAGGGTATATTAATTTTGGTCAGAAGTGTGCAACGCATAGAACGAAGCATCTCAGACCATATAAAGTATATATATTCTTGATCAGCACGACGAGACGAGTTCAAATAGCCATGTCCGTCCGTCCGTCCGTCCGTCCGTCCGTCTGGATCAACGCGAACTCCTCCGAGACCGTAACAGCTACAGAAATTTTGAAATGTTGCACGTAGGCTTGTATATCTCGGATTCAGCCGGATCGGACCACTATATCATATAGCTCCCATACAAACGTCAAACGCTATTTTCGGAGCTGTCGTCATGATATTTAATATTGGTGAATTTATTGCACCTATAAACAACTGTGCCAAATTTGGTCAAGATCGGGTAACTATATCATATAGCTCCCATACAAACAGCAAAGTCAATAACATCATTAATTATAAAATTATATAGCTATAAAGCTATTGTCATAAAAGTTGGTATTTATCACTTTTGTGTTCTTATTAATAATTGTGCCAAATATGATCAAGATCGGGAGACTATATCATATAGCTCCCATACAAACGGCAAAGTCACGAACAGTGACTTTCTCAACAACTTCGTTAATTTTATAGCTATTGTCATAAAAGTTGGTATTTGTCAGTTTTGTGTTCTTATTAATAATTGTGCCAAATTTCATAAAGATCGGGTAACTATATCATATAGCTCCCATAGAAACGATCGGTGGAAAACAGTGACTTATATGAAAAAGTTCGTTATATCCTATGCTAAGATTGAAGGCCGTTCTTTCGCAAACATTAGACTTTTTGGATAAAACGTTTTTACACTTTGCTATCTATGGGTAAGGAAAGAATTACCAAAACAGTTGCAAGGGTATACAAACTTCGACGCGCTCGAAGTTAACCCCGGCCCTCTGGTTTTGATCTAAAAGATCCTTCACCCTGCATGTAAAGCCAGCGCACTTAACATGTACTGTAGTTTTACACAACCAACGGTAAATAAAAATTATTCAGGGGTGTGGCTGGCTGCAAACAATTTTTAAGCGAACAGGCAAATAAGAAACAGGAACAGGAAATAAGAAAAATTGGTAATCAAACAAATAAAAATGAGAAATGAGAAATGAGAAATGATTTGGTAATAAAATATATAACTCACTTTGGGGTGCACAATGGTTAAAAAGAAAAAGAGAGCACTGACTAAGAGATATAGACTCTATATTACAGACACACAATAGACTGCAATATAATCGCAAATAACGTCGATGAGTGAAACGAAAAATTAGAAAAAAGTCAAAGAGCGCGAGCGCGGGAGTTAGAAATCACAATAACAAAAACACTGCAACAAGAACACAAAGAAATTGCGAGACAACAACAAATGAGCGTTGCTTGTGATTTGCAAGAAAAAGAAAAATAAGATATTAAGGTGGGATAGAGAAAAAAAAAAAAAAACCAACGAAGGTTATAAACAGAAATTCAAGTTGTTAAAAATTATTAACACAAACACACAAAAACGCAACGAGTGATACGGTACAATTTAGATTTACCAATAAATTTAAATTTCAATTGCGATGCAGATTAAAAAAAATTTTTAAAAAATGTAAATCAGTTAAAAACGCGGGAACTTAAAAAAACACGTGCGTCTTCTTCGAGAGCGTTGATGTAAATTGTTGTTGGAGGAGAACTCCTGAATTTAAAAACTATCGATATATCGCAAGCTCAAAGAGAACTCAATCAAGCATCACTGTTGGCTCTCTTCTTGCGTTTCCATTTACATCTTTACTTTAAATTACTCTCTACTAGCACATAGCGTTAAGAATTTACTGTACCATGATAACTCGAATGGGACGGACGCAAATAAATGTAAAACGGAATAATGTCGACTAATCTTTTTGGGAAAATTCTGGAACTATAGGCAAGGGAAGTTATGAAGCATCGAGTCTCCTAACGAGGAAGCAATTTATTAAATGGCCGAGAAATTGGCCAACATTTTGGCGACCGTGATAGGACAAAAACTTGCTGATAAATAAGTTTTGTTTAATTGCAACTAAGTTGGATTCGTCGTTTCATAATTTCGTAAGCCACCACAAGTTTGCGAAAAGGGATTGCAAGAGGTAATCAGTCATCAAACATTCATTGAGACATATAGAAAGAAAGGTCGATATCATAAACCACGTTTAAACTCTCCACATACTGCAATGAAGTCATTGGAATGAAACCGCAAGTATTCAATCAAACAATTACTGTACTCGTACATGTACAATAAAAGAAAACCGAACAATTATGTTTTCATCGTTTGTCATTCCACTCTTTACATACCCAAACACACGAGCATTAGAGCCTGCGCCAACTGTACATCAAATGAAGTAAGTAAGTCGTCTCGCCGACTTGGGTATACCATACACCAGTAAAACAAATATTTCAAATTTGTAATAACTAATGCATTTGCCTATTTTCCACAATTCTGTTCACATGCTTGTTACAAGCATATCTCAGTATCTCGCGCACTTATGCATATAAGCACCCTAGCGCCCCCACCCGCCAACGGCCATCAAAGGCCTTATGCAAAAACGTTTATATGCATAACTCAGCTATTTTTTGTCCGATTTTCATCAAATTTGGTATTTTGCTCGGTATTAGTATCAAATTTAAGTGTGCCAAATTTGATTGCACAAGGTAAAAAATTACGGGAGATAATCGAGTTTTTCAAATTTCGGGGGCGGAAAGGGGCGTGGCAAAAACTTTATACATACAAAATGTGCGCATTTACTATGCAAATATACATACCAAATTTGGTGTCTCTAGCTGCAATAGTTTTTGAGATAAACGTTTTTTTGAATTGCGTGGGCGGAAAGGGGCGTGGCAAAAATTTGAAACAAACTTGATCACTCTACATACTACACGAGCCTACATTCCAAATTTGGTGGCTCTAGCTTTTATAGTCTCCGAGATCTAGGTGTTCATACGGACAGACGGACAGACGGACGGACGGACAGACGGACGGACAGACGGACATGGCTAGATCGACTCGGCTGTTGATACTGATCAAGAATATATATACTTTATGGGGTCGGAGAAGCTTCCTTCTGCCTGTTACATACATTTTGGCGACTTTAATATACCATTTCACCCTATGGGTGTATGGTATAAAAACAGTTAAGTTTGCGAACACATAACTATTCAACATTAGCGTTGGTTCTGCTACTTGGAGGTGTTGCTGGCGTTTATTGAAACATTATGGGCAAAGACGATTCAAATACTCCCGTTAGCTCAAAGGGAACAGACAAACTTACAAACATTAGATCCCAGCGGACTCAGTTTGAAAATCATATTCGAAATTAATTTTGATGAAATGTACATAAAGGTCAAGGTACATTTATTGTCTCTTTTACAAAGAAAACGTTCAACGGGACCAGTAAACGAATCGGATAAGAGTTTTATGAGTTCTTCAATGTCTCCTACAGTGGTTCAATGTCAACGATTGCCCAAACTGAAATTACCCAGTTTCGATGGCAAATATTCAGCGTTTAAGAGATTCAAATCGTCTTTCCTGAATCTAATTCACAACGATCACCACATGCCAACAATTGATAAGTTCAATTATCTTCTCGAATGTTTATCAGGACCCGCACGTCAGGTTGTACAGTCGTTCCAAGTCACCGAACAAAACTACAGTCAAGCTTGGTCAAGATTAGAAGCTCGCTACGACAACGACGTTCTAATTTTCCATGATTGTATATCGAGTTTGTTCCGTTCTATACGCGGATCACTTCTTACAATAGGATCAACTTAGGAGATAATGAATAACATGATTCATATACTTCTTACGAAGGTTCATGCTGAGTTCAAAGGTATCTACGACGAAAAGCAAAGCTTCGACAAGCTTTCAACGTGCCAACCATTGCTGCTCCAACAACAACAATGACAACAAATCAAATGAAAGCTGCGTTTTCTGCAATTTTTTTATTTATATTTTTTTCAGGAGTCTGTTCTCCCGCCTACCTACGCTTTCGAGACTCAGTCAGTAGCTTTAAACTCTTGCGAGAGCTTAAGAAAACTGGCGGACAGAATCAAACTATCCTTTGTTTGCCGCATAAAAAGTTCCATTTCATCTTCCACGATCCGGCATGACTCACATCCCCATTTGAGACCCTTTTTATACCCTTGCAAAAGGGGGTATAATAATTTTGGTCAGAAGTGTGCAACGCATAGAACGAAGCATCTCAGACTATATAAAGTATATATATTCTTGATCAGCACGACGAGACGAGTTCAAATAGCCATGTCCGTCCGTCCGTCCGTCCGTCCGTCCGTCCGTCCGTCTGGATCAACGCGAACTCCTCCGAGACCGTAAGAGGTACAGAGCTGCACGTAGGCTTGTATATACTGCAGGCATTGTATATCTCGGATTCAGCCGGATCGGACCACTATATCATATAGCTCCCATACAAACGTCAAAGTCACGAAACAGTGACTTTCTCAATAACTTCATTAATTTTATAGCTATTGTCATGAAAGTTGGTATTTGTCAGTTTTATGTTCTTGTTCATGATTGTGCCAAATTCGATCAAGATCGGGTGACTATATCATATAGCTCCCATACAAACGGCAAAGTCACGAACAGTGACTTTCTCAATAACTTCATTAATTTTATAGCTATTGTCATAAAAGTTGGTATTTGCCAGTTTTATGTTCTTATTAATGATTGTGCCAAATTTGATCAAGATCGGGTGACTATATCATATAGCTCCCATACAAACGGTAAAGTCACGAACAGTGACTTTCTCAATAACTTCATTAATTTTATAGCTATTGTCATAAAAGTTGGTATTTGTCAGTTTTATGTTCTTATTAATGATTGTGCCAAATTCGATCAAGATCGGGTGACTATATCATATAGCTCCCATAGAAACGATAGGTGGAAAACAGTGACTTTCATCAAAAAGTTCGTTATATCCTATGCTAAGATTGAAGGCCGTTCTTTCGCAAACATTAGTCTTTTTGGATAAAACGTTTTTACACTTTGATGGCTGTGGGTAAGGAAAGAATTACCAAAACAGTTGCAAGGGTATACAAACTTCGACGCGGTCGAAGTTAACCCCGGCCCTCTGGTTTTTATCTAAAAGCCGGCGCAGTTAATATGTACTGTAGTTTTACACAACCAACAGTAAATAAAACTATTCAAGGGTGGGTCGGGGTGCAAACCAATTTTTAAGCGATCAAACAGGCATTATAACGTAATAAGAAAAATTGGTAATCAAACAAATAAAAAATGAGAAATGTTTTGGTAATAAAATATATAACTCACTCTGTGGTCCGGAAATAATGGGAAATAGAGATTTTGAGGGTGCACAAGGCTTAAAAGAAAAAGAGATCACTGACTAAGATATATAGAGCAAGGCCCGGCACTCATATCCCCGGGGGACGAACACGTTCGGCACCTCTAATGCGTGTAACCGAACGGCTGCCGAAGTCCTCACACAAAATAAGAAATGAAGTAAGTAAGTCGTCTCGCCGACTTAGGTATACCATACACCAGTAAAACAAATATTTCAAATTTGTAATAACAAATGCATTTACGTTTTTTTTTTTTTTCAAAAATTCTGATTGCATGCTTTTTGGAAGTATATCTTAGTATCTCGCTCATGCAAGGTTACGACCACCCTAGCGCCCCCACCAGCCAACGGCCAACTAGAATAACGTTTATATGCATAACTTGGCTATTTTTAGTTCGATTTTGATCAAATTTGATATCAAATTGATGTGCGACAAATTTGGTTACAAAAGGTAAAAAATTACGTGAGATAATCGAGTTTTCTAAATTACGGGTGCGGAAATGGGCGTGGCAAAATCGTTCCATATAGAAGATATGCGCACATCCTATGGGTGTATGGTATAACAATCATTAGTTTTCTAGCATTTCGACGCAAGCAGATCTATGTCGCTTTGTTGAGAGAACAGACATGAAACCAGAGGGCCAGGCCTAACTTAAACATCGTCAAAGTTTGTATACCCTTGCAAATTTTTGGTAACTATTTCCTTAGCTATAGCCATCAAAGTGAAATAAGTTTTATATAAAAATGCTAATGTGTGCTAAAAAACGGCCTACAATCTTAGCATACGAAATAACTATCAAAATCACTGTTTTCCACCGATAGTTCCTATGGGAGCTATATGATATAGTCACCCGATCTTAACAAATTTGGCATAGTTGTGTATATGTGTAATAAATTTACCAATATTAAATTTCACGACAATAAGTTAGAAAATAACGAAGTTATTGGGAGGTATACGATATAGCTCGAATAGAATCCGAGATATACAAACTGTGCAGTATATATAAGCCTACATGCAAAATTTCAGCTCTGTAGATCTATCGGTCTAGGAGGAGTTCGCGTCGATCCAAACGGACGGACGTGGCTATTTGAACTCGTCTCGTCGTTCTGAGCAAGAATATATACTTTATACGATCGGAGATGCTTCCTTCTATGCGTTGCACACTTCTGACCATGAAGAAAGACAATTTGTCTGGCCAGACACTAACAAAACATATTTTAATCAATAAATAACTCCAAAATATTACATGTTTTCCACCGATCGTTCCTATGGGAGCTATCTTGATTAAATTTGGCCCAGTTGATTATAGGTGTAATAGACTCACCAATATTAGATTTCACGATAATAGCTGAGAAAGTACCGAAGTTATTGAGAAAAGTCACTGTTCGTGACTTTGCCGATGGTTGGGAGCTATATGATATAGTGATCCGATCCGGCTGAATCCGAGATATATAACCACTACAGTATACACAAGCCTCATGCAAAATTTCAACTCTGTAGCTCTTACGATCTAGGAGGCGTTTGCGTTGATTCAGACGGACGGACAGAGTGACGGACGGACGGATAATGTATTGATGTTTCTTTTTCTTCCTTTTTATTGGTAAATTTAAAATAGAATTTATAATTTTATAATGTTACGCTGTTTTCTTCATAGTTTACATGACATGCTTGAAGATATTTTCTGCCTAATAGTATTGTCGTTTGTTGATGAAAATTTATGGCACTAAAATTTTTGATGGTTGGGGCAAAGTTTGCAGGGTTCAAAGGATCCGCTTTTATTAAGCTCTATTCCTGAAAAGCCTGTATCTATATCTAGATTTTTAGTTGGTCATAGGGGATTGATTGAATGTACTCTCTTTAATCCACTTGTTTTGTCTGAGCTGTCTGATCCGAGGCTGCTTGATGAAAATTTTTGGACTATTCCATTCTACTCTAACCACTGGTACTTTCTATTTGCCTTTTAGTATGTTGATTCTGAATCTTGTCTGCCCTGATTAAGATTTTGTTGAAATTGTTCTTGAAGGTGTTGCAGAGAATTGCACTAGTGCCAAAGACTGGACGAACTGGTGTCTTAGATGCAGACAGGACTTGACATGATCACTCCTGGGCTTCTGACACGACATTCAAGGCTGCAATCTGGAATTGCGGTTCCAAAGTCCAGCCTATGCAGAACACTAAAGCATTTTAGTGTTTCGTACGCGCTTATTGGAGACAGCTGCTACATGAGTTTGAATCGGCAGTAGATTAACTCTCTATGGATGCCACATTTGGCATGCAGAAGCAGGGTCATAATTGCCGGTGACTTTAATTCCTGGTCAACGGAATGGGGCAGCAATCAGTCAAATACTTGATGCCGTACCGTTCTGGAGGCGTTAGTAGCTTTGGATCTGGTAATGCTAAATTCTGGCTCGGAGAACACTTTCCAGAGAGCTGGAGTAGACAGTTGATCCAAAAACTGATTGGAAACTTTGCAACCACTTCACATCGAATGATCATTTGGCCATAATGTGCACAATCGGCAAAATGCCTAACCTCAACGAGTTTGAGGCCTTCCCCAACTCACAGGTGACGCAAACAATTGTGACAAACTGTTGATAGACGCGATTTCAAGAGCCAGTATGACGATACGAAGGGCCACACTAACCAAAGGTAAAACAGAACAAATAACAGGGGCAAAATTGAAAACGTAAACCCTGAAACACCAAAGCATCTAACAGCAGTAAAATCATTTATAAAGAACTGCGACAATGAAAAAGTCAGAGCAATAATAGAAGCAGGCAATTTCACTGAAATGAATGAAATTTGTAAACACATCTACAAATATAGAACGGGATCGTAATATAAGTCGTCTTCTATAATACAAGAACCAACTACACAAATAGAAACACATATAATAATAGAAATAATACTTTTCAAAATAGAAACCCAAATCGTAATACTAACTATGATAATACTATGAACTGCAATATTACTAATAATACAATACAATAATATAATTTAATTATATTTATAATCGAAGAAATTTAAGCAATAGTAATACATGAACTAATTAACCTCTAAAACACAACAAATATCGAAGGAAATTCGGAAAACTCCTAGAGTCCTCTGATGTAAAGAATAGAGCAAATAAAATAGATATCTTAAATCAAAAACTTAATAGCTACATAACTTCAAAGTTTGACGATGTACGGACAATAAAATTACTTTTAAAAAACAAAATATTAAGACATTACAGTCGACATACACAAACGGAATAAAATGGCACTTCCTGTACTACTAAGGCGGAGATTCTAAAACATATCAGACGTTCAAATTAAAGAAAGCGTTCATACACGATCTCATGAATGAAAGAGTGCTTCAGGCACCCGTAGTCCGTGCGGGCACTTTTGCTCGGCAATTGCCTGCTCGAAGTACAAGTTGAGAGCGTAAAAAAAGGTAGTGTCGCACATACTATTGACGAAATCAATATTACGTCGCTTTGTTACGCAGCTTCACGCAAAAAAAATTACTGCCTTACTTTCTTACATGGCAACTTTTAAAAAATTTATTATTTAATTTATTTTTATATTACAATATAAGCGAACACGCATAATGTACTATAAATGTAATATATACATATATATATTATGAAAAATCAAAACTGGGTATGAGCCGGCTTTTTAATCGAGACAAATACCAAAAACGGAAGGCCCGCCGTATTAAACATGTTGTTTTTACACTTACTGTAAACCATCTTTTTTGCATATAGTACAATATAACAAAACTATAACAAAAAATTTGGGCGCGATGGTTAGTTGGTTTACACTAATTCTGATGGAGCCCAAGGGTATGCACATAAAAAAAGGTGGAATCTGCAGTTGCAAGCTTTGCCGTTCTTTTCTCGCTTCATGTCGTTTGAATTCCCAACTACTTTTAGCGTTGAAGATATGGTATAGCCATTACAACTGTGGATTCTTTAGCGAAGTCTGCTGATGATAGAACTTGGTGGTTCTTGAAATAGCTATACAGAGAACCTGCTTTGTTGCCTATGATTTAAAATCTTATAAAATTAGTAAGATTTATTGACCTGAAGCCGGCTCATACCCAGTTTTGATTAACTTCAATAAGGTCGAAATCTAGACAAATATTATGAAAAATATGTGTAATAGCTGATACAAAATATGCATTAATTTTTATGACATTTATGTAAAAGGAACATAAGGCTCATATACGGACTTTGTTTTAATTTTTTATTCGTTTCTTGACATACGATTTGCGGAGTGTAAAGCCGCTTAAGCACACAAGCAAGCGCACGCATACATCGACAGTTTTCGTTGGCTCTCTTTGTGCCTCACCCTGCTATAGATTTTTTTTGCAGTGCTGTGGAACAAGACGGACGTGTTTTGAGGATTGAAAAAGTTGAAGCGTCATAGACGGACGCCAAAGTCGAGCCGAGCCAAACGCCGATTGTCATTTTATACATCTTGTAATCTCTATTTAGTCGTATTTTCATATAAACCCCTAGACTACAATCTCGTAAATAAAACCCCACATATATGAATATTGTATATGTAAGTATAATAAAACCATGTATTGTTTCCAAATTCTGACTCCAACAAACTAAGTCTTATTCGTTGATAAACAAAGACAGGTTTAAATAATAATAAACTAAAAGAATATTAATGTATTATATTATTATTATTATATGTCGACCGTGACACGGTACCAAAGAACCTGCAGCAGCCGTACATCGGACGTCAGGATCGCGCGGTCAAATACAAATAAAACGGACAAGCAATTAAAATATGATTAATTACAGCTAATTCGAGCCAAGTGTGCTAAGATAGAGGTTTTCACAAGAGACAGAGATCTGATCTGATTACTGGATACAGAAGATTAAAATCAGAACAAAGGACTCGAAAAGGTTCATGCAAAGAATAGTGTTGTACAGTGTTTTAAAGATAGAGGAATAAACTTTCTATTAGATCTATGGGGTACAGATAGGTTTAACTGTTTTAATAGCACCAAGCATTACTCTACGATTAATTAAAAAAGGAATATTGATTAAAGGAAGCCTACTGGCGTAGGATGGGAAATTGTCATTGCGGTTGTATTTCGATGGTCAAATTCTTTGGCCCTTGTTTCACAAACCCAAGAACATTCATAGTTTTACTGTCTGTAGCAGAAATATGAGGATTAAAAGTTAATTTATGGTCCATAAGAACACCTAAGTCATTGATAATATCAAACCGCTCTAAGGCAACGTCGTTAAGATAAGTTGCTAAGTAACTAGTGCATATATAAAGAACCATAAGTTTAGAATTAGAGCCGTTGAGGCTCTAAGAAGGCTCTCTTGAAGGATGCTAGAAGATAAGTCTTTAAAACTCAGGTAAAGCTTAACATCATCCGCGTACATAAGCAAACGAGAATGTTTCACTATCAATTATTTATAACCAGATGGTCGAGGTTAACTATGGCCACGTCAAAGTTTGTATATCCTTGCAACTTTTTGGTAACTCTTTCCTTACCTATAGCCATCAAAGTGAAATAAGTTTTATCTTAAAATGCTAATGTTTGCTAAAGAACGGCCTACAATCTTAGCATTTGAAATAACGATCAAAATCACTGTATTCCACCGATCGTTCCTATAGGAGCTATATGATATAGTCACCCCGAACTTCATCAAATTTAATTATATTCAATTATATACAATTAACAAATATATTAAACTAACAAATCTATAACTTGAAAGCAATTGAGTCAAAGCTAACAAAGTTATTGACAAAAGTCACTGTTTTCGACCGATCGTTCCTATGGGAGCTATATGATATAGTCACCCGATCTTAACAAATTTGGCATAGTTGTTTATATGTGTAATAAACTTATAAATATTAAATTTCAGGACAATAACTTAGAAAATAAATAAGCTTTTGGGAAAAGTCAAAACCCCTGCAGTATATTCAAGCCTACATGCAAAATTACAACTCTTAGCGGTGGGAGGAATTTGGGTCTTCGGGCGGACATGGCTATTTGAACTCGTCTTGTCGTGCTGATTTTTTCCTTTAGGTTCTTGGGGTTTTGTTTTTATTAACTTTCTTTTTCTTCTTGAATTTTGATTTGTAGTGTGTGAGTTTTTGTCCTTTTTTTTTTTCTTCAAAATGTTGCTCATCTAACTGATTACTTCTCCTGTCTTTTTGAATGAATTTGTTTTGACTTTGCTTGGGTTGTATATTTCAAGTGTGTTATCTTTGTTTAAATTGTTTTTTGATGTATTTTATTCGATTGGGTATTATAGTTGGGTGATCCTGCATAGATAAAAATGTCCGCTGGTGTTCGGATAGTTGTTTTATGTCTCGTCTTATGGTTGTATATATAAAGTATTTTTTTAATTTGATTTATTTATCTTCAATGTCATTTTCACTATTTATAATTCTAAGTTTTTCATTTACTGTTTTATGGAACCTTTTTACGTCTGAAATACCGTTTTTACTTGTGATTTCTATCTTTACATTTTCTTCTTGTAGCCAAGTTTTTAGTGCTATACACATTTTTTCTGATATTTTTTCTGATTTTATTTCTATTGGTTTGCCCATTTCAGAGAATACTTTCATAATTGCTTCTTGGCTTCTAACCAATCTCTAGACTTTACTTCTACAAGTGTTGCAAATTTGGAGTAAATGTCAATGCATGAAAGGAATTGTAAATTGTCGATCATATAAAAGTCCATGACTTTTTTTTCTCTGATATCTGGTGTTATTTCAAAAGTTAGCTTTGTATTTATATTTTCTGTCTTTGCGATATTGCATACTGAGCATTCATTAATAATAATTTGAATTAGGTTTTGAAAATCGGGAAAATAATATTTTTCTTTAAACAAATTAATCGTTTTTTCGATTCCTGGATGTAATAATTTTTATGTTGTTTTAGAATTATTTCTTTGAATTATGCAAACATTTGAATGTCCTCTAACTTAATGCTTGATTTCGAGTATTTTGTATTTGCGTTCGATCGTATTATTTCAATAAAGGCTTGTTGAAATATGGGTTAATCTTGTTCATTATGAAAATATAGTACAGTTTTCTTACCGCAAAGATATCTTTTAATTATATCCCTTGCGTAAGCATTGGTCATTTCTTTGTATGTTATTTTTATGTTTGATTTATAAAAATAGGTTGATGTTTCTGCTTTGTCTTCTGAACCTCTAATGAATTCTATTTGCCTGTTAAAATAATTAATGGGTTTTTCTACTATTGAAATGTAATTTCCATTATCCTCATGGGCACTATGTATTGTAGCTACAGTGTTTTCATCTCTTTTAATTCTGGAAAGGGCATCTGCTACATGATTTTCTTTGCCGGGTAAATATTTAATTTTATAATCAAACTCATTTAGTTTTATTCTCCATCGTTGAAGTTTCATATTTGGTTCTATTATATTGCTGAGCCATACTAAAGGCTTATGGTCGCTTAGAATTTCGAACTTTTACCGAAAAGGTATGGTCTGAAATACTTTGTTGTCCAAACTATTGCTAGAAATTCTTTTTCTTTAGGTGAATAATTGATCTCATATACAATTTTTTGGTAAATGGCCTACAATCTTAGTATAGTAAATAACGAAGATATTGATCAAAGTCACTGTTTACCACCGATCGTTCCCATGGGAGCTATATGATATAGTCAACCGATCTTTATCAAATTCGGCACAGTCATTAAAAGATATATTAAACTACCAAATGTTTATCTTAAAAGCAATCGCGTCAAAAGTAACGAAGTTATTGACAAAAGTCACTGTTTTCGACCTATCGTTCCTATCGGTTCTATCTGATATAGTCACCCGACCTTGACCAAATTTGGCACAGTCGATTATAGCTATAATGAATTCAATTGTATTAAATTTCACGACAATAGCTTAGAAAATAACGAAGTTATTGAGAAAAGTCATTGTTATGGGAGCTATCCGAGATATTAAACCCCTGCAGTAGTATATAAAAGCCTACAGCTCTGTAGCTCTTACGGTTTAGGAGCACGGACGGACATGGCTATTTAAACTCGTCTCGTCGTGCTGATCAAGAACATATGTATATACTTTATATGGTCGGAGATGCTTCCTTCTTTGTGTTGCAGACTTCTGTCCAAAATTAATATACCCAGGGTATAAAAAAAAAAAATAAAAAAAGGTCTCAATTAGAGAATATCGAGAAAAATAACATGAGAAAGAGACACAAAGGCTCTCATAGAATCGAAAGTTTATGTTTTACCACACCGCACTTCAAGTTGAACGGGGCCTGGCAATGGGTAGCTAGGAATCGACCGTCTCACGTGGACAGTGAGAGCGAGAGAATCGTTAAACATGAGCCAATTTAAAATCAAAGCACATGAACCGAAAGAGCAGTTAGTGTTGGGAACTCATCAAGATAACATAAAAAAAAAGAAGAAAAGTGCTCAAATTTGGAAGGGCAATAACATAAGGAGGATTATCAATCAGGATTACGCACCAATACAGGGATAAACACAACGGAAGGATCAAGAATGTGCTAACATTCCTAAAAGACATGTCAGTACCTAAGGATTTCAGACCGTATCTCTACGGAAGAAGTTTCGAGGCTCTTAGTGACCACAAACCTTAGTGACTATGATTTCAAAATTATATACATCCAAGGCAAGGAGTATTGAAGAACATAACCGATAACCTTTACAACTATGGCAACTGTCCACAGTGCCCAAGAGGATAACCATAGATGTATTCAAATAACAGAAAGGCCATTGAATTATTTTGAGATACAAATAAAATTTGCTTAAGGCAATAGACAATAGGACAATAGACAATTCTGCGAATATTTAAACGCTTCTCCATCAGTCATATTTTACTTTCGTGGATTATCCCACCTGAAGCCAACAAACTAGATCCAATTTAATCACCAGGCAAGATCATTTCAATATATTCGAATATTTATATATTAATATTTTACAAAATATTAACCCCAAAAGCAACTCAAAGGTCCCTATTGTGGGCATAAATCTTGCTCAAGCATCGCTTTTATTTACTTTTCTTTGAATAAACATGAATATATTTTTTTCTGTAACCTCACCCCGCAGTCTACTAGAAATCAAAGAATAATAAAAAAACAGAGGGCCGAGGCTAACTTCGACCGCGTCAAAGTTTGAATACCCTTGCAATGTTTTTGTTAATATTTCTGCAGGTCTATCTAAAAAGGTTAATTTTTGCGAAAGAGTGGCTTACAATCTTATCAAATTCGGCACAGTCATTAACAGACATTTTAAACTAACAAATTTTTAATTTGAAAGCAATCGCGTAAAAAGTAACGAATTTATTGACAAAATTCACTGTTTTTGACCGATCGTTCCTATGGGAACGATACGATATATCTCCGATCTTGATCAAATTAAGCATAGCCGTTTATAGGTGTAAGAGACTGCCCAATATTAAATTTCACGACAATAGCGGAGAAATAACGAAGTTATTGAGAAAAGTCACGTTTGTGACCTAAACTTATAGATTAAGTATGTAATCAAACTTAGTATAGTAAGTATAAAAGTGGTTAATGTAATGGTTTGAAATACAGTATAATATTTGGTGCGTTGATTAATTATCTCTTTTGTTTGGATAAAGGAAATAGGTTCTAGCCTGGTGATGTTGTTTGTTACATAAATTTTTGACTATAGTCAAGCAATGAATTTATATTTCGTTCAATTGTAAGGCTCAATCGTAAATTTTTATTTTTTTTTTATTGTCGTTGTTTATGCAATTTTAATTAGTTTAGTTTAAATTTAGTTTTGGTTCGGTAAATTCCGTGTTACAATAAGGTTTGGTTCAATGTAATTAGTTTGAAAATTCTTACTGCAAAGATAACTTTTGATTATATATCTTGTAAATATTGGTCATTTTTTTTTATGTGACTTATATATTTGATTTATGAAAGTAAGCTGTTCTTTCTGCTTTGTCTTCTATTAATGAATTCCATTATCCTCATGATCCTAAAAAGTTTTCATTTATTTTAATTCTGGAAAGGGCGTCTGCTGCGTCAATTCTCCATTCTTGGTAAGTACTTCATTTTGTAATTGAATTCGTTTAATTTTATCCTCCATCTCTGTAATTTTATGTTCTGTATTGTATCGGATTGTTTTGTTTGAAACGGAGTTGTACTATTGAATACAAAGGGGTGTCCTTCTTTTTATACCCTTGCAGGAGGGTATTATAAAATTGGTCAGATGTGTAAGATGTCATTTATTTTGGAAGTCTGTTAAATGTTCACACTTATGTCGAA
This sequence comes from Drosophila equinoxialis, assembly GCA_018150345.1. Lineage (NCBI taxonomy): Eukaryota > Metazoa > Arthropoda > Insecta > Diptera > Drosophilidae > Drosophila > Drosophila equinoxialis. The sequence continues at coordinate 190,767 of JAECWI010000218.1, forward strand.
ACCCGTATTTTAAGTATCGATTGTTAGTAGTAAGTGAGTATTATAAGTATCGATTGTTAGTAGTAAGTCAGTAGTCAGTAGTAGTCAGTAGTAGTTGTTAGTAGTAAGTTTCAGAAAATAAATAGGATATTACAACTCAGAAGTGGGATGACTACCCGAAAGGATACATATTGCGTTACACGGCAGGCCACGCGCTCCGCATCCATAAGTGGCCGCCACCACGCCCGCCGCATCCACTTCCATGTCTGCTGCAGCGATGCCGGTTGCCATGTTGCCGGCCACTGATGTCGGACCCACTGCTGTGCCTGCCGCTGCGATACATGTCGCCGCTGCACCCGCTGTACCCGCTGTACCCGCTGACGCCGCTGCACCCGCTGCCGCCACTGCACCCGCTGTACCCGATGCCGCCTCTGTACACGCTGCCGCCTCTGCACTCGCTGCCACTGCTGTACCCGCCGCCACTGCCGCCGCATCCATTGCTGTACCCGCCGCCGCTGCCGCCGCATCCATTGCTGTACCCCGCCACCGCTGCCGCCGCATCCATTACTGTACGCTCCGCCGCTGCCACATCCGCTGTACCCGCGGATGGTGTGTCCGCCGCCTACATGTCTGCTATGCGGGCTGCGGCCTCGCTCGCCGCCCCGTCACTGACACCGACGTTCCCTGGGCTGCGGACGCATGGGAAGATATGCCCGCTCTAGTACCCTCCGCGCCGTCCGCCGCTGTCGCCACCACACCTCCCTGCTTCCGCCTCCTCCAGTCTGGACGAGCAACTAACGACGCTTCGGAAACAGCATGAAGTGTTACAGTTGCAGCAGCAGATCCTCAAGCTGCAACATAGGATGGACGAATGCCGAGAGCCGAGGAGTGAGACCAGATGCTTCAACTGCTCGGGATGGGGGGCATTATAAAAGCCAATGCCCGAAGCCGATCCGACCGCCGAGTTTCTGCTTCAGAGTGTGGAATAGTGGGCCACATTTATAAAAAACTGCCCGTCTCGGATGGGGACTACCTTCGCCACCACTGCCACTACCACTGCCGCTGCCGCTTTTTTGATGATGGAGGGAGAGATTGAGCCATTTACAACTGGTGAGTGTTGCTTTTGTTTATGATGAAGTGCAAGATAGGAAATTTATAAATATGTTTTCCCTTCTCGACTCGGGCAGTCCGAAGAGTTTTATCCGTGAGGCCGAAGTCACCCCAAACTGCCGTCTTAGTCCCAGTAGATTGAACTGCCGTGGGTTAGAAGATAGCCAACTTCGGTCTTTGGGCCAAGTCCATTATCGTGTTCACCTCCGCAACACGGAGACCATTCATACGTTTAATGTTTTGCCCAACAAAGCAACCGATTGCCGATGATTATAGGCAGAGATCTCCTATATAGAATTAATATTAGACTTTGTAAAGTGGAAAAAATGAAATATGAAAAAGAATCTATATTACTTATGAATAAACCGACTGAATTTGTAAATACGAAACTCACTGCTGTTCTGAGTCCTTTGACATATTGAGAGAAGAGAATGGGATACTGCCAGGCGATAGGAATGAGATTGTATCTGCCGAATTGTTGTCTGATTCTCCCCTTCTAAAAACTTCTGCTGTACCTCCAGAAACACTGAATGATGCACTTATGGCCATAAATGCCATTGAGGTCCCAGCTGTCAATGATTTAGAATTTGACATAGAGCCCAAGTTACGGGAAAAAGCAAATCGCAGACTTGAAGTCTATTATTTCTACTGCATATGTACAGGTTGACCCAGATTTAGTTAAGCCCCTTGAACTATGAAATGAAAATAGAATTGACTAGCCAAACTCCGATTTTTCTGCCGCCCCCGCCGTCTGTCGCACCATGAACGCATCGAGGTGCGTGAGATCTGTTATGATCTTTTGGAAGCTGGCATTATTCGCCACAGTAATTCCCCTTACGCTGGACAACACCATTAGAAAGTGTATAGATTACCGGCCGTTGAACAAAATTACAGTTCGAGATCATTTTCCGATCCCTCTGCTAGATGATTGCATCGAACATTTGGGTGGTAAATCATTCTTCACTGTCTTGGTTTTGAAGAACGGGTTCCACCATGTGAAAATGCATTTAGACTCAATCAAATATACTGCCTTTGCAACCCTAACCCCTGATGGCCAGTTTCAATATGTACGCATGCCCTTCGGACTTTGTAATGGCCCTTCCGTGTTCGCTAGATTCGTTTATTTTGTCCTTAAGGAATTTATAAACCGAGGTCAACTGGTGATATATATGGACGATATTCTAGTCGCGTCGCATGACTTTGAAACCCACCTTGAGATTCTGAAGGAAATATTGTATGTGTTAAGAGTGAACGGGCTATGCCTGAAGCTGACTAAATGTCGTTTTGCGTATAGGGAACTAGAGTACTTGGGCTACTTAGCCAATTCCGCCGGTATCACGCCTAAACCAGCTCATATTCAGGCGATACGGGATTTGCCCATTCCAAGGAATAGCAAGGAATTAGAGCGTTGCTTAGGCCTATTCTCATACTTCCGCCGATTTGTATCAGGTTTCGCTAAGATTGCGTGTCCGCTGTCCCGATTGTTAAGAAAAGATACCCCTTATGTCTTCTCCGAGGAATGCCTTGAAGCTTTCCGAACACTGAAGTTGAAATTGATCGAATCCCCGTGTTATCTATTTACAACCCGAAGTCCGAAACAGAGTTACACTGCGATGCTAGTTCAATTGGTTTCGGAGCAGTGCTCCTCCAGAAACAAACAGACGGTAAATTACACCCAGTGTCCTACTTCTCTAAGATGGCCTCCGCCGCTGAATCGAAACTACACAGTTATGAGCTAGAGACATTAGCTATCGTGTATTCCTTAACACGTTTTGAGACATACCTTAAGTTCATCCCGTTTAAAATCGTGACCGATTGTAATTCCCTTGCGCTGACACTGAGAAATGGTGGACATTTCGCCAAGATTGCTCGCTGGGCCCTGCTGTTGAAAAACTATAACTACACGATTGTACACCGCTCTGGGGTTGGTATGCCCCATGCTGATGCTCTAAGCAGAATAGAAACTGCCGCATACGTTGACGATATAAACCTCGACTTCCAACTGCAGTCAACCCAGAACCGGGACCCTGAGATTGTTAAACTCCGAGATGAGTTAGAGAAATATGAGATAGCGAATTTCGAACTGCGAGACGGAGTAGTGTACCGCCTTTCCTCGACGAGTGTACCCCAACTTTATGTCCCTTCCGAAATGATAAATCATGTCATACGAGTAGTGCACGAGAAGCTTGGCCATATGGCCACGGAGAAATGTTGCACACAGATCAAGAAGCATTACTGGTTCCCGTGTATGAAGTCTTATGTTATGTTGCCTCAAATGTATCTACTACTCAGCGTCCGCTTCCGGACAACCGTGTCACGCTACATAGTATTCCCAAAGTGCCCCTTCCGTTTGATACCATTCATATTGACCATCTGGGGCCCCTTCCGTCCATGGTTGTCATTGACGCTTTCACCAAATTTGTGAAGCTGTACCCTGCCGTCACTACTAATTCACGTGAAGTATGTCAGACGTTAGAATCTCAGTATTTCGCAAATTACAGTAGACCCCGCCGAATTATCAGCGATCGAGGTACCTGCTTTACTTCCTCTGAATTTGAAGAATTTCTGAAGGCCAATAATATAATTCATGTGCTGGCCCCAATGCCACTGCTCACCCGGGCTAACGGCCAAGTCGAGCGGGTTAACCGTGTTTTGGGCCCCATGTTGGGTAAACTGACGGAACCCGTGAACCCCACGCAGATTGGGTCCAACAACTGCCGAACATAGAGTTTGCATTGAATAACTCCGTCCACTCCACAACCAAATTTGCCGCTTCCGTACTCCTATTCGGAGTTGAACAACGAGGTGTGGTAGTGGATGAACTAACCGAACGGTTGGGGGAGAGGTCGATGCCTCAGAGGTAGAGGTCCGGAGAGTAGCCTTCCGTAACATTGCTAAGTCCCAAGAATATAATTCGGGGGATTTCGTAGTTATTAAGAATGTGGATACTTCGGCAGGCACAAACAAAAAACTTATCAGACGGTATCGTGGTCCGTATGTGGTTCATAAAAAACTTCCGAATGACCGATATGCTATCCGGGATGTAGAAGGCTCCCAAATCACCCAACTACCATATGACGGGGTCCTAGAAGCATCCAAATTAAAGTTATGGGTTGCCCCTGATCAAGATTGCACTTCTGATAGCCAAACAAAGGCGACACCAGCCACTTAGGTTTCTTATTTAACCCCCTTGTTGTTAGCAATTGGAATCGAGGTCGATTCCTCGTCAGGACGGCCGAGTTGTAAGATCCCAATTATTTACAAGTCGTTTAAACACTCACGCATATGTCGAAACCAGTATTGTAATATCGATTGTTAGTAATAAGTATCGATTGTTAGTAATAAGTATCGATTGTTAGTAAGGAGTATCGACTGTTAGTAATAAGTATCGATGGTTAGCGATAAGTCATCGATATGCGGCGAGACAGCTGATCTCTTCTCTTCCGGCAATGCAACCAACCAGTCGCACTCGCGGAGAACTGAAAATTAAATCTGAAGACTCTAAACTAATCTTTATCTTTTTCACACAATAACTAGTTGTTTACAACTCAGGGAAGTGGGATGACCACCCGAAAGCCTACATATTTCGGACACGGCAGGCCACACGTTCCACATCTAGGACGGATACCCACTGCCGTGACTGCCGCTGCGGTAGCGGCTGCACTGGAGCCGCCGCTGCTGCAGTACCAAGCTGCTGTGCCGACTGCGGCCACATCCGCCCCTGCCGGGCCCGACGCTGTTATACTCGCCACGGCTGGGCCAGCTGCTGACATACTCGCCCCTGCCGGGCCAAGCCGCTGACATACTCGCCCCTGCCGTGCCAACTGCTGACACATCCGCCCCTGCTGGGCCAACTGCTGACACATCAGCCCCTGCTGGGTCACAGCTGCTGCTGCCGGGCTATCCGCCCTGCAGGGCCAACTGCTGTCCTACTCGCCCTTGCCGGGCCCAGCCAACTGCTGGCACATCCGCCCTTGCTGGGCCAACTGCTGCCATACTAGCCCCTGCTGGACCCCAACTGCTGCCACACATCCGCCCCTGCTGGGCAAGCTGCTGACACATCCGCCCCTGGAGGGCTGCTGCCATACTCGCCCCTGCTGTGCCAACTGCTGCCATACTCGCCCCTGCCGGCCCCACTGCGGCCATATTCGCCCCTGCTGTAACCGCTGCCGCCGCACCCGCCCCTGCTGTACCCACCGCTGCGGTGTCCGCCGCTTACAGACCACCTCTGCAGACTGCCGCCTCTGCACCCGCTGCCGCCTCTGCACCCGCTGCCGCCTCTGCACCCGCTGCCGCCTCTGCACCCCGCTGCCGCCTCTGCACCCGCTGCCACTGCTGTACCCGCTGCCACTGCTGTACCCACCACCGCTGCCACTGCTGTACTCGCCGCCGCTGCCGCCGCATCCTGCCGCCGCTGCCACATCCGCTGTACCTGCGGATGCTGTTCCCGCCGTCTATATGTCTGCCATGCGGGCTGCGGCCTCGCTCGCCGCCCCCGTCACTGGTCCCGACGCGGACCCATAGGAAGAGATGCCCGCTTTAGTGCCCTCCGTATCGACTGCCGCGGCCGCCATCACACCGGCCACTTCCGCCTCCCCCAACCTGGATGAGCAACTGGTGACGCTGCAGAAACAACATGAGTTGCTACAGCTACAGCATCAAATCCTCAAACTGCAGCAGGAGATTGACGAATTCCAAGCCCGAGGCAGCAAGTCAGTGACGTGAGTGTCATTGAGAGCATGGTGGCTCGATTTTCAGCGGATACCGCATACGATGTGAAGAAATGGCTGATCGATCTGGAAGACGCATTTGAAATTCTGCAGTTGAACGACCGCCTACGTTTGGTCGCATGCCGTCGTATGCTGGAAGGTACGGCGCACGGTATCGGTGCACAGCTACGAAGAATTGAAGGCAATCCTCTTGCGAAAATTTGGACGCTCGTGTAGCATCGAGGAAGTGTACCACGCTCTGCGGGGGCCGGCGCATCAAGGCAGGCGAGGGATGTTTAAGATTCGCAATCGAGATGCAGGAGATTGCCATGAATGCTCCGATTCCGGAGAACGAGCTGGTCGACCTGATCATTGATGGATTGCAGAACAACTCTACTCGAGTCGGCATGCTGTACTCAGCTCGGACGGTGGCTGAACTGAAGCCCCCTACTGGAACGCTACGAGCGCCTCCGTATGCAGGCCGCTGCCTCCAGACAAAGCAATAGCGTGAAGGCGCAGCCACCACAACAACTCGCCGTGGCGCCTGGACAACAAATCGTCCCAGGCACCGTCACGAGTGGGACCAGATGCTTCAACTGCTCAGGATGGGGGCATTACAGGAGTCAACTCGACTTCCAACTGCAGCTAACCCAGAATCGTGACCCCGAGATTGTTAAACTCCGAGGAGATTTGAATAAGAAATAGCCGATTTCGAACTGCAAGGCGGAGTAGTGTACCGCCTTCCCCCAACTTTATGTCCCTTCCGAAAAGATAAATCGTGTCATACGAGTAGTGCACGAGAAGCTTGGCCATATGGCCACGGAGAATTGTTGTACACAAATCAAGAAGTACTATTTGTTCCCGTGTATGAAGTCTTATGTTAACAATTACATTAAAAATTGCCTCAAATGTATATATTACTCCACTTCCGCTCAGTATTCCGAAAGTGCCCCTTCCGTTCGATACCATTCACATTGATCATCTAGGTCCCCTTCCGTCCATACGCTCTAAGAAGAAGTATCTCCTGGTGGTCATTGACGCGTTCACTAAATTTGTCAAGCTGTATCCTGCCGCCACTACTAATTCGTGTGAAGTCTGTCCGACGTTAAAGACTCAGTACTTTGCAAATTACAGTACACGACGAATTATCAGCGACCGAGGTACCTGCTTTACTTCCTCGAATTTGGAGAATTGCTGAGATCCAATAATATAATTCATGTGCAAAATGCCACTGCCTCACCCCGGGCTAACAGCCAAGTCGAGCGGGTTAACCGTGTTTTGGGCCCCATGTTGGGTAAACTGACGGAACCCGTGGACCACGCGGATTGGGTCCAACAACTGCCGAACATAGAGTTCGCATTGAACAACTCCGTCCACTCCACAGCAGAATTTGCCGCTTCCTATTCGGTGTTGAACAACGAAGCGTGAGAGTGGATGAACTAACCGAACGATTGGGGGTGAGGACGGAGGAGGTCGATGCCTCAGAGGTAGACGTCCGAGATTAGCCTTCCGTAACATTGTCAAGTCCCAAGAATATAATGCTGAGTACTAAGCGAAGCCACCTCCCGGCCGTTAGTTTTGAGGAGGGAGATTTTGTAGTTATTAAGAATGTGGATACTTCCGCAGGTGCAAACAAAAAACTTATCAAACGGTATCGTGGTCCGTACGTCGTTAATGAAAAACTTCCGAATGACCGATATGTTTTCCGGGACGTAGAGGGCTCCCCAGATCACCCAACTGCCGTACGATGGGGTACTAGAAGCCTCCAAATTAAAGCCATGGGCAGCCCCTGATCAAGATGGCACTTCTGATATCCAAACAAGGGCGACACTAGCCATTTAATGTTATTATGTATCTCCTTTTGTTAGCAACTAGAATCGAGGTCGATTCCTTGTCCGGCCGAGTTGTAAGATGTCATTTATTTTGGAAGTCTATTAAATGTTCACACTTATATCGAAACCCGTATTTTAAGTATCGATTGTTAGTAGTAAGTCAGTATCTTTAAGTATCGACTGTTAGTATTAAGTTGCCCAGGAAAAATATCGATATGCGGCCTAAGGCCACACTTCTTCTTCCGGCGCAACAAAAAATAAATCTATTGCCATCGCTAATAATATATCTATTTTCAGAAAATAAATAGGATATTACAGATGTTTATAACGCACAGAAGAAGACATTTCCGACACCATAGAGTATATATATTCATGATCAGCATGAAAAGCTAAGTTGATGTAGCCATATCCGTCTGTCCATCTGTCCTCGCCGTCTGTCCCTCCGCTTGTCCGTCTATTAGTATTGCACATAGGGTGGAATGGTATGTGGAATATACGAGCAAGTAATAAAGGCAGAAAAATTTAAAGAAATTTCCTGATTGAAAGATTGGACAATTTCTGAATCAATAGCGCTCAAAGCGATCACCACCACCATTACGGCAATATCAGGCTTCAGCCAAGTTTCAGCAAAGGCAAGAATATGAAAGTCAAAAGCTGAACTACATCTGGATAGATATAACTCTTGCCATGTCGGAACGGGTAGAGATCAAGGTGCCGACGGACTGAGGGACGCACCCTGAAACCTGACCTCCTTTCTCGTTCGAGATTCAATCAAAAGTTTAGAGCATCGGCAATATCAGGCTTCAGCGAAGTCTCAGTAAAGGCAAGAATATGAAAGTCAAAAGCTAAACTATCTATACATAGAGTCTACAGACTTTAGATTTTAGTTTCCGTTCGTTTTGATAGTCCAGAGTTAGGGACGAAATTAGTTTTTACTCGACAACAGGTGCTGACGAGACGGAAGGAACGTTATTCACAGAGACAGGTAGCAGGCTAATAGGAGGCCGATTCTTCTTTTTTTATTGTATACTCTTTTACAAGGTGTTCTGGTTAAATTTTCTTTATAATATATTTGGCGAAAAAGACCTGGGAAGACACTTATTTTAAAGGACGAAATGTCTTGAGTATGTGAAAAACGAACGTGATCAAATTAAAATTTTCTTTTTGAATGGAACCGATATCGTGTTAGTGGGATACTGTCTCCAGGGAAATGGGAAGAGTCTCCACACCTTCCAAAGCCGGACACCTAAATTACATAGGGTCATTTTCGGAAGCCGGAACTGGGAGAGAACGATGTGCCGACGGACTGAGGGACGCGCCCTGAAACCTGGCCCTCTTTCGGGTCGGAGATTCAATAAAAAATTTACAACTTCTGAATCGAACATCCATGCCCAAAAGCTTTTCTTGGAGCTTATGAACGCCAACTGACATGGTTTTAAACACATACCCAGTCTGTTTTATAAAATTTCACATCTTGAGATCCGAAGCCACGATACGATTAACAGCCCCATTTAAGGTAACCACCCTGTGCAATACTATCCCGCACCTTGACTGTATAGCCAGCACATTTAAAGTTCAGTACACTGTCACACAGCCATCAAAGAAAAAAATAAAGAAGTGATTTCTTCTACCAGAAGACCAGAAACTTTTTTCCTATTCACATTAGTAGATGTCTGACTAACTACTCTCTTAACGAACCATTTCATTTTCATTGCCAATCGTTTAACAACTTTTCTCACCTTATCTCTCCTCATCTTTCTGTCATATCTCTCCTCTTCTTATATTTTTTAATAATCTATAAGGAAACCGATTAATATTTTTGGACTTCGCATTGCTTGCAACTCATCGCTGACCACATTGGCTGTGAATCAGGGCTTTGCTGGTACCGTGTGCAAATCAAACACCTCCACCTGAACAGGGATGATTACTTGCTTATAAGGCTAAGATTACTTTTTTATACCCATGCAAAAAGGGTATATTAACATTATTATAACGAACAGTGACTTTTCTCAATAACTTCGTTACTTTCTCCGCTATTGTCGTGTGCTAAATTTGATTAAGATCGGGTGACTACATCATATATAACTTCGTTACTTTTGGCGCGATTGCTTTCAAATTAAATATTTGTTAGTTTAGTTAATGACTTTGCCGAATTTGATAAAGATTGAGTGGCTATTTCATATAACTCCCATAGGAACGATCGGTGGAAAACCGTAACTGCGATTAATAACTTCGATATTGCATATGCTAAGATTGTAGGCTATTTTTTTGCAAACATAAGCCTTTGAAGATGAATCGTTTTTCCATATTGATCGCTATAAATAAGAAAAGAGTAACCAAAACGGTTGCAAGGGTATGCAAACTTTGACGCGATCGAAGTTCGCCCCGGTCCTTTGGTTCTAATTGATTGTTATCTGTTTTTAAGCTTAAGCTTTTTCGTCGACTGCTGTGTTAGTTGACGTAAACAAATAAATAAATTGTCGGTTAAAGGCTCGAGTAAACACGAAATCGAATGAACGCAGCCAAGTATTTGAACTACGAGATGAAATTGAGGATAATATAATAAGGGATGTTAATATTTTGGAATTGTCGCAAAGCTGGTCACACAATGCAAAAGTGCATTAAAGGAAGTAAAATTTTTACTTTGGGTGCTGTACGGCCAATGTTTACAAGCCACAATGTCAGGATTGTATAAATAGGCTAGCGGAAAACTTACAGAACGCAACTCCTCCACCCGCAAGAGCTACGAAAACATCTCGCTCTGCTATAAGTCATCTTTCGGATATCGGTCGATTTATTGTCGCTGGGATAGGATGGATACAGATTATAGCATATATTGAATAGCAGGAATTCACAATTTTTACTGATCATGCAACATTACATTGGTTGGTGAAAGACCTTTTTGGCGATTATCTTGGTGGGAAATTAAATTCTAAGGATTTACCTTTTCTATAACACATCTAAGTGGTTCGACAACCGTTTGTATTTGATTGAGACCAGCAAAAACCAATCTAGATTACGAGTGATTGACAATTGTGTTTATAAGAGAACGGAACATTACATTTTAAATAGTGATCCAGAATCCGATTCATGGAAACTTTCGATACCTAGTTCGTTGACTAACGACTTGACAAATTTACAACAGAACATGAGTTAGCAGCAATTCACGGGGTAATTACACATTTTCTACCATATATTTTTGGCAAACATATTGTAGTAAAAACAGAGCATACACCATTAACATCGTAGGAGTTAAAGAGAATATCCTACTATCTTTTGACACGCTTTAATTTGCGTGCGTATTGTTCTGCATTTTGAAATTCCCGCGAAGAAAATGTTGTTACATCATTATTACCCTTCTGCTTATGGTGCTGACAAACGACTTAGTGACTGCCTGAATGAGATTATTGCGTCATCTGGTACAATTTTTAACTCAATAGGGCTTTGAACCTTTTCTGTATTATTCGGCTGATAGCTATCCTGTATCAACGCTTTAACCTGCTCTTGATATTGTGGATAAGCGGAATAACTACATGAGATGTCAAAATCATTGTACCAATTGTCAATAAATTCTTCTTGCGATTTGGTTTCTTCAACTGTAGATGTATATCCACGCTCATCGATCGATACTCTAAACTTATCCACTAAATCGTATCAATACTGTTGCTCTCTACAACCAAGAATTTTTGCTGCGTTTATAGTTGATCCACGGCGACCTCTGTCCCAAAAAAATCTTTTTGCCATTACTTGGCTTTTCCTAAGCCACATAGCATTAAACAACTTTCTTTTAGATCAAACTTACCTAAGAATTTTAGAAAGGAGTTCTTTACAATATGCCTAGTCCGCAAAGTATTAAACAACTTTCTTTTCCTTTCTATCTTACCTAAGAATTTTAGAATGGAATTCTTTACCATAGTGACGTCTTAGCGCACAGCGACTTATTTTACGAACCGCTGATAAGTTCCTGGGCAATTAGTTGAAAAATGTCACTCTTACAGTCTTTACGAATGTGCTCACTGGAATCGCAATTAAAACAATATTCTTTATTCTTTATGTTCTCCACTTTTGCAACAGAAGTGATTTAACCATTTTTTTGTCAACGACGTTGAATAAACCACTGAGTTTAATATCTTATAAGAACTTAACTTTAATTTTACTTTAACTGTACCGAACTGTGTCTGCCACTGCTGGAACACGTCTTGATCGTTCGTTTTCTTCAATTCTTACGCATCTATGTCATATAGGCTTTATCAGAGAGACAGAGACAGAGAGTTTCAGACTAGCTCTAGCAAATTCCATAAAAATTTATAAAATACAAAAACAAAAGCATTGTAAGATGTGCAAGATCATTCATAAGACTTAGAGTATGAAAATATGGAGAAATGTAAATAAATGACAATTGAAAATTTGCTATTGGTGGCTGAATTTCTTCAAAATAATTTTTTAATACTTACATCAATATCTAATAAACTTAACATATCGGTACTATAGTTGTTATTTTTCAAATCATTTTGTCTGAGTGATGCAATAAGTGGTCCCGAAGAGGCTGCTTGCATGTTCTGAACCTTTTGTAGTCCTTGTTTTGACATTCCTGTGCTTCTTCGGATAGCTCTCCAATTGGTAAACACTGATATTTTATTAAATCCTTTCCTTGAACCAAAATCCTATGTACCGTAAGTTTTGTATGTATGGGTAAGTTTTTTTTGCGGATAAAATCAAGCAGTCTTTAAAGTATATTCGCAAATTTTTTACCATTTACCAATTTCTTGCAATTTATAAAATAACTGCCATCCTTTTAATGATCTCTTGACTAACACCTGTTATAAAAGATGTCATTTCATCATATTCAAAAAATCTTCTTGAAGTATTTCAATCATTCGTGTTTCCGTATCCGTACTTTGGGCAGTCAACTTTCAGTCCCAGCTTCCGAGAGAATTCTGCATGTAAAATCTCCTTCCTGCTCTGAATATCCTCACGAGATTTAAGTTTTCACACTCGTGGTAAACTTTTAAAATTCTTTCTTTCTTTAACAACATTTTTGCACAAATAAATAAAACTGTCTTGAATTAGATTGACAACTACTATTCAGTTCGGATTTAAGATTTCCTTACCCTTTTACAGGTAAACGGAAATAAAAACGACCAACCTTCAACAAATTTTTCATCAACTTAAATAACATTTACCTGTCTTGTCAGTTTTTCCAAAGCAGGTAATTAACAATTTAACATTGTAGAAGACATATATAAACAAGGCTTGTATAAAGAGGTAGTATTTGAAAACAGCATTACGCAATGTTACCATTTAAATACAAAGAAGCTATAGGCTATAGGCATGCGCTCTTCTTCTTCCTTATACCCCCGGCGCATTTTTTAGGCGAGGTTGCCTTAGTTTTATGGCTTACGCATCGGTGTCGCAGGTCTCCGCATATTGGGACTATATACATCTGATAGGTAAATATTTCACCTACCTAGTGTATGTAGCCCGGTATTGATACTCGTTGATCATTGTTAGTAGTATTCCACCAAAGTTCAAAAAATGGCAATATTTAGTACATTTTTTAAACGCTTCTAGTTCAATAAAGATTTAAGTAATTATTAAAGTTTATAAAACATGCTATTAATAAAAAACATACTTTTCTGAAAAACCAATCCAAGATCGATTGTTGAAATCGCCCAATATTCAGTTTTAAATTTATTTTATCATTTATTTATTTATTTATCATTTTTTCCTATTTACTAAAAATGTCTCAACTTTGGGCGTCTCTAGCACCCATGAATCTCAACTGATTTTAAAAATTTGTTGGATTCATAATCTCTGAAGTATTCCCTATCGATTGCATACATCATTTTTGCCAAACGCGATCATGAAAAAACTGATTTTTTGCAACGCTATCCGAGCAGAGGCCCAACTGTGCGACGTCATTGTGATCGCGTGAAGCTGTACCATTTCGTCTAGTTGGCGTTTTGCGCCAACAAAATGCGACGAGCCATAAAACGTTTTAATGCCGCCACGAATGTGTCTGTGCTTTGATCAGTGGCTAGCTCCAGACGAAGAGCTGAAGAACCATACATACAAACAGGCAAATGTAGCCCTTTTCCTTCCTAAGGTTTCGTCCCTTGTGAACCTTTAGCAGAATAGGTCCAGCATAGTCGCATCCAGTATGCTCAAATGGAAAGGCTTGTCGCACTCAAACATGAAATATAATGAAATTAAATTGGGTCCTTAATTGGATTTAGCCGGCTTCAAGTCTTCATCTTCATCTGGAAAAACTTTCATAACAGAAACAGTCGATCTGATACTACGAGATTCTCCAAGCTCGTTTTTTTTTTCGTATTGGAAGTAAAGTTGCTTGGGCAATGCAGTGTGCAGCTTTGCGGGATACAAATATTGTTTAGACATAGACCAAGTTCGTCGTCGGGGTTATCAGATTCCAGTATATGTGGTCTGCTGTTGACGAGATATTCCGCATCCATAAAAAATGTTTGTAACTTTTCATCGCTCGGATTGCGTTTACTGTTAAAGCTTCCATAATTGCCCGTTTAAAACAGCCTAATAGTCGCTCCCAGCAGCCTCCGAAATTTGGTGCATTTGCTGGAATGAAATTACAAATTATTTTAATACTTGTCATATACTCTTTTACTACACACTCAATTCAGGTCTTCTAGGGTCTCATGTATCTTTCGTGCTGCTCCGCGAAAATTTGCGTCATTGCTTGACCAGAATATTTGTTTAGGTTTACGTGTAAAACCAATAAATTCCAATATAGCTTTTACTGCGTCGGGTTGTTAATCCTTAGATTTGCATTGCATTCTAATTTTTAGCAAATTGAGCCAGAAATGGTGAGCAAGTAGTTCCAAACAACATTGCTTTTATTTGAAATAATGACGGCTCTCTTTCTTTATCAAGATCTCTTTATAGGGAAGCATTGTGCTACAGTGTCACATTCTGTAATGCTCACCTCATTGAACACTTCGCGTAGTTACAGTCAGAATATTTTAATGTGCCCTCCATGGGCGTATTAAATAAAGAGTAACAAAGAAAAGGGGGTTATATATAGAAGTAATGTGATTCGTCACACATTTAATGTGGGATGAAATTTGTCTTCGGGAAGAACAAATGGTTCTATCCTAGAAACATCACAATTAGAATAATCAAATGCAAAAATAAGATCTTACAATTTTCTATTAGAATTTAAGACAGGATGACTTAGGGATAAGATAACATGGTAGATTCATCTGTTAGTGACCATGCTAGAGTAGGTAAATTAAAATCACCTCAAACTATGAGCATGATGTCTTGACTAGAAACTAAAGAGGACACAAACTCAATTGCCTCTAAATGATTTAATTATACCACAAAGTCTGACGATGGTGGAATATAGAAACAAGTAATAAACAAATTAAAAGATTTAAGGTTGACTAACACCGAAAAACTCATGTATGTATGTACATGACATAAACTCAGATGATTGGTGGAAGAACGCCACCGCCTATGCCTATTCCGGTCACGTCTGATATATAAAAAGTTTGTGGAAATAAACGATGTATCAGCAATATCAGGTTTTAGCCACGTCTCTTTAAAAGCTAGAATGTTATGTTCAAAAGAAAGACTATGTACATACAGATTAGGAAGTTTAGATTTCAGTCCTCTAACGTTCTTGTAACCCAGGTTAAGGGACGAAACTTTTTTTTTGTCATTCCAGGAGATGCTGGTGGGAATGGTGTTAGTTGTTGTTTGCAGGCGTATCGGGTGCCGATTTTTCTTCTTTACGGTAAATTCCTTAAGATCTTGGCAGAAACAGTTTAAATTTAAACTTTTCTTCCGAATATAGGCTGTTACATCATCACCTCACCACCATCGATTTTGTAGTACTATGGGCAATTTCACTTTATTGGCAAAACCTCATACTTTTAAGTCAACATTTAAAATATTCTTATCATAATATGTTTTCTTTTTAATCTTATGTTCTTACTCTCTTATATGCCTGTTCTAGTCTAAATTTTTATTTATTTTTTATAATCGCAATATTCATTAGGTTAAACTACGCCCATATAGCCCCTTTGTTACTCCTTTTATTCTAATATCTAAATTAACTGTAGTTCTTTTTGTATCTGACAGACAATGCTCACGATCAACGGATAACGGATAGGAATATACGAAGCAGACAAGTACGACGGAGAGCAGACAATTCACAGGTTGATTCGTGGCGTGTGTGTGTGAGCTATGAGCATTCTTTCGCCCTTTCCCTCTTACTCTTAGTACGCTCCCGCATGGCGTCCATTCAAAAGTTTTTTATACCCTTGCAGAGGATATTATAAATATGGTAAAATGTTTGTAACGCACAGAAGGAGACGTTTCCGAACCCATAAAGTATATAGTATATTCTTGATCAGCATGAGAAGCTGAGCCGTCTGTGAAAATCAACTTCACGCTGGCATCTTAAGAGCTATCGGAATGAAATTTGATATTTGAGGTTATTTTAGCCCGCAGCTGATAAAGTAAGAAAATTGTCAGGATCGGACTACTAAATCATATAGCTCTAGAACAAACATTTTTAAAAAATTGGACTATCCCCATGAATTTCATGGGGGGAATTTACCGATACGATAGTAACCCAAAACTTGAATCTAATAGGATAAATAGAACACAAGTTACAGTCAATATAAATCGGCTCAAATCAGGCTGCTGCCTACTACGTCATCATCAAATCAACAGAGCACATACATACAGACATACAGACGCAGTGCTACGCGAAATTATTACACTTTTTACTACAATTTTTTCTTCTTCCATCATTCCCTAAGCAAAGCACGGCACGCATACATCAACCGTTTTCGTTGGCTTTCTTTGTGCCTCACCATGGGTCTTATGTGAATTGGCTCTCACGTGTTCGGTGCCGTTCGAAACATTTGTATGTGTACGAGTGACGCTGACTCTCGTGTATGTGTGCGTTCAAGACACGAACTGTAGAGTTTGGCCCGAAAAGTGTCACACATACATACACCCTAAGGCCGCAAATTTCGAATTTGTTTGTGACGTACATATTTGCGAAGAAGCCATTGCGTGGATTGTGGATTTATGCATATGGATATCGGCAAGATTAAACACACGCATGCAGAAAAAAATTTTCTTTGCTTTTGTAGACTTTTGGTATTATTTGTTTTTATTATTAATTTACAGTGAACAAAAATAGCAAATTAAGAAAAAAAAAAAACCAGACAAAGGAATACATCTTTAGGTGATAAGATCGGCAAGGGCCATTTAAGTCAAAACATATGCAAAATGAGGCATATGCAAAACATATGCAAAATGAGGCAGTCAGTGTTTGGAAAACAACAAGATAACATAAAAAAAAGTCCTTAAATCCGGAAGGAAAACATACTAAGAAAACTCATCAATCAGGACCACGTACCAAAACAAGGATTTACAACGGAAGGATCAACAAAGACCTAGGACAAGGACATTCACTGCTAAGGGCCCGGTGCTGTCTCCGCACCCAAGGAGATAAATGCAAAGGACATCAGAAAAATCGGCAGCAAGGACAATTATTTTCCCAAGGATATTGAAAACTTTAACCGAGAGAGTTTACTCAACTCTTATTTTCTTGGGTGACATCGCGGGAGATTTAATCGCTTCTCTAATAACCATATTCTACATTCACGGATTATCCCAATTCCAGTCAACAAATGGGATCTAATTCCATCACCAGGCAAGATCTTTCTTATATATTCGATCTATATATTTACATTATATATATTTTCTGACCCCGCACCCTACAGAATCAATTACAAATCAACGAATAATCTATGTATGTGAAATTCTCGTGTCACAGTTTTCGAAGTGATACTCCCCAGAAACGGCTTGACCGATTTTGATTATATTTTTTGGTGCTTATCCGGTAACTATGAGAATCGAACAAAATCTATTTTTCCTCAGTTCGCGAGCGAGAAAAAAATGGATTTTATAACGGCTTTCCGTGTATCGACCGCAGTAGGCGCGGGGGCAGTTACATGTCAACCACGTTTTATAGGAAATTCATTCGTTCCTGTAACATTTTCCGGGTCAAATAGGTCATTAAATAATTATATTAATTCTATTAATGTATGCTTTGTACAGTGAGCAATGCCAAGAAAGCGCAAAGGGGCTAATTTGATCCGCATTACAAGTAATGCTCGGTAGTTGCGAAATAGCAGATCCAAACAGAAGTACAAATCCAGCAACAAAATACCGATGCACGTGTCAGAATGGTGCAATTGCATCAAGAAGAGCCAGAAGATACATGAGCTGAGCGCAATAAAGTTTTCAGAAGAGTAGAACAACGACAATCACGCCGTTTCACAATCAATAGAGGAAAAACAAATGACCAACAACGACAACAGGTACATCGAGCATTTATATCTCATTCTTTCCTTGTCTAGCATTCCAGCAGTGTGAGCCCGATATTGAATATTATGCTCATTCAAAAGTCGTAATTGGTGCTATGGACAAGAAATGTCCGCATTGTCATGCTCTGAAATTCAGAAATCAGCCAGCTGGGATGTGTTGCGTGTCACGAAAAGTGCAACTACCCGAACTACCGCAAAGTAAGCCGTTCAATGGTTCAGGTGTTTAACCATTTTGAACGGCTTACTTGTCGGCACGGATCCAGATTCTAACGTGTTCCCGAAGTCAATTCGAAGATTCAATTCATGCTCTCAAATGACGTCGTTCGGAGCAACATAAATAGTTCGAAATACTTATACAAATGGTCAACAATTCAATTCTACATTCAAAATCAGAGGCCAAGTTTATCACAAAATGGGCTCACTGCTGCCAATGCCAAACAACAAACCTCAATTTTTGGGCGGTGAGGATTCCAGAAGCTCACTTGCCAATCGCGTGAATGCATGTTGTGATTATAATAACCTTGATTCACTTTATGCCAGGCGCATCGTCAGCGAGCACAAATAAAATGGGTTTTACAACGGCTTTCCGAGTATCGATCGCAGCAGGCGGGGCATTCATTAAATACAAATTCTCCTGTTTTAGTTACAAACGACATAATGCCGCCCAAAAAGGCGAATTTGGGTTGTGGTACTCTCAGCGCAGAATTGCTGCGGTTCCCAAACGCTAACGCTCAAGCCTGGCTGCACGGCTTTCGCCTGGTTCCATAACAAAAGTGAACTGCATAGGGGAAGGGTAGATAAATCCCCGCGCACAGACCGCGACTAGATCGACATGAGCAAGATGTCTACAGGTATCACTTCTAACTCAGTCAACGTCTGGCGGCGAAATATATATATACATACATATATATTGGATAACTTACACATCTAAATGTCATAGTCTATCGGTTCACCGTAGCCATCTTTAAAAAGCAGAGTTGTAAGTCCTTTGCGATGGAATTGGATTAGACACTGGTGGAATAAGGAATCGTTTCCGCGTGTTCGCCTCAAGATAGGATCATCATCCCGAGGTATTGAGTCAACTCGCTGAAATCGAAGCCCAATTTAGCGCTGGGGACAAGAAATTAGATGTAAAACCACAGTCTATTGCACCCATGCCCACTCCTGATGGGACTGTTTCCCAACTACCGGTGCCACAAGATACTAACTAACTATCTTTCTGGATCGCATTTTGGTTCTCGCTAAGGTTCTCCGACATCTTTCGGTATCCATGGCTCGAAGATCAACATCGAACCTAGTGAGCGGAATCAAATCCATGAATCTCTGGATTGCGGAACGTATAACAAAATGGGGTATTACCTTTAGCGGATCTAACGATCCTATTTATTTCATTGAGCAAATAGAGACTGTAGCCGCGACGTACCGGACGGGCCGAAAGTTTGTGGCAAACCAGCGTGCATCCGGAGTCATAGAAAGAGTATCAAGTAGACCACCGATTAACGATTAAAAGAGCTCATTTCTCGACATTACAGGAACTCGACAGGATCTACGAAACCTATTACCACAAGACTACAAGCTGTATACCCGACGAAACGATATTCAAACGTTACCCGGCTTAACGTGGTAAATTATGAGAGTATCCGATCGGAGCAAGGTAGCGATTACCCGGCGCATTCTTGGAAAGGGAGCAACGTTGGTAAAAAAAAAAAACCCTTTGACCATACAAGCTCCAGCCTAAACGGGACTGTTATATGTCAACTCCCCGAAGCACCCGTGGATACCAGCGAGAATGTACGAAGCCCCGTGTGTAGTTCTGTTGGTAATGCGGACGAAAGGGGGTACGTACTATCGAATGTTGCCGCCGTTCGGGAAACGGGCCAAACCTTCGTCACAATCTGGGCCAGGCGAAAGGAACCAGATCAGGACCCCAGCCCAGTAAGTAACCCCCTCCTCCTAAAAATGGACCGCATCCAACTCCATCTCTTCGTCCATAGAAAACCAATGGTAGCTACCTTGGATTCAGGAGCGAACAAGAGTTTCATAAACAAGTGGGTCTTCAGCACTTAGCCGCTTTTTTCCTTACGGACTTTCACACTAAAATTAACCTTGCCTTTAATACCCGTGCAGCGACTACTAGCTCCCTCAAAACCAGTGTCAGTCTCGGTGCACAGACCATATGCATGACCTTGTTGGCGATGCCATCGATGTTGGTACCGCGGGCCCTCTTATCCTGCGGGTAGATTTTCTTCGGAACATAGGAACGTCCATACGACGCGTGGACGTGGAGGTTATGTGTTACATTTGCCATCAAGTATATAACTCATCCATCGTTAGGTTCGGTTAACAACACCCTGTTCCCACAGAAACGCCCAAGAATATTGATCACCCTCAGCATAGCAGCAAACCAGTATATCGCGCGCGCCCCGCCCCGCTCGCGCTCGCCTCCTCAGTACCAGACGCTGCTCTTAAGAACCCATTCCCATTCCCTTGTCTGGTTAGTGTAATATCAAAGAACTCACATAAATGCAGAAAATACTTAACGAATTCGATAAGAGAATAAAATCTTAACCGAGAGAATTCAGAATTAACAGATGAAAACTATTTAGGATTAACAGAAAGCACCGCAGCTACAATACATAGTGCTCATGAGGATAATAAAAATTACATTCCAATAGTAGAAAAATTAATTAATCATTTCAACAAACATGAATTCATTAGAGGCGGAAAGAATAGCAGAAACAACATCTTATTTTTATAAATCAAGCATAAAAACAACATACAAATATTTTGTAACGTACAAAGCCTCAATGCGGTTGATGGACAACTAAATATTATAAATACGGAACACAAAGGTTCACCAACCATTGCTCATCGTTATTGTGTTAGGCTTATTTCGATATAAAAACAATTATTTGCGGACTCATCATGCGTCTAGCAACTTTAAATAAAGTCCCTGTGCTGAAACTCGGTATAGAATAGAGAAAAGAGAATAGAAGAAAATAGTCCTAGTGTAGGCTGTATAGGTGTTTTTACAACCGCGCTCTCTACCCACCCTACCATGATTTTTTTGCTAGGGGAAAATCCCAAAACAAACCTCCTTATTCACATTAGATTACCCAAAAAGAAAGGTCTAAAAATTACCTCATTATAAATATAAATATTATTCCTTAAATTAACGCTTTCCACAATCATTCCATTTCTTAGAATCTAGTATTTCATTCCGTAATATCTCAGAGAGCAAAGTTAACTCAAATTAAAAAAAAAAACCAAAACCATTCTATAATACATAAGTAAATTTACAATTTCATAAATGATCAACCAAATTAAGTTGTAATTACTAAAAAAATATAGCTCGATACTTATAACGCTGATTTATATTCAAAGATTAATAAATCAAAATCAAAATAAATATTCTAAACACTCGGCATAATTTCATGAACATTAACTTATTTTTCTTTTTTTTAAACTTTGACCCACTGTGCAAAAGCAAAACGCAACGCCTACATCTGCAGCGTGTAAAAATCAATTGTTCAATTCTTTTCCAACTCTTCACATACAAAACGTTTCAAACCAAATTGTGCATATCTATTCAATTCTTTCCATTTTTTTTTTCATTTTGTCCTTATTTTTTTTCTTTACGCATGATTTCAATTGAAACACCATTAGAAGAATATAAAACATATAGCGGGGCAAACGGAGTGGAGATAAGCAACGACAATCGTTTTCGCTTTTGTCTTTGCATTGAATACTCTTGCTTAATGTCTCCGACTTCGCTTTGTGTACAATTTGGTAACAAAAAAAATTTAGTAAAAACTCACCCTTGTAGCGTCCGACGAAGGCCTTCGAGGAATTGCTGTAGGGGCTATAGATTTAATTTAAATTTTCTTTTAATTAGTTATGTTCACATTTTTTTTTGTTTTTAATTTTGTTACCAGTTTTAAAGCAATTGCCCATACTTGTATTTGAATTTTTTTTTTTTTTTTTTCTTTTTTATTTTCACTTGGTTCTTTTCTTTGTCCTAGATTTTTTTCGACCTTTCAATTTTGCATTAGATTCCATTCTTTTGTTCATTTTATTTTTGTCTTCATTTTTTTTTTTTTTCAATTTTCGGTGTATGTTATCACGCGACTTGACCAATAAAATTGTTTTTGCACAATGTGGCTCAAAATTTTACTTTGCGTTTTCTTCTTCGTAAATTTGTTTGCTCTTTTTTTCCACTTGCTTCACTACCTCTGGTTTTTTTTTCTTATTGCCAATTATTACTTATACAATAAGAACTCATGCACTTGTTCTAACTTTTGATTATATAATATTACCAAGATTTAAATAAAAATAAAAGAAGTTAACATTTTTCGTTTTCACTCATTTTGAATATTCTTCATCTGACCTTAAACCTTTTTATACCCTTGCAGAGGGTATTATAAAATTGGTCAGATGTTTGTAACGCACAGAAGGGGACGTTTCCGACCCCATAAAGTATATATATTCTTGATCAGCATGAGAAGCTGAGTCGATATAGCCATGTCCGTCTGTCCGTCTGTCCGTCCGTCCGTCTGTGCAAATCAACTTCACGCCGGCATCTTAAGAGCTATCGGAATGAAATTTCATATTTGAGCTAAAGTATGAAAATTGTGAGGATCGGACTACTATATCATTAAGTGCTATACGAAAAACCGGTGAAGCAATGGGAGCATCTATTGCAAATTTACGAATGAGATAAAACTTCACGTAAGAGATCGTATTCCAAAATTTGAATAAGATCGGATAAATAAAACATAAGTTACAGCCAATATAAATCGGCTGTGCTCAGAGGCCAGCAGCCCACTACGTCATTGTTCGAAGTCAACAGAGCAGTAAAGCGCACACACACATTCGTGCCAAGCGTATGTATGTATGTATGTATCTATAATATACATATATGTACATATATAACAAGATGAAATAAAAATAATATTTTATTATATTTAAATTAATAAATGTAATGAATGAATATATGTACATATATACATGTGCACATACATATGTGTGGATGTATGTATGTATGTACATAAATATTGCATTTCGAAACATACATATGTATGTATCTACATATGTACATACACACAGTTTTCATTTAAAGTCTTCTTTAGGAATAAGTAAACCTGTAATAATCTAATTATTTAATTTCAAAAAATTATATCTTAAATAGTAAAAATTTATCAATAAAATGTTTTAACCATCGATTGTATCGATAACACTAAAAATATCGATATTATCCCGCTCTATCAGACCCTTTAGCAAATATTCAGTATGTTTGTTAGAGGAACATAAAATATGTTTCTTAAACATAATAATATAAATCAGCGGATATAAACAATGAATTCTTTTTATGAATTTTTTTAAAATTTAAAGTTATATGAATACGTAAAGACTTATTTGCCAAAAAATACTATCGGGTTTGTTCTTATTTAGTATTTTTGCAGTATTTTGGACAAGTGTATAACAAGTGTATAAACTTTGTTGGCTTGGTCACATTAATAAACGAACAAGAACACAACAATCGCTCGTTTTCCAATTGTGCATAAATAAGAATACGAAATCTTTTAAATTTTGAAAGTAATTTGTGTCTGTCAAAAGTGTGTGCAGTTGATATAACTTCCGCGATCGCGAGTGAAGACAGTGCTGCTTTTGGACGTGCAAATTTTGGAAAACCTTGCCATTTGATGTTTGTTTGTTGACTAGTCTTTTTCAAGACTAATCTTTTATACATATATGTACATATATAAATATTAACCATTTATTATCTGATTTTCAGCTCTTTGTTACATATTAATATATAAATATTAACCATTTATTATATAATTTTCAGCTTCTATTTATATTTTACATATCTAAATTATATTATCTCACTTTCAGAACATATTATCCTATTTTTAGCGAATTTATTTATTAAGGGGGGAAAAAAAATCTGCTGAGCAGCGTCGACGAGAAGTTGCAAATCGGAGTCGAACTTACGGCCAACAAACTATCAACGAAGTTCGTGAAAGGAATAGACAACGGATGACAGATATTCGCCAAAATGATTTGGAGAGGCGAGAACGCGATCGCAAGCAAGACGCATTGGCACGTGCCAGACGTCGAGCCAATAGAGCCTACAGAGTGGAGGAACAGCAGGCCAACACTGCTCAACATTTGGTTCGGAGACAGGATGACGATTACAGTGCAGAGGAACACGCCCGAAACACACAGGCCCGCCGTATTGCGCGACAAGATCAAGTTTATGGTTCCATGGAGCAGGAGGCCAACACTGCTCAACATGTTGCTCGTAGACAGGATGACGATTACAGGGCGGAGGAACAAGCCCGAAACACACAGGCCCGCCGTATTGCGCAAGAAGATCCTGTTTATGGTTCGATGGAGCAGGAGGCAAACACTGCTCAACATGTTGCTCGTAGACAGGATGACCATTACAGGGCGGAGGAACAAGCCCGAAACACACAGGCCCGCCGTATTGCGCGAGAAGATCCTGTTTATGGTTCGATGGAGCAGGAGGCCAACACTGCTCAACATGTTGCTCGTAGACAGGATGACGATTACAGGGCGGAGGAACAAGCCCGAAACACACAGGCCCGCCGTATTGCGCGAGAAGATCCTGTTTATGGTTCGATGGAGCAGGAGGCCAACACTGCTCAACATGTTGCTCGTAGACAGGATGACGATTACAGGGCGGAGGAACAAGCCCGAAACACACAGGCCCGCCGTATTGCGCGAGAAGATCCTGTTTATGGTTCGATGGAGCAGGAGGCCAACACTGCTCAACATTTTGCTCGTAGACAGGATGACGACTACAGGGCAGAGGAACAGGCCCGAAACACACAGGCCCATCGTATTGCGCGACAGGATCCTGTTTATGGTCCGATGGAGCAGGAGGCCAACACTGCTCAACATTTTGCTCGTAGACAGGATGACGACTACAGGGCAGAGGAATAGGCCCGAAACACACAGGCCCATCGTATTGCGCGACAGGATCCTGTTTATGGTCCGATGGAGCAGGAGACCAACACTGCTCAACATTTTGCTCGTAGACAGGATGACGACTACAGGGCAGAGGAACAAGCCCGAAACACACGGGCCCGCCGTATTGCGCGACAGGATCCTGTTTATGGTCCGATGGAGCAGGAGGCCAACACTGCTCAACATTTTGCTCGTAGACAGGATGACGACTACAGGGCAGAGGAATAGGCCAGAAACACACAGGCCCATCGTATGGCGCGACAGGATCCTGTTTATGGTCCGATGGAGCAGGAGGCCAACACTGCTCAACATTTTGCTCGTAGACAGGATGACGACTACAGGGCAGAGGAACAAGCCCGAAACACACGGGCCCGCCGTATTGCGCGACAGGATCCCGTTTATGGTCCGATGGAGCAGGAGGCCAACACTGCTCAACATTTCGCCCGTAGACAGGATGACGATTACAGGGCAGAAGAGCAGGCCCGAAACACGGATGAACATGTCACTCGTCGACAGAATCAGGACTACAGAGAAGGAGAGCGGAACCGTGATGCAAATATCCGGCAAATTTCAAGACGGAATCCAAGCACAAGAAGACGGGAACAAAATTTAAATTCATCGCAAAGAAGAGTGACTCTGAGGCAAGCCCGAATATTGGCGCAACAGATACATGACATGAATGAGGCACGAGTTATTAATTTTCGGCAAGACTCTCAGAATCGAGAAGCGGAGTCTCAGCGTCAATCGCAAGGAAATAGAGACGCCAGAGCTGAAATGTTGCCTGAAGAGATGCAACAACATAGAGACTTGCAGACACAGCAGCGAAGAAGTGCCGTACGTCAAGCGTACCTAAAGAATATAAAGATGGGACCCACTGAAATATGCACGAGCTGCGGTGGCACTTTTTTAAACAAAATGTAAAGAGTTTGATCAAAAATCAAATTGCGTTGAAGTTTCCTCGATTGGACATCTCAAAAGCCTTTTTTTGTCAATAAAATTTTATTCTGAAAATGACAATTATTTATTCTGCTCTACATGCCACAGAGCAATAAATAGTGGAAAAATTCCAAACTTATGCCTTTCAGAAAGTTTTGCATTCGCTGAAACTCCCGAATGCATGCAGGATATTACATGCCTAGAAGAAAGACTTATTTCACCCGTAATCCCATTTATGCGGATATTTTCCCTAGGTTATGAAAGGCAGTGCGCAGTAAGAGGAGCAGTTGTTAATGTACCCATTTCCGTCAATGATACAGTAACAGCTCTGCCCCCGCACCTTTGATAACACCCATGTAGTGCAAATACTACTAAAGAGGAAGCTAGAGTACAGACACAGTTTCATGACTGAGACTATTCGACCAGCAAAAGTTATGGCTGCATTAACATTTTTGGAAAGCACGGAGCTATATCAAAAGCATGGTATTTCTGTCTTACACAATTGGCTTGGCGAACTCAGAAATAATGAGGAAGTACCATTTATTGCTGATGACCGAGATCGCCCAATTGTAGAACAACTCCTTGCCGAACAAATGGTAGTCGACCCAGAACCAGAAGGCAACGAGGATGAAGACAATTTAAATCCCGGTGGTCAAGAAACATTACTGGATAATGAGCCCGTTGAAAATGCAATTATTGCACGAATAGCAATGGCTCCCGGTGAGAACCGTCGACCTGTAGACATGACTATACAGGAAGATGCTGAAGAGCTGTCATTTCCATCCATTTCATGCGGACAAATTTTCAAGGCAAAAACAACATATGGTCGCAAAGCAAAGTCTCAACTTCGGTTCTATGACCGACGCTGCGCAAAGGTACCAAAAATTTTGTACATGTACAAACGCTACGAAATGACTCGCATAAAAATGCCATTTCTATTTGCCTAAGAAAAAAGTCAGGCACGGCTCATGTTACCGCGGCTAACATGATGGATGAATCCTTCGTCAATAGCCTGGTCCAGCATGACGATGGATATCATCTTCTTAAAGGCTTGCGTTCCTCTCCAGCACATTGGGAAGCAGAGAAGAAAAAAGTTTTAGCTATGATTCGCCAGTTTGGACTGCCAACTTTCTTCATTACTCTCTCAGCGGCCGAGACCAAATGGAATGAACTTCTGGTAATTCTATCACTTCTCATAGACAAAAGAATTATCAGTGAAGAGGACGCATCGAATCTGTCAGCATCAGAGAAAGCACGGTTGATCCGCTCAGACCCTGCGACATGCTCCAGATATTTTGATCACCGGCTTCATCAGTTAATGAAACTTTTCAAAAGCAAAGATATTTTTGGCGATTTTGAACTGTCTCATTATTATTGGAGAATAGAATTTCAACAACGTGGCTCACCACACTCTCATGGGATGTATTGGTTAAACGGAGCTCCAAAAATGGAGAACACTAATGGATCGTTAAACACAGAAGATGTTATTAGATTCATTGATATGTTCATTTCTACTAACGGAGATAATGAGGAGCTTCAAGATGTTCTTAGGTATCAATACCATAAACATAGTGCCACATGCAAAAGAGAAATTCATAGAGAAAGCAAATGTCGGTTTAACATTCCATATCCGCCATTGATAGTCATTTGGACCTTGAATATAGGGATTATATTCAAGCCATACGAACAAGCTTAAAGAAGCCTCAAATATTCCTTCGACGAAAGTTCACTGACATCATGCTGAACGCATATAATGAAGATATTTTAAAACTACACAGAGCAAATATGGATATACAATTCATATTGGATGCATATGGTTGCTGTAGTTATATTATAAATTATATAAATAAGTCGAATAGAGGAGTTTCAAAACTGTTACGCGAAGCCATGGATGAAATTACTGCAGGTGGTCATCGAGATCGATCGATTAAGGAAAAACTGCAGCATCTTGGCAGCAAATTCATAAACGGATCAGAGATCTCAGCTCAAGAAGCCGTTTATAATATTCTAGGGCTTCACATGTCAGAAACCAGCCACGGAAATATATTCATAAATACCTCTCATCCTGAACAAAGAGTTCGGATGATAAAGTCAAAGAAGGAGTTGGAAAGACTGCCTCCTGATTCGACGGATATTCATGAGTATTACGTACTTAGGCCAGAATCCTTGGAAGACGAATGTCTAGCCGACTTCGCTGCCCTTTATGAACGTAAGTTGTCTCGTAGACACCGTGTGTCGGATGAGACTGTCATGGAGGATGATGGTAACATCGAAGAAGGAAATCCTGCAGAAGAAAATAATGGGACTATAGAAGCAGATAGTAACATTGATGAGGTGCCTGAATATCAACTACAAAATGGATCAGGATGCATGAGGAAACGAAAGCATCCATATATTCTGAGATGGAGAAGGTTCAGCAAAAATCTATCCAGACCAGATTATTTCAGAGAACTCGTGACGCTCTTTTTCCCTGGCGCAACGAAGATATTGAAATTGTAAATCAGGACGAAATTACATATAATAGTAACAAAACCATAATTGAGGCCAACAGGAAAAAATATGATACAATGCAGGAAGAATTATTTGAGCAAATTTTACAGGATGTTCAAAGGGAAAATAATGCAGATAACCAGGAATCTTCCGCTTCGCAACTTTTGGATGAAGAATTCAGAGGATTTGCAATCCCAGAAGTAGCAAGAGACCAAAATGTTTTTCAAGAAACCGAAACCAATCCTAACTCTGATGAAAATGGACCCAGAGTGATAAAGCTGCCACCGCTGGTACCTGAAAACGATTTGTTTGAGCTGGTGCGCTCACTCAACAGGAAGCAGCGTCAATATTATGCCCACGTAATGCATAGAGTAAACGCTAATAACCCCTTTTACGAATATGTGGGCGGCGGTGCGGGAATTGGAAAAAGTAGACTTATTTCTACAATTTATCAGTCGCTTATGTTGAGGTTTACCACCGTGGCGGGTAGCAACCCAGAAGTGACTAAAATATTGCTTTGTGCTCCAACGGGAAAAGCCGCCTTTGGAATAGGAGGTCTCACATTGCATTCGCTTTTTTCATTACCGGTGAACCAGTCTTCAGTTGGACTCCGGCCCTTGAATAACGATGTTCTCAACACCATTTATTCGAAGCTTATGGACCTAAAGCTAATAATAATTGATGAGATATCAATGGTGGGTGCCAAAATGTTGTCTAATTTGGACAGTCGACTGAAACAAATATTTAGAACAACGGATTATTTTGGCGGAATTTCAATAATTGCCTTTGGAGATTTAAAACAACTTTCTCCAGTTGGTGATAGATGGATATTCCATTCTAACCCTAGAGACAACTACGGCGTTATTGCAGGGACTGCACTTTGGGATCTGTTTAAGTTTTATGAACTCACAGAAATCATGCGACAACGCGAAGATTGTGCTTTTGCAGTAGCGTTGAATAATATGTCAGAAGGTAAAATGACCGATAGCGATATTGCTTTAATAAAAGGAAGGGAAGTCAATACTGGCAAACAGTTATAACATAATGAAACTGGCACAAATCAATACTGAAGAATTTATTTCTACAGCAAAGGATACAATAAAAGCTGCATCGGTGACTCCTGCAAATAAAATAAGGATCTTGGAAAACGTTAAAGGATTCAAAACCTCGGACACCCAAGGCCTCCCATATACGCTCATCCTTAAAACTACCGCGAAGTATATGATAACAGTGAATATCAATACTAGTGACGGATTAGTGAATGGAGCAAGTGGACAACTTATGGGAGTTGACTGCTTACCAAGTGGAAATGTATCCACACTTTGGGTTAAGTTTTTGGAGGCGTCAGTTGGAGCTGAAGCCAGGTCGAAAAAGAAATCCAGCCCATACTGACTGGACCCCTATTGAAGCTGTTCTAAGAACTTTCCAATATCGTAAGAATGAACAGGTATCAATAGAACGCAGCCAGTTTCCTGTTGTGCCTGCTGAAGCGATAACAATACATAAAAGCCAAGGTGCTACTTATAACAAAGTAGCAGTGACCTTGCAAGATGGCATGAGCCGATCTGCCATTTATGTAGCTTGCAGTAGAGCAACCAATGCATCGGGACTATATATTATTGGAAAATTTTCTCCACCGAGGAAAATGCAAGAATCTGACCCAGTCTACATTGAGCTAAGCAGTCTCAGAACCGAGAAACTTCTGACTCCTTGCCACAATTGGATTCTCGACAAACCATCAGATATTTTTCTGGTATATTATCACAATATACAAGGTTTACATCTGCGAAGTGCCGATATATTGACGGATATATATGTAAACTCTGCAGATATTCTATGCTTTGTGGAAAGCTGGACTAAAGAGGAAGATGCATGTGGCCTAAATGGATATGATGTAATTGCAAGGATAAATGGATCCGCCCGAGTGGACAACAGAAGATCCCATAATGGAATTATTGAGTACGCGAAGACGGAAAGTTTAGAAAACCTGTTTGTTTTTGAACAGAGAATCCTGGAACGCAATTTAGAACTGCAATTACTACATTGATAGAAGAACTGCAAGTGCGCTACAATAAAATAGTTGTTTTGGGCGACTTCAACATATGTCGCTCAACAGGCCAAGATCAATTAGAGTCTACTCTGAATGGTCTGGGGTTATCAACTCTTCTCGATAAAATCCCAACAACAAAACAACTGACAGAAATTGACTGGGCATTTTCAAGTATCCGCGAACCCCATATCAAAGCCCAAGTTTACGAAACACCATATAGTCACCATGATGGCATATTTGTTGGTGTGGAATAGACATTTCCGTAAATTTCCGGCTTCTCCCTGTCTCTTCTTTTCGTTTATTTTTTTCTCTACGGGAATCTTTAAGTTGTTGTGAGTCGGGTCATAGCTGGAATTCAGCAGGAGGCCAACACTGCTCTGATGTTAAAAGTTGTTTTTGTCTGGGCTAAAGAAAGTATAAATTTATTCTTTTCAACTTCTAGAAAAAGAACTTTCCTTAATTTTTAAACCTTTGATTACAGAACAAAAGAAGTGTTCCAATCTTTTGAATAGAGAACATTTATATGGTCCTAAGGAAAGTCTAAGCATAATTAAGTGTTATAAACTTTTTTAACCCTTAATACGTTTTTCCAGAACGGAGACAAGCATACCAAATATCCAGGAATATTTCTTTGGCCCGAAGGAACGCCTAAATAATTTATAACTTCAAATAAAGATTTATATTGCTTAACAATCTTTAAATGTCTTTTGAATTCAACATTTTATTAATACGACAACTTATTATGTTCATGTGTGAAACTTCACCTTTCTTATCGGATTAAATATAACTGCAAGGGTATATAAACTTCGGCATTGCCGAAGTTAGCTTCTTTGATATTTTTTTCTAATTTTTATACTTTTTAACGACTTATACATTTTTCTTTGGGCTGTTTTTCACTTCTCACGGCTTGCCCTAGCACTTGCCGGTGTCGTAACGAAATTTGACTGATCAGCGCGTGCCAATGCAATTGCGTTGTCCCCTTTGGTAAATAACTTCTTCGCTGCTTGCACTATCCAACATGAATATTTTGGAATTCTGGCTTTGCATTTTGTCTAAGGAAAATATCAAAGAAGCTAACTTCGACAATGCCGAAGTTTATATACCCTTGCAGTCTTTCGCAATAATTTTTTTACATTTTGAAATTTCTTTCCCTGCAACTGAATTCATCAATTCACAACAAAACATTCAAATTACTTCTCTTTTTATAATAAATTTTCTTTCTTCTTGCATCATTCCCTAAGCAAAGCACAACACGCATACACATACAGTTCTTGTAGCGCTGCGTCTGTGTGTGTGTATGCATGTGCTCTGTTTGAGCAGCAAGCAGCGCTGTTTGCTGCCGGCAGCGCTGCTTGCTGTCTACTAGGTCATCATTTGAACCGATTTGTGTTGACTGTAACTTCTGTTCTATTTATCCGATCAGATTCAAATTTTGGGATCTGTCAATTTATGTCAAATACTATCATATTGGTAAATTTCATGGGGATACTCAAAATTTTGCAAAAATGTTTGTTCTAGAACTATATGATTTAGTGGCCCGATCCTGACAAATTTCATACTTTATCTAGCCCGGGTAATAAAAATCCCACAAAAAAAATTTCATCCCAATAGCTCTTAAGATGGCTGAGTAAAACGCGTACGCACAGACAGACGGACAGACGGACATGGCTATATCGACTTAGCTTCTCATGCTGATCAAGAATATATATACTTTATGGGGTCGGAAACGTCTCCTTCTGTGCGTTACAAACATCTGACCAATTTTATAATACCTTCTGCAAGGGTATAAAAATTTATACACATATAGGGGATAAATATGAAAGTCGTTAAGCCGTCTTTTTTTTTCTCCAAAGCTGTATAATTACCTTTTGCTTAATCAAAGCAATACATTTTAATTTCCTTATTTTGGGCATTATGAACTAACATACCGAGACTTTAGCAAATCTGCGTGCAAAAATTTTATTTGCAAAGTTACCAAATTTTAATAGTTCAAAGAAAATTTAGCACTTACTCAAGAAGTATATCTTGAAATAGTGAACACCAACATAATTG
This sequence comes from Drosophila equinoxialis, assembly GCA_018150345.1. Taxonomy (NCBI): domain Eukaryota; kingdom Metazoa; phylum Arthropoda; class Insecta; order Diptera; family Drosophilidae; genus Drosophila; species Drosophila equinoxialis. Next base: position 223,303 of record JAECWI010000218.1, read on the forward strand.
GTTTCTTTTTATCACCGATTCAAGCCCATGAAGGATGGCTTGTATTTATTCGGATTTAAATTTACTTGGGTTATTTTAACCACAAAAAAAATGAAATAGTAATTTTCTTTTACTCCCTGCAAAGGACTGTTCCGCTCGGTTCCCAAATTGAAAACAAATTTATCAAGACAGTTCGCCTATGCTCCAGGCCTAGCTTTGATCGTCGTTTAGACCCGAAGTCAATTGTCAAAGTGACATTATCTGCTATTGGCATAATGGGAAAAAAGAAAATGTACCACTGTGGTGAACTTTCTTTCTGCAATCAAGCAGTGCATTGGCGGGTCATTTAATTTCGGCCTTGCTTTGTTTTTTTTTTTTTTTCTCGAGCTGCAAGTTTTATTCAAGGCACCTCCACAATTTTGACAACACCAGGTTTCAAAAAAAAACAACACAGTTTTTAATATATTTTTCTACCGATATATTTCGGTTGGGCAGCGGCAACCGTCTTCAGGGCAACTACAAAAAGTACAAGAAACATTTAATAACTCATTCATCAATTTTAACTCAAAACACCCAAAGACGAAATAAGAAATAAACGGATGCTCAACTTTTCGAATAAGATACGAAGAAACGAAAAAAAGAAATAATAAATATTTTAAAGGACAACGATTTTCCGGACAACGTAATCAAGACATTATTTAAGAAACATAAACCTCCTACTGTACTATACAACAAGTGACTTATCTAAATTATCAGAAAGACTATCACATTCGATATGTTATGACAAAGATCAAGTAAAAATAGCAATTAGACCTGACAATACCCTCAATCACATTATCAATAATACAAAATCCAAGATAGAGACGACAAGTAGAAGTAATGTAATATACAAAATTCCATGCAATGGATGCAATAAGATATCCAAATCGAAATTAAAAACTAGGATCTCACAACATAAATCTGACTATAAAATGAGAAATTATTCAGAGACACCAAAAACAGCACTAATGACACACTGTGTAACGAGTGGCCATGCACCGAATTTTGAAGAGACAGTAATATTGGATGAAGAGCGGCATTACAACAAAAAGGTTTACCATTGAGATGCTACACATCATTAATACTCCGAGCGCCACACGGCGCTGATAATAATCAGACACACGACTGATACTGACAATTTCGCCCACATATACAGACATTTACTTGACAAAAATTATTTCGTAACTCCACCTCAAACGGTGCTGACGTGTCAAATGATGTATGTAAAACATAGTAAATTGTCACATAATTGTTAAATGTTTCTTGTAATTTTTGTAGTTACCCTGAAGACGGTTTCCGCTGCGCAACCGAAATATATCGGTAGAAAAGTAAATTAAAAACTGCGGTTTTTTATTTTTATTTTAATTAATTGACCTGATGACGTCAAAATATACCAACACAAAGGTCGCGAAAACTATCACAACAACATACGAATAAATGACCAATGCTTACGCGAGGGATATAATCAGAAGATATCTTTGCAGTAAGAAAACTGTACTGTATTATCAAATTGAACAAGATTTTTCAATATTTCAACAAGTTTTGTGACGAGTCACAATACTCATTAGGTTAAACTACGCCCATATATGGCCCCTTTTTTATTCATTCTTTATTATTGGCTACGCCCATGGAGGGCACATCTAAATTACCTTTAGTTCTTTTGTGTCTGCCAATTTAAGGATCAACCGATAAAAATGTCGTTTCTTTAAAAAACGAATTCAATTTCTAGGTCATGTCGTTAGCGAGGATGGTATCCATACGGACCCCGAGAAGATAGCAGCTATCCTTTTGCCATCGACCAATGTTCGTGAATTATGACGGCGCTTCCTGGTATCGGCGGTTTGTGTCCAACTTCTCCGATACGGAGCAACCTCTCACGACCCTCTTAAAAAAGGATTAAAATGGTTTTGGAATGTGGAACAACAGCATGCGTTCGATGCACTAGAGATTCAGCTCACTACTGCCCCTATCTTAGCCTGATAATTTAGGGACGAACTTAGTTTTTTGACTGTTCCGTATCTAATTTAAGCTGCGCGGAAGAGTCACGGTCCTTAGTTTAAACTACGCACATGTAGGGCCCCTTTGTTATTCTTTCTTTATTTTGCGCTACGCCCATGGAGGGCTCATTAAAATATTCTAATATCTAAATTAACTGTAGTTATTTTTGTGTCTGACAGACATTTTTAATTGGCAGAACTTATACAGCAGTTCCTGAAGACAGCTATTTGCAGAGGAATCAATTGTCATTTTACTTTAATAGATGGAACACCCAATGGAATGCAAAGAATTTCCGGATACAATAAATTGATTCGCAGTACTACCTGGATTGAGAGATACATTAATAACTTAACGAAGCGGTTAAAAGGTAATCGAAAATTGAATGGGTAAAGGTTGTAGAGCAACCACTACTTATATCACGACGATCTAATCTGCCCAAAAACCGGAAAGCCTTCTTCCAAATTGAGGTTGATCAAATATTGTGAGTACCTGGATGACAAATGCATAATGCGAGTTGATAGCAGAAGAAAACGTACAAAAGAGGTATCGACATATACCAGTTGTTCTCGATGGCACACATTCTTTACTCGGATGCTGATCAACAAAATTCAAGTCATTGCACAAAATGTTAGATCACAGCGATGAAACATTGCAAACAATTTTTATGGAGGCAGGGTATCTGGTCAACAACAGACCAAATATACTGGTATATACTGGTACCCCGACGACGAACTTGGTCCATTTCCAAACGATATTTGTACCCCGTAAAGCTGCACACTGGATGGCCCTAGCAACTTTACTTCCAATACGAAGTATTGGACATTTTAATGCCGCCAAGAATGTGTCTATGCTGAGATCAGTGGCTAGCTCCAGATGAAGAGCTGAAGTAACCATACACACAAACAAGCAGATGTAGCCTTTTTCCTTCCTAGGGTTTCGTCCGGGCAAAGTCGCACTCGAACAGCCTGCAAATTGGCCAAAAATTGTTGTGCAGTGTGATGGCGCTGTCTAAAACAGTTTGAACACTCATGAGTGATACGTCGAATAAGATTTCGATCCAATATTTCTGGCGAATTATTACAAACATGGCTGGAACTCCTGGATGAAGATTGACTTGATGCTCACGCTTCAGCAGCAATTCCACAAGGCGATGGTGATTCGCCAAATCTACTGGGTGCTTGGCGTCTGCAGGCAGTTGCGACCTTTCTAAACGTCCAACAACACTTAGAATTCCATTCCTCAACGAAGGGAGATAGTTTGCTTAAAGTTGATCGGCGCTCCAAAGGCTGCTTCCTCCAAATCAGCTGTCTATCGTCATTGAATCGATTTTGTGCCTGCCGTAAGAAAAACTTCTTTGCTTCGGTAATTTCATAAAATTTTAGAGATCCTGAACATTTAAGCTTGCTTGATTTGATTCGATAAACAAAGCAAAATAAATATGCGACCACTCGAATCAGAGTCGTTCAAGATGATATTCTTTCATGTTGTACATCATAAGGGGAATCTTCAAAATCCTTGGAAACAGTTGTCAAGATTTTGGTGTTGAATTGAGCAGCAAGTTGACGGTCTATTCATTGTCTCTGAGTACAGTGTATAGTCGTGCCAAGATGATACCTTTCATCATAAATCGAAGCTTATTAAATCACTCGTTAGCGTGCCACTTGATGCACAATCCGCAGGATTTTCCTTAGTGGTTTTAGTTTCCTTAGTTGTCAAGATTTTGGTTTTGATTCAAGTTCTGCTGCTGGCTCTAGAATTGAGCAGCAAGATTCTGCTCTATTTATTTTGAACTCAAATGGGAAATCTTTAATATCTTTGGAAATAGTTGTCAAAATTTTGGTTTTGAACTCAAGATCTGCTGCTGGTGTAATGAAAGGCGGGAGCTTTGTGGTTAGCCGATGGTCAGGCTTTTAATTGATTCTTTATTAATAAGTTCGGGCCTTTATATAGGCCAAGGTTTTGCTTACATTGCAATCTTAGCTTATGCAGTGAGGCCGTGTGCAGGCCAACAGAACAGGCCATCTTGCAATGAATATGTTAATGGACTACACAGTGCGTGTGTGTACTTATGGGGCCCTTTGTATGTACTATCTAGCTTACGTCCTGATTCATTCTTTACAATTACTAGATCTCCTTTCGATAATTCTACTGCATTTATTTTCTTATTACTAACATTTGAGCTCTGTTACGTGCACATTGTAACATTTGCACATTTAACTTCTCTGTCGTAAGCCACAATGTTATAGACTGGATCTATCTCATTGAATGTCTTGAAACTATAGGGGATGGATATTTTTCCAAAAATTAATTCAAAGGAACAGTGCTCATGCACTGTTGATGGCGTGGTATTGTAGCCATGTACCCCAATCCGCTTTATGTGAAGAAATATGCTTTCTAAGATATTCATTGAATGTCCTATGGTTTCTAAAGTTTAATGGTGATATACTTTAGAAGTGACGAAGCTTATATAGTTCTGAAGCTACCTGATTTTTATATTCTGGGCCATAAGTCAAGATTACTCTTTCAAAAATTGTTTTCGCTATGTCACTGGCACTTTTAGTTTGTACAGAAATGCCTAATAAGTATTTTATTAAGTCGCAGATGGCTGTGACCGTTTGTGACATATTCATGATATTTACGCATTATTCTCGTCATCATTATTAATGGTTTTCAATCTGGGAGTGAGGGCTAGACTAAAATTTTTCTTTTGGATCCTTTAATTTTAAAATCTGTAATGCTGCAGCTGTTAAATAACTTGTCGTCCAACAATAATTGCTACCTTCTCAGACCAATGCTATCAGCTACTTTTTCAAGCTGTCAAAAAAATTGATCTAAATGGTTTCTTTCATTAATAGCATGGTCAAACTTGTAAATTATTTTCTTTCCCAGAATTATTTTTATTTTATCGAAAAAATTCGAGCACGTTTCTTGACTTCTTTTGACCGAGACGTCTCAATGATAGCTAAGTCTTTTCTATGTGAAAGATTTTTATTCATGCGTCAAGAAATTGAAATTTATACGAGACAATGCATCGGCTGCGTAATTTTCTTTTCCCCTCAGATACTTTACAGTAAAGAGTCATATTCCTCTAAATCTAGCCTCATTCTCATTAGTTTTAATGATGGGTTTTTCATAGAAAATAGGTATGATAGTGGACGATGGTCACTTCTTACTAAAAATTTGTTCCCATATATGTATGATCTAAAATATGTAATAGCCCAGTGTATTGCTGTTAGTTCTTGTTCAATTGTTGATTTATTTTTATTGCTCTCGCCAAGGGCTTCATTGCATTTTAGCTTTACCACAAGCTTCATCTAAAACATGAATCGGTAAACGCGCTGGTTGCAAATTCTATCGGTAATTGTTGATTGTCATATTCTTGACTGAGCATTGCTGCACAAGCGAATTTACTAGCATCTCTATTGAAATGTGGATACTGGATTAATTAGTGCTGCTTTTAGATGCTGAAGTGCAAAAGCACATTTATCAGTCCAAATGAATTCGATATTCTTTTTACATAAATTTGTCAAAACGCGTCCGTATTGGGCAAAGTTTGGTACAAAACGGCTATAATAGTTACAAAAAGCAACAAATCTCTTTACTTCGTTTGGATCTTTTGGAGTTGGATGGTCTTGGATAATTTTGAACTTGCTATCGTCGGGAAGAATCCATTTGTCTGGATGTAGTTTTAGATTACATTTTCGGCATATGTCGAACACATCAGTCAAATTTTTTAAATGTTTTTTAGAACAGCCTAATACAACTAAATAATCCATGCCTAATTGATCAAGAATATCATCAATTCTTGGCAAGGGAAATTTGTCTGCAATTAATTTTTTATTTAAGCTTCTGTAATCCACCACTACACGCCATATTTTATCATTTCTTTGGTACTAGCAGTATTGGACTGCTGTTGTATTCGGATGCGCTGCAGGTTCTATTACGTCATCTCTATTTTATGTGTGTGTGGGATTCTATAATTTTTAATATAAGTAGGTTCATCTGATTTAATGTCATAATTGGAAGTTCTACACTTTGTCAAGATCATTAGCTCGACTCATATATCTTTTTCTTTATGCTACGCCTATGAATGGGATACACTGTTCATATTGAACTGAGAAAGGAAGATTATTACAATTATGAAAATGAAAATCTTAATTGTTCGTACATTATTTTGAAGATCCCATGGTGCAACATGTATCTCATTAAGTACATTTGCCTTTGGGTTTACAATTTTGATTTCCTCAGACCCCATAATAATTGCGAAATAATTGAAATATATTTTGATGCGTGTATTGGATTTAAAATTATTTGGAAGGATTATTTGTATTAGAGAGCTGCATGAATGAGAGAAAATCAAAGTCAAATGAATCCATTCGAATTGAATTCAAATGAATGAGTGACAACTACACAATGAAATGAATGAGTGTGAGTTAGTACTTGTCAAATCTCTAAAAATACGTAACTCTGTTTAATGAAAGGTAATGAATTGAGTGTCAAAGCATCGAATTGTACTGAGGCACTCGAAACATTCGAATTATTCGAATTGTCTCATTTTTTATTGAAACGTTTTAAAGCTTTAAAATGTAGTGAAAATAATGTCGAAATGAGTGCTATTAAAATTAAAATATGCTATACACCAAAAAAACTTTAGTGAGCAGTTATGGATTGGACAATTTGGGACAAATCTTGTAAAATGGAATTTTTCTAAATTAGATTCCTAGTGACCACAAGGCTATCTAATATATTATACAACATAATATTTGCTAATCCATCATATACAAGATGGATCTACCTTTTAATATTACTTCACTAGTTGGAAAAAAAACACATCTCTATTACTGTCTGGGGTTTGAACCCGATAACAACAGTATTAAAGTTTGGAGTAGGTCCCCACTTAACCACCGACCACACTAGTTTGGTCGTATAGTAATACATATAGTTAAAAAATATACAATATAAATAAATACAAAATACTAAAATCAGAATTGAAATTAAACGCATTCGAATCATAGCAACTCATTGTCTCACTTTCTAACTCATTCAATTCGTTTTGTTTCGTTTGAATGTTGTGCGACTGAGTTCTACGTCAACACACTCATTCAATTGAAGTCGATTTTCAAAGTCATTCAATTCATTCATTTCATTTTAGATGTTGTTAACTCGAATTCATTTTTCTATCATTCATGCATCTCTTATTTGTATAAAAAATTTATGCTCAATTTATGCTCATGCTTTTGAGTTTGATAATTTGATCCACATGTTCTGCATATGCTTGTTATGACAGCGTATGTATACTTCACATAGCTCGCAATTTGTCTTTTCACTGACACAATAAAAAAAGACTCAGACAGAAAACAGTTTTGTTGCTAGACAGTTATTTCTGTTTTCGTTTCTGAAACTCAAGTCAAACACTGATCGATACACACGCGATTATTTTCCTTTGCATTATACATGTTTATGTATTTACATGCACACGAAAGGCAAAGATCATTTCTGTTGAGTTTTTTAGTCAAACTGTCTTTTGTTGAACTCTTTGTGTGAGCAAAAATCGTATTACTCCTCTTTACGCGACACATTTGAATGCGTAAATGCAGATTGACCAAAGAAATATACAATTGGAGCAAAACATAAACAAAAGTAAAGTCGAGTTCATATGACAATTACTGCTTAATTCCAAACAAACATGCATCCACACTCTGTGGAAAACACTTAAGATTATAACAGCGGCGCGATATCAAGTAACCAGCGCTGAGCATCAAATATAAACAATTCTCAACCCCCGAAAACGCGGGGCATTAGAATAAGTATTTTTAAAACAATTGTCGCTTTTAGCCGCATATATATATATATAAATACAAAAAACTGGAGAGTTATGTGTCCATGACTCAAGCTGAAGATTACGAGATATCTCGAGGATAAACATGAAACGTCCAATGCTCGCCTTAAGGCTTTTACGAGCTGATGTGGCATAGTCTAGCAATTTGGAAGTTTGCGGTGTGGCTAGGGCGATGGTTCGCTTGTCCAAGAAATTCTTCAACAGATGCACAATCACAATCAATAGTAGGCCAGAATTATCGACTACTAACTTTGAGGTTAATATTTGATTGCCACCGAATTGCAACAAATTATTAACGAATGAGTAACAAACAAACAATGCCTAACAATCCGGCACGAAGGACCAAATTATGATGATGAATAAACCACTGTGTTTAGTATCTCATAAGAACTTAACCTATTTTTATGCAACTGTACTGAACTGTGTCTGCCACTGCTAGACATGTCTTGATCGTTAGTTTGCTTAGCTTATTACTAAATTTTCAATTCTTGCGCACTACGTAGGTCATATAGGTTTATAAAGAGACACAGAGAGTATCAGAATAGCGCCAGCATATTCCAGAAAAAATTATAAAATAAAAAAACAAAAGTCATTGTAAGATGTGCAAGATCATTCATGAGACTTATGAGACGTATGAAAATATGGAGAAATATAAAAAAAAAAGAAAAATGACAATTGGTTTCTCAGCAGTTGGTATTTCAGTTAATCAAATCAAAAGCCATTTTTATAGAATGAATGTAAAGTATCTAGGTCATATTGTAGGTGAGGTGAAAGTAATGGTATTAAGACAGACCTACATAAAATATCATAGTCGATTTCCCTTTTCTCTTACCACGAAGGAACTACTCAGTTACAGAGAAAGAGTGTTATTAGGCAGCCGTGTTAGCATTAAAAAAAAATACCTACGTTGAGGGTCGGGAATCTTCTACCATAATCAGACTTGAGTTTTAGGTTAGCCAGATAGTCTTTAAAACCATTTCACATCGAAAAGGTGCCAAAATGTTGTGCCATACGCTTTGTCCAGAGTTTTACCCCTGATTTGGCGGTATTAGATAGTGATTTATGAATCGATCTCAATTCGGTTCATTTTCCAAGCCCTGAATATGTGGAGCTAAGAACGAAAGGCGAAAAAGCCCCAGCCAGTACCTGATGTGAAAATAATGTGCAATTTAGTAATGAGCATTTTGCTGTGCAGCAGTTTTTGAAATTGGCTCACGAAAGCCCACTAGCAGCCCACTTTGGGGGTTATTATAAGACATTGGCACCATTATTACTGGCCAAATTTTTGTGATGATGGTAAGCCACTAAACACCCGAATTATACATTAAGAAAGTCGGTGAGGTGAAACGTCAAGATTTTTGAGAAACTGTATGTATTTGATTTTTGGTCTTACCCCAAAGCAATTCTGGCAAATTTTCATTTCTAAAGAAGGTAAAAATATTTAATGTGGAGCACACAAATTTGGAGCACACCATTTTAATGAGCAATTACAAAGGTATAAAATGCGTCACACATATACTGTGCGTACGTGTTGGAGAGAGTAAACCTTATTGGAACGAAAAACTTAGTAGTATCGCATGTGCCTTGAGGTCTACTATTCATTTGGCGATGGCATTTGGTCAGCATATGGTAACCGACGGGTCCGTTTAACAAACTTCCAGCAAAGTAATTTCTCAAAAGGATTCAACTCCAAGTTAGCGCCAACGTTCGTGAAGACGAGAGTGAGACCGAAGCTCGGCAAATTCCATGCGAAAAATATTAAGCAATCATTTTTTTGGCCGGTTTCAAGCGAGGATCACACTTTCCTTAGTCACGGATAGGTATGATTTTATGGGGAGTTTTCTAGTAGCACTTGTAACCGTTTTAATTTAAAAAGAACAAGAAAAATAAGAGTAGGAATGATTTTTTGGTTGTAACTAAAACCAATATATATACATAAACGTTTTATCCCTAGCAATTGATTAAGATCAGGTGACTATATCATATAGCTCCCATAGGAACGATCGGTCAGTGACTTTTGTCAATAACTAAACTAAATAAACATCAATTAGTTTAATATATCCAAATTTGATCATGATTAAGTTACTATATCATATAGCTGCCATATGAACAATCCGTGGTAAACAGTAATTTTGATCAATATCTTCGTTATTTACTATACTAAGATTGTAGGCCATTTCCCAAAAAATTGCAAAGTTGACTCGAAGTTAGCTCCGGTCCTCTGGTTTTTGGATATTTTGTCGTTATGTGTCAGGTACATTACACTAGTTTAAAAAAAAAAGAAGGAATTTTTCGAAAAGTATAAATTTTTATGCTTTAGGCATATGTGCAGTGTTGAGATATAAATTGTCGAGAGAAAGAAATACGTGTGTTCAATCAGGTGGCAAGTCGAATGGTAAATACTAAAGAAAGACGCTTTGGTATGCTTGTTGGTACTAAAAGAATTTTTTTTGTATAGAATTGGCACCTAGTAAGTTGCCACTCAATCACACAAACACAATTGATACTCCAACATGCAGTATATCCCGATCCAGTGCAAAGGGAAAATTGTTGATGGAATACAAGCTATTGTTTGGGATGAGTGCACACAATAGGACATAAGAAATCAATTCAAGCATTTAACTTCACACTCAATGATCTTTGGCGAAGTAACAACATCTTTGGCGATTTCATTTTGTGGTATAACGTAAAAACATTATAATCACCAACTGTTTCCCCTTCAAAGCCAATTCAGTTATGGAATCTTACATGAATCTACAACGAAGGATTGATTCCGATAGGGGATAATTGCTTGACTATTGCAAAAAGGCTACTGATTGAAGTAGGAAAAAATTGTGCCAAATCGTTAGATACCCGATGCATTTAACCAAGAATTAAATCTGCAATACAATGTCCAAACATTGCAGGAATTCGTTTAAAATAATGTGCCGTTGCTGAATGAACAGCACGAACAGCTATATGTAGATGACAATGAAGAAAGAAAAGAAAAGTTTGTTCATGTAATCGTATCCGATATATTTCGACCACTCATCGGTGGTCGTCTTTAGGGCAACTGTAAATAACAATAAATTGTGATTAACATAACATTAATTTAACAACAAGAAAACACATACTTAGTTTTACATGATGTGTCCTTAAAAATGCCTGTATAAATGAATGCAGTTGTCGGTATTTACCTTAAATTAAGATAAATATAAAATAAATTAAGTAATTTTTTTACATTTATTATGTGCAGCATCTCCAAAATGGTGGTTTCGTTCTTTTCATCTGATTTTTTGCTTGTAAGAACAATACGTGACAGATTCTTGAGAATAACCTAATAATAATAAAGAGAATCCACAACAAGATGCTTAATGCGCGACACATATGTCCCATAACTGTCGGAAAGGATTAGCAACCTCGGATTGCTATGACACAGAACAAATACAGATAGCACACAAATCCAACAACACGCTACGGACAAGAGCAATGTAGTTATAAAATACCATGTAACTGGATCAATGAAGAAAACTGTGATGAAATGTAGATATATCCCATATACCATACCAAATGGAGGCTAAAAACTAGACTGTTACACTACACAGTCTCACTGTCGCCATGCCTGCTTGGCCCCGCTGCCGCATTAGACCGAACACTCACACGTTACATTGGTGCCACAACGCTCAGTGTGTAGCTTCTCGTTACGCTATGCGTACTTGTAAAACTAATGTTACGTATTTCTTGTTGTTCCCTTTTTTTGAAGTACCATTGTGGTCGGCGTTGTTCGTGAGCACACGAAGATTATTGGCACCATATAATCGCTTGGAATTCTAATCAATTTGGATATTGAACCAATGAATACTGTATGCCGATATTGCAATCCTTAAGTTCAAAAGAAAATTTCGCAAGAGGAAAAGTGAAACTGGATCCATTACTTACACCACCACACCCAGTGAAACCATTGATCGAAGGAACTGATTCCAACCATTTTATTCAGCGCAATAACTCCTTCCGCATGACTATCGCATGTTCAAGAACCGCATTGATTTCTGTAAATATATTTCATTTAGTCATTGGTGGATCAGTGGTGCAACAGGGGAATAGTTGCAAGCATTTTTTCACGCTATTAACGCTGTGGTTAATATGTTCCAACCAGGTTTAGAACGAATGGTATCGGATACGCATAAATTTGTCATATTGTTGGCGATCCAACTACATCACGAGAAAATGTAATATCATGCATCGTTTAATTGAGTCATATCGTTTGTACGATGCCTTACTATATCCAATCTTTTTATTGGCAAGGGCAAGGCGGATACTTCATCACGTTGAAAATGGTCTATCCAATTAAAGGTAAAATATTAACACACTAATTAACGCTATTATTGGTTTCTATTAACAATCCATTTAATTTTGTATATTCAGGCATATCAATGATTACTATGCTTATAGTATCATCATACGATGATTCGTATGCGTGAAGATAATGTCATTCTAAAGTGCCGTCGGCTATTCCATTAATTCGCTGTCGACATTATACTGGGATAACTAGTTTAAAATAAAAACGTTGACCGATAAGTATGCTGGAATTGCCAACACAACAACTTAAAGAGATGGCACTGACGGATGTACGGCCAGACAGCAGTGTTTTGACTCAGTTTCTCATGCTGATCAACAATATATATATTTTATGGGGTCGGAAACGTCCCCTTCTCAGACCAATTTTATAATACCCTCTGCAAGGGTATATATATTTTGAGACGCTTATTAACTTTATTTGGATATTTTCTTTACAATGTTCTTATTGTATCTTGCTAAACTGCGACTACATTGAAGTATTTTTAAACTTAAAATACTAAATATACCGATCTTGTTCGAGACATATTACTACCATTCTAATAAGCTGCGACATAGCGGCCCCTAGTGCGGTATCCTTTTTTGGACTCCGATCCTTCTCATCGTAGCGCTTGACCCCTATTTTGCATATACAGTTGACCGTCTATCAATTGAACTACGCGTACAACTCCATCTTCACCTGGAAAAACTGTCATAATTCGAGCGAGCGGCCATTCGCCGCACGGGGTGTTGTCTTTCATAACTACTATGTCGTCCACCTCGAAGTTTGGCACAAATTTATGCCATTTCTCCGAATGTATAAGTGTGAAAGATATTCTTTTATGAAACGTTTACGAAAAGAGTCCATCTGATACTGCGAGATTCTCCGTGTTTCCATCGTATTGGAAGTAAAGTTATCTGGGCGTTTGGACATAGACCAGGTTTGTGAAAATTTGTGCTATTGTCTGACGATTTGATTTGTATAGGTCCATTTCTAGCCATCATTCTTCGAACTGCCATTATGCAAGAATCGGTGTCTAGGTTGTGAGCTATCTGCACCTTACTTTGCGGAGGTGTTTTGAGGCTCGGGTTCCTCTTTCTGCTTTGACAATATTTCGTCAACCTCGTTTCGTTAAGTTATTTATGTATCTCCCTATCCAGGCAGTCCTGCGAATCAATTTATTGTATCCGAAAAATCTTTGTATTCCATTAGGTGTTCCATATGGAATTCTTCCATAATGGGTTTTTATAAATCCCAAGTAGAGTCTGGTCATTGTCGAAATTCCTGTCTTGTCAACCACCAATGAATTTTATGCTCTGATATGTTCACACGGAGAGGGGAATTTTTTTTAAGCCAGTTCCACTCTGATCTTACCGATTTTTGACAAATCTCACCTATTCGATTTTCGACAAAAACATCCATACGTTTATAGCTGTTAATCAGTCCAAAAGTAACGTTGAATTTTTTTTTTTTTATTTTTTTTTTATCATTTCAATCAATCTGCATCCTAGTACAATTTAACGCGGTTGGCGTTGTTCAGACTAGAAGTATAACACCTTGGAATTTTGGTGCCTTCGATTGATATTAATCTCAGCCGATTCCAGACTCCCATGATCTCACATAAGGATTTGTCCTTTAATTGTGACTGGTGTCATGAGCCAAAATTGGTCGAACTAAATACTGACAATACATTCCTCTTGGTTGGTGTAATTTTGCCAGAAAGCGAATCATCTGTAACTTTTAATATTTGCTTTTATAGTACGTCCATTATCTCGAAGTACCACTATGTTATTTATATTTTGAGACGCTTATTAACTTTATGTTTTACATTGTTACATTGCTTATTGTCGGCGTGGTCTTTTTTCAAGTGTGGCCACATCTTGCTAAACTGAGAATACATTGATATACATTGAAACTTAAAATACTAGATATACCGATCTTGTTTGAGGCATCTTATTACCATACTAATAAGCTAAGACAATAATAAAATAACAATTAATTTTTTATGATGAGGAACTGTTCGGATAAACAGAACACTAGTTATAAACTACATAAATCTACTCAGTACAAATTTAGTGAAAACGGGCATCTTAAAGTATGTACAATATAATCAAATATAATAAGATATAAATTTAATAATATTAAATAAGATTAAAAAGGCATCAACATTGTTGAAATATAAATAAACAGATCCGATAATGTTTCATTAATGTTTTACTCACGTAATTTTGAGGGTTGCTTTAATAAATATTCTTCACTTTTCACGCTCGGAAAGCTCTAGCACTGCTCCCAAGAACCACATGAAAGAAAAGAGAAATAAACGTTTCAATGTTTTTTCGTTATGTTGAGATATGTCCATTAGTAGCCCATCCATAATATCAAGCATTTGCCGAATATATATTGCTTCTAATATATGCATTTTTGGCAGCAGTCTAGATTGAAGAAAAGTGTGGGCATCGTCATATATAGCATCATAAATGCGTCTGAAACTGTCCCAATAATCGACATGTTTTATTAACCAAGCCTCCATGTAAACCTCCCAACTTATTACGGATGAACTAGTAAAAACCATTCCCACGCGACTAACGGTCGCTGGAGATGCATTGTCAACGTTATCTGGTTCAAAAACTAGGTTAGAAATTTCGGCCATTTTAATACGATCTCCATTAGCCAACGTTAGAGTCTTGTTGTCGTCCAAAACCGAATTCAAATTTTTTATCCACACGGCGTCGACGGGTCCATCTAAAACAATCCAACAATGTTGATTATGGGGAATTTTTAGGGAACGACGCCAAAGTCTTGAGAATATACCATCAGTCCAATCATTCGTTCCAACATCCAAGCGGCCAAACATTTGAGACGCGGTAATAGCTTTTGGATTCATTCTCATTTCTTGGTGAAAATGGCTAATTTCGGTAAAGCACCTGAGCATACATTGGGTGCAACTTGTTTTACCTGATCCAGTTGGTCCCATTAACATTAGACCATGTCTAACAAGTGATGTTTCATATAATTGCACAACTTTTTAAATTCCATTCAGGATTATTAACATATCCCAATTCATCGCAAGCTCTGGCAATTGCTTTTTGTAGATCTTTATACACATTGGTTGTCAGATTTATTCCAGGAAACATATCTTCCACAAGGGACACTAAAAGACCTTCATCTTCATCAATCAGTTTGAAAACATTCATGTCCCGTAACACACGCATCACGATTGTTTCCTCTGTGTCAAGAGGATTCGATAGTTTTTGCGAACCAAGTGTTCGAAGAACTGACAGAATGTTTCGGAAACCGAAATCGTAATTAACCTGTTTTGACAACTGTTCTTCGCACAGTTTATATAGGGTAAACATTTTCCGCGACAAAATAATATTATCTTTGAACCCACAACTCGCCATTTTGACACGTATAATTATTTGGCGATCAGGAACCATCTTTGCCACACTTCGGAACGTTATTTTTTAATTCTCGGGAAGCTCCTGTCGACCAGCATATCCTGGATTCATTGTAATAAATATACCGAATTCCGGATTAAGAGATACAACATCCCCATCTAAGAATATGAATAATGAGCGTTTTTCCTTCCGAGCTGTCAACACAATACTGTAGACAAGATGAATACTCATTATAAAAGTTTTCCAAAAATAATTAAATTACTTACTATATTTGTTGAGCTGCCACAGCTATTAAACTCGTCAAAACAACTCCAGGATCCAGACTGAGCTAGTCCCTTATAAATTCTGCCAAGTCCACGAAAATTCATCTGATCGGAACAATTGAAAACTACGACAAGTTTTCAAATGGCACGACCCATATCTTTTGTGGTTTCAGTCTTTCCAGTTCCTGCTGGACCATCAGGTGCTCCACCCATATACATTCCGACAGCCTGTGCAAGAGTTATGTAGCAGCGATCCGTTAATGGCGTTATAGCCAGGCGTTCAGTAACACCAAGATACTCATTTCGGTAAACAAAGTTAACGTCAGTAATACCAACTATAATGTCATCATTGTCTTCATTATAATAAAATCGAGCCTGTTTTTGCCACTCAAAGTCGGCAGAAGATTTTACTCGTTGAATGCACAAATCGTCAAAAATGTCGCGCTGGTGCACGTGTATGGTAACCATTGTTTCGAACCGAATGCGATCAAGTGATGTCTTTACAGA
>JAECWI010000219.1:0-75703 GCA_018150345.1 Drosophila equinoxialis
TTGAGTTTCGTAGGGTTGTTTCAATGCATACATACATATGTGTTAATATTCTTTTTTTTTGGAAATTGCGAAAAAATATATGTATATTGGAAATAGGCAAATAAATATGGCGCCTTATATACTTGGCCTATATATGCCAAAGTGCGAGAAAAAAATCTTGAAGTGGTCGAACAAATATGGCGCCTTATGTACTGGACACATATACATATATGTATGAAAATTTGGGGACCAAAATTAATCTCTCCTTTGAGGAGGAAAAATTTGCGCGAAAGTAATTTTACTTTGATTAGGAAAATCAAGAGCAACAATTATATGTATGTGAGTATGGGTACGGATGCTGGAGGCATGTACATGTACCCATATACATATAATTTGGAAAAAATTACTTAGCTTGAAATCTGGTTGAAATTCCACCGATGCAAGTGGTTCGAGAGGATCTTGGTATCCGGCTCGAAGGACCAATGTTTTTGTAGGGGGTCGAACTTCCTTCTTGGTTGGGGCAGCTAAGTGAATTTATCCTTTTTTTATTCCTCTTTCCCGAAAATGTAGAACGCACAGAGATTTCACTTTCACTTGTTTATTCCACAATAATGTTTTTTCAACTAAACCTAGCTTAATTAAGAGCAGGGCACTAAGCCCCGCTTGGAGCGAAGTGTGGGAAGTTCTTTTTTGTGGGGAGAGCGATGGGCATCATCGGGAGAGTGGCGCTAGGTGAAAGCTTCAGCCTCCTTTAACCTTTGTGTTGCCCGGTTGGGCATAAAACAAACATCATTTGTCTTTTCTTGAAAGTCAACTGTAGCAATCGCATCAAATATACTTAGAAGATGTGGCTGTATTGAAGTTGGGTCGGAAGCTTGGCCTAAAATCTGTAATAGAACAGGGTCAGACACAAAAAAGAATCGTGGAAACAGTAAACTTTTAGATTCCAAATATCCCGTTCATCTTTTTTGACATATTTCTAGCTGATCTAATCATCAATTCAAGCTGCCAGATATGGACTTATCCCCAGTACAACATTCCACTGCATTGGGTATTTCTCGAGCCCGCATCAATATTTTAACATAACTCTTATCGATATTAGTAAATCGTTTTGCTTCCATAGGTAACTGTTTTGAAATATCTCCTCCACAGCTTCTAGGTATATCCAAAGCTTTTGTACCATCAGCCATTTTTCAAGTATATCCCCTGTATTAACAAGCTTAGACAACCATAATTGAATTTCTTTTTTAAAGGGCCCATTATAACGGTTAGACGCCAAAGAATTCATTATCATTAAACTGTCTTCTAGGGATGAAATAATTTCCAATGTTTCTGCTGCCTTCAAAACTAGTTCGCCTCTGTTTTTGAACTGACCTAGTTGCAAGTTGACTACAGACCAATCAGAGATTATTTGTTTAAGTTTTGCCTCAATATCTAATTCTTTACTGGCTCCTACGCAAATATCTTCTACGTCTTCCTTGTATTTTAAAATTGGAGCTTCAAGTAATTTTCCCAGTGTAAATTTTGGGTCTGTAGGATCAAATTCTGCTTTAAATAGAGCGTTTAGGCGGACCCAACGACGGTCTTTCATGGCTTTATTTGTCATAAGTTCAAGAAGCGGACATGTTTCATTAAAATCATCAATTTTTTTTTTGAAATCAATAAATGCAGGCCAAGATTGCATTCCCTTCGGCAACTTTCTGCAACTCAACTGAAAATCTGCGAGCTCCGAACTTATTTTTTCTATATTTACTTGTGCCCAAGGGATTTCATAATAATCGGAAATAGCTTTTAACACTTGAATGTGTTCCTCCATTTTCGAAATCCGATCTGACACCTTTTTGGCCTGAAAAATTATAATATTCAAATATATAATATTAAACATAATATATTAAAATTTGATGTTAAGGAAACCTTATTTTACTTACACTTTCTAGCATTTTGTTAAATAACACTTGAAGTCCCTCTACTTTATCGTAATCTTCTTGCGGTACAAATACATTAAACAAAGAAAATAGCGCATAGGTATCAGTGATTAACTGCAGATTTAAATCCAATCTATTGAAAATAAAGGAATGGGAAGTAAATATAAACTGATTGATATTGATTTTTCTTTTCTGCAGACTAGCCTAACTAAATACTGTGACTAGGCCTTGACACTTCGCCTGACTAAAATAGTCCGTACTTAAATTAATATACTTGTGCAATATTACATACATATATCGACAGTATTTAGACATGCGCGGAAATGTAAAAAATTAAAAAACTTTTTTCCCGATGTGGATTACAACAAAAAAAGGAAGTAAGTAAATCGTCTCGCCGAACATTGTTTTTTAGTTTATATATATATTATATATATTACTGCCGCAGCACCAGATTGCTTTTTTGCCGCACGCTTCCTTGGCACAGGGCAGTAGAGTTATATTTGCCGACAACTCACGCAGTCTACTTAGCACCTACAACTGCAAGAACTACAAAAGTGGCTACTTGCTAATTGTCCCTTCATAGAAAGCGGCCAAACAGTCTGCAGACTTGTGTCCCGGATTGCCAAACCTGAAGCAGTGTCGCTTGTGCAGTTTGCGGCACTGTGACCAGCACATAGGCAACGGAAACAGCTCGCAGGTTCCTTGATTCGACAACTATCCTATTCAACGCGAACCCAGACTATCTCTATGAGCTTCAATGCCCATAGCTCGGGGGCACAAACCACGGATGACATCGTATTGCGGAAACAAGGCCGGAAGCACTTAACACTAATCGCAGTCGCCTCGACTTTGGCTCTTTCACCCTGCTTAGCCACTAATTTCTGAGAAGCCGCTTTATCATTGCCTCGGCCGCGGTGGTCATGGTCCTGAAAAAACCGTTGCAAGTTGGTGCGTTAAGTTTGGCCTTGACAAAGTCAGGTTACCGTAGCATCGCATGGGCACAATTTAGACAGCTTTTCCAGCAGAGATACCTGCCTATTTTGCATTTATTGAACAGTTGCCCAAATTTTTTTAACATGGCGAAACCTCTTCAGATAACTCCTCAAGCATCCGTGTCCGCTCAAGAGCTTAATAAGTTAATAATCAACCTCACCATACTTCCTAGACACCCATTAAATTATATCCGAGATTAGTGTATGAGTATACCTTTCCTTGGGTGAGGAATCCCACCTCTCTTGCCATCTGCGGCTTGCCATGTGCTACGCCAGTTGAATCGTGCTTCTCCCACTCGGTTGCCTTGTTGCTATAAATGTGGCCGACACAATTGCCGCACATTCATCGATGGGCATCATACCAGCGATCACTGGAGTGGCATCATCGGAAATGCCAACGCAGCTGCCTTGCTACTACAATATTCAAAGTTCCTAAGCGTTCTTAAGTCTTGAGCAAAGCGACTTTAGCACCTTACCAGCTATGACCCATAGGCAGATTGGCCTACATGAGAATGCCTCAAGAGCAAAGTGACGGATGAAAGGCGGATCCTGATCGGATTCTGATGCTAAACGCATTCTTCATGACCAGCGTCACCACGATGCAGTATTTTTTTCTGCCGCCTTTCCATCTGGAAATTGTATAACTTGCCTTTCTGAATCCGAATTGGTACTCGGATAAGCCCACGCCTGTTACTATCGCGGTCTTAAGTCTTGAGCAAAGCGACTTTAGCACCTTACCAGCTATGACCCATAGGCAGATTGGCCTACATGAGAATGCCTCAAGAGCAAAGTGACGGATAAAAGACGGATCCTGATCGGATTCTGATGCTAAACGCATTCTTCATGACCAGCGTCACCACGATGCAGTATTCTTTTCTGCCGCCTTTCCATCTGGAAATTGTATATCTGGCCTTTCTGAATCCGAATTGGTACTCGGATAAGCCCACGCCTGTTACTATCGCGGTCTAAAGTCTAGAGCAAAGCGACTTTAGCACCTTACCAGCTGTAACCCACAGGCAGATTGGCCTACATGAGAATGCCTCGTCTGGTGGTTTCCCGGGCTTGGGTGATACAGAGCTCGGAGGAAACATTCTTGCTTGATGTCCCGTATCGCCCACCTTAAGAGCTTTCCGCAGCCTTCTGTACTCCAAACCGAGCGACTCGAAGTTGAGCGAATGCCTTGCCCGCTGGTATAGCCGTCTCGCATCATTCCACCAGCAGACTGGGAAGTAATGGCGCGTGAATGACATGCGCTGGGCCATGCTGGTCACGACATTTGTTTTGGGGCACACTCTAAGTCCTTTCAGGTTTTCGGCGAACATAAGCCGGTTGAGTGTGTCTTGTTTGAAAGATTTCCGAAACGCCTATGGATAATGCCACGATTTCGTAGTCGCCGACGGGGCAATACAGTCGCTGGAGAAGGAAAGATCAACTACCGATCCTGCGCCTACACTTAAAATAGCGAAAACTTCAAGAAGAAGGCCGCTACGGGCGTCAGAAAGGGTGAGGCCCAGGCGTTGAAATCCCCACCAATGGTGTCACCTTAACGTCCTCTTGCGACTTTCGAAATGCTGTCAATGACGCATCCAAAAAGTTCCAGTGACAGGTTGTGTACAAGGTAGCAAGTGTACAACCATTTTCTGCCGGTCCGAGCTCTGACAAAACCGTCCTAGGATAGGGTGTCTTGCAAGACTAGCTCGTTACTGCCGCAACACCATGCGATCATTGTTTCCTCTCTATAGGGCTCATTCAGTAGAGTTATATCTGAAGAAAACTCACGCAGTCTGCTTAACAGTGTTTCAGGTTCAACTGCAAGAACGGTTAATGAGGTTGAATCATTTGGCGTTCCTCTGCGTACTCTGGGCACCACCGCATGGGCACATGTTGATACCTGTTTGGTGATTTAAGGGACTGATACAGGCGTTGAGCTATCAAATGAAGAAAGAAATCTGCTCTCGGTTGCCTACGAAAATGTGGTTGGTGCATGCCGGTAAGTTCCCTCCCTTTGTGTCTTTTAAATCCTTTATATAGTCATATCAATTTGCTTATACGAATATTTAATGGAACAACAACAACAACAGGTCATCATGGCGCGTCATTTCCTCCATTTAGCAGAAAACTGAAGCCTCCGCCCGTAAACAACAGCTCGCCCGCGAGTACAGAGAGCGAGTAGAGAAGGAGGTTAGGGAAATCTGCTATGAAGTACAAAAACTGTAAACTGCAAAACGGAAGCTCTTGACACTGTAATGACCGGGTTCCTTTGGTTCAAGATTTTAATAAAAGATTGATTGATTTTTATTCAGAAAATATTCTTTTGCTTAGCCTATGTTTACATGTATATTCTTATGCTGCGACTTATGCGACAGCTACAAAAGAGAGGGACAGTGTCAGTACATACATACATACTGTTGGAGTGCATGCATCAAAGTGCTTGGTCAGCGGTCACACGCTGGTCTGGCTCTAGCTCATGTTACGCTTGTGCATTCAGTGCTTATGTGAATATATGTATGTGCATATACAAATGTACATACATAAATGTTCATGCTTAATTGTATATTTATGTGAATATGTTTATGTGCATACATCAATGTATACATATACACATATTCAAGTGCACAATTATATTTTAATGCGGATATGTTTTATTGTTTATACTTATTGTCTGGACGTTGACTCGTACAATGCGAAGTACGTTCAAGTGGCCCACACGACACCAGGACATAGCCTGTTTCGTGCGAACCCAAGCACAGCGCTGTCCACCTCACGCCCGACCGACCGTGGGGCGCAGCTGTATATCGGACGGCACGATCGCGTGGACAAATACAATTATAACGGACAAACAATTAAAAATATGATTAACTACAGCTAATTACGAGCTAAATGAGCTAAAATAGAGGTTTTCACAAGAGAAAGAGGGGCTTCTGATCTGATTACGGGATACAGAAGATTGTAATCAGAACATAGGACTCGAAAAGCTTCATGCAAAGAATAGTTAGAACTACAATGTTTTAAGGATAGAGGAATAAAATTTCTAGTAGGTCTACGGGGTACAGATAGGTTTAACTGGTTCAATAGCACAGGAGAGTTTATTTTACCTATTAAAAGTTTATGAATAAAGATAGCACCAAGCATTACTCTACGATTAATTAATAAAGGAAGATTGATTAAAAGAAGCTTACTGGAGTATGATGGCAAATTGACATTGCGATCCCAATTTAGACCGCGAAGAGCAAATAGCAAAAATTGCTTTTGAACAGATTCAATTTTACTTTGGTGCGTCTCATATTGAGGTGACCATATGCAAGATCCGTACTCTAAGATAGGACGGATTAATGAAGTATACAGAAGTTTGGTTGTGTACGGATCGTCAAACTCTTTTGACCATCGTTTCACAAACACAAGAACATTCATAGCTTTACTAACTGTAGAAGAAATATGAGGATTAAAGGTTAATTTATAGTCCATAAGAACACCTAAGTCATTGATAATATCTAACCTCTCTAAGGCAGTGTCGTTAAGATAATAAGTTGCTAAGTATGCAGTGCATCTATAAAAAGACATAACTTTACATTTAGAACCGTTAAGGTTTAATAAATTGGTTTCACACCAACTCTGAGGCTCATTAAGATCCGATTGAAGTAGGCAAGAAGACGATATGTCTTTAAAAGTGAGGTAAAGCTTAACATCATCCGCGTACATAAGCACCCGAGAATGTGACACTACCAATGGAAGATCATTGATAAAAAGAGTGAATAGCAATGGACCCAAATGACTACCCTGAGATACTCCAGACGTCACTTGGATGGTCTTAGAAAATGAAGACTTAAAGAGGACCTTTTGTGTACGCTTAGAAACGTATTGAAGAATCCAATCAAGCAAAAGGCTGGGGATGCCAAGTGCATTTAACTTATATAAAAGCAGAGTGTGGTTAACAGAGTCAAAGGCCTTGCTGAAGTCAGTATAAATGACATCAGTTTGCACGGCAGTCTTAAACCCTTTGATTGAGTGAGATGTAAATTCTAATAGGTTAGTAGTTGTTGATCTACGTTTTTTAAACCCATGTTGGGATGACGAAATGATTGAACTACAAAAATGCTGCAATTGAGACGTTATTATTTTCTAAAATGCTTTGGGTATGGCAGAAAGTTTAGAAATACCCCTATAATTGGAGGCTTCGGACTTGTTTCCCTTTTTATGAAGAGGAATAATATATGATATGAAGATGTAACGGACAGTGTAAACAACTTAAGTATTGGCTTACATAGGGCCTCTGCGCAAAACCTTAATACGCAGCCTGGTATTCCACCAGGGCCAGGTGCATATATTGGTTTAACGGAACTAAGCACGCTAAGAACCGAACTTTTTTCAAACACAGGGTCTAAAATGCAATTACACGATTGCAAGTGATAAGGATAAGGAGGATTTGCTTGATAAATCGAAGAGGAATATGTTGTTTGGAAAAAATCAGCAAACATATCCGCAATTGCCTGATCATTGTCAGCTTTGTTGTTTTCGAAAGACAAGTAAGACGGGTGCACTGATGTCTTACGTTTTCCATTAACGAATTTATAAAGTTGCTTAGGATCGCGAGAAAACCTAAGTTTACAACTCTGAAGATAATCCTTATAGCATTGTGAATTCAGCACCATAAAATTTGATCGAGCAACTACGTATAGGGAAAAATCCGATGCTTTACCGTATTTTTTAAATCTTTTATAGCATCTTGATTTTACGTTCTTCAGGTTACATAACTGACGTGAGAGCCAAGGAGGTTTATTAGACAATCCTTGAGTCACACGCGGGACACAAACATCAAAGAACGACTCAAGAGTTTTATGTGTTTGTGTATGCATGTGCTCTGTTTGATTTGATGAAGACGTAGTAGGCAGCGCTGCTTGCTGCCTACTACGTCATCATTTGAACCGATTTGTATTGACTGTAACTTGGGTTCTATTTATCCGATCAGATTCAAATTTTTGGATCTGTCAATTTATATCAAATACTATCATATTGGTATTTTTCATGGGGATACTCCAATTTTTGCAAAAATGTTTGTTCTAGAACTATATGATATAGTGGCCCGATCCTGACATGCTTTATCTAACTCGGGTAATAAAAATCCCACAAAAAAATTTCATCCCAATAGCTCTTAAGACGGCTGAGTAAAACGCGTACGCACAGACAGACGGACAGAGGGTCAGACGGACAGACGGACAGACGGACATGGCTATATCTCATGACTCAGCTTCTCATGCTGATCAAGAATATATACTTTATGGGGTCGGAAACGTCTTCTTCTGTGCGTTACAAACATCTGACCAATTTTATAATACCCTCTGAAGTGCCGTCGGCATCAATTCGTTGACATATGTCAAAGTCGAGATCGAACGTTTAGCCTTCATCCGAATCAATAAGGCAAAGCTACGATCTGAGGACTTTTTTTTTTTTTTTTTTTAATTTGTTTATTTAGATGGTGGAATATAGTACTATAGTAAGTTATAGAATTTTAATAATAAATAATATAAGTAATAACATAGGCTACATAGGTAAAAAAAAATAAACAGAAATGTAGGAAAGAGAAAGTTTGTTACTAAAATCGGCCACACGTAAATAGTGCATGGCTAGCATCCTCCTCAATGTCTTCGGTGCACCAAGTGCATAGCGCACTGAGGATAGAGGGAGCTTCCTTCTCCATTGTTTGGGGCCCCTGGAGTTGAGCATGATACGTGAAAGCATGAAAGCATGATACGGCAAGTGCCTGCAGCCTTTGTGTCATCGCCAAATGTTCCCTGAAACTTAGCCTGGTATCAATTATTACTCCAAGGTAACGCAGTGCTCGCTTAGACGCAACCGTTTCATCCGCAATTCTAATTGATGCTGTCTCCACCTTTTTCTACTACTGACTAGCACTGCCTCCGTTTTTGTGCCGCCAGCTCCAACCCCATTCTGGCCAGCCAGCTTTTGACCATCAACACTGCCTCATTGCAGTTTGTTTCTACCAGGCTCAGATGCTTCGCCACTACCACCAGTGCAATGTCGTCGGCGAAGCCCACCATCGTGCACCCTGCCGGTAGCGTCAATTGTCCATATTGTCGGCCCTAATACCAAGCCCTAAGTGACTCCGGCTGAGATGTGATGCGTTCTGGGCAAGTCATCGGTACTGTACAGGAGAGTCCGGTTGCTGAGATAACCCCGTATAATACTTATTAGATTCATGGGCACTCCAAAGCCAATGCATCTAGAATTTTATTCCAGCGGGCAGAATTAAATGCATTTTTGACGTCAAGTGTGACTATCAGGCAATACTCCTTGTCTCCGCCTTTCCATCTTGTGCCTTCAAGTGCATTTGCCACTATGTCTACAACTGGTTTTATGGCATCGACAGTCGAGCGTGCTCTGCGAAATGCGAACTGAAGCGGAGCCAAGTCCCCTACCTCTCGCAGATGACTCTTTCAAACACTTTGCCTAGAGTGTCGAGCAGGCAAATGGGCCTATATGCTGAGGGATCATCTGGTGGCTTATCAGGCTTGGGAATAAGGACCAGTTTCTGGATTTTCCATCTGCTTGGGAATATGCCTGACCTCATGCATAGGGTTAAGAGTTCTAAGAACGCCTCGGGCTGCAGGGACACCGCTAGCTTAGTGGCGCGGCTGGTATACCATCTGGGCCTGGCGCTTTGTCGTGTGCGATTTTCCTTGTAGCATAATTTACCTCTCTCGCCGTAATCTCTACATCATATTCTACTGGGGTTGCCGAGGGATGTTGCGTTCCTATTGCCCATGCACTGCCAGGAAAAGGGTGGAGACGATGCTTCCTAGTTTCTCGGAGTCTGACGGAGCTTGCTGCTTGTGCGCGTGAAGCTTTTTATTACAATTGTATTATATGCCTTTGCCCAAGGATCTGTGTCGGCCGTGTCACAAAGTTCTAGAAATAGCGTACGCTTGCCGCATTATCGCTGCCTCCTGACCTAGAATATTGGCGACGAGCTATGTGGCAGTTTCTTCTAGCTGCGGCGATATCGTTAGACCACTAGAACACGGGTGTGTGGTGTCGCCGATATGTGCCTAGTCTTGCCATACTCCTGTTACATTCTTCTGTGAGGCAAGTTGTCACCGCATCTGCTGCAGTCTCAGGGTCATTTGTGGTATTAATGACCAGCGATTCGGCGAATAGCTGCGGGTTTACCGCCTCAGCTTTTTACCCTTTGCACGAGTTGCGCGTAGTTGCTGCTCTGTTGCTATTGGCTCCTATGTCGCACAGAATGCCTTCATGGTCACTGCCGGTGTAGTGGTTGCTGATCCTCCATCTTATACTGTTGAACAGCCCGCTGCTAGCAAATGTCAGGTCAATTATCGACGCTGCACCACCCCTGTTAAAAGTGTGTTGCGATCCCTCGTTGAGCAGAACCACATCGAGGGATGCTAACGCCTCCAGAACGGCTCTTCCCCTTCAGTTTGTGCTTGCGCATCCCCAACCCACAGACCAGGCGTTAAAATCGTCTGCTATGACCACCTTTTCGTGGCCTCTGGCGTCGTCAATTAGGGCATCTAGAATGCTATAATAATCATCGGCATTTAGTCTGGGGGCCAAGTAACAGCTACATATTCGTACGCCAGATATCTCTGCTCTTACAAATCCAACAGCTGCGTGATTATTTTCCAATTGAAATGGCGAACTTTCACATGCCCAAATTGCTGATCCTCCATCAAGCGACTGTATCTAGCCGCCACTACACATGCGGCGGTAAGGCTCACTTATCAATGCAGCCGCTACCCGTAACTCCCTCTGACTGACTGAGTCAGCAAGTCATGGGCGGCCCTGTAATAATTAAGGTTGAGCCGCCTTCAGGAACGCCGGACACACCCTGCTTAGCGCTTAATGTGAGACAGCCGCTACCCGTAACTCCCTCTGACTGACTGAGTCAGCAAGTCATGGGCGGCCCTGTAATAATTAAGGTTGAGCCGACTTCAGGAACGCCGGACACACCCTGCTTAGCGCTTAATGTGAGACATTTGAGCACTGCTTTGAGCAGTGTGCGCTGTCGCCAAGTGCATCTTGTATAGCCGCCTTTAGCCACTGTGTGATTTCGTTATCGTTCGGAGTGACTTTATTGCCATTTAGTAGGCACAGGTACACATTGGGCTGATTTCGAGTCGGTTTCGGCTATTTAACGACCACTTTGGCGGCCTCGGGGACATTTGCGTGGCTCTTTCGCTCGTTATAGGCTTGCTTGCGAGTTTGCCGGCAATCGCATTTTGACAGAGCAGTCTTTGGAGCTCGTACATTCTCATAATCGCATCCTTGTTACCTGCAGTTACGTGCCGAGTTGGTGGCTTCCACCTTCCTTTGTGGTGAAGGTTTTGGCCAGTGCATAGAGCAAAGCTGCCCAGCCCATCACGTTCCGGAATATCGGAGACTAACGGCCGATTGGGACCCGCTGCCACTTCTTCCATATTGGTGACATCAGACACCAACTCTCTAGGCGACATTCTAAGTCTTGGCTTTTTCCCAAAGATGGCCGCTTCGTCTGCAATATCTGCCTCCATGGCCTTCGTTACTACCAAAAATTTGGGGAAAGCCGAGTTTTCTTTGCTACACGTCTCTATTACTATTTTTTTTGAATTTGAATTTAATGAATTTATTTGAATTTAAATTTGAGAAAATAAAGGGCGGGGAACGGAATAACGTAACGCTCGTTACGAGATCCCCTAAACGCCACCTGTCGACTGCACCTGGGCTTTAGCGATGTCCAACACTGTTGCTGATCAGCTGCTTGGGTGGCCCAGTGGAGAAGAAGAAGCAGAATCTTGCAAGTTGCAACAATAAGACAATGTGTTGACTTGGAGAAATTAAATTGAATTGCACACTCACACAGCAAGAGAATAGGGGGCGAGTATGGAAAAAGGCGGGAGAAAGGCAGCGGGGCAGCCCCCCTCTCCCACTACTCGGTGTCCAGTTGACCAACCAAATCCAGTCCCGGGGCCCAAAGCACGCCGGAATCCAGTGCAATCTGCAGAGGTATGTTACGAAAACACTGCTAGGCGCCTCCTAAATAGTCTGTTCCTTTTTTTGCAGGATCGTAGGAGTCGATTCTGAGAACTTTTTCGGCGGAGCTAACGAAAACAGCACCGCACTTGTAAGTTGTTTTGTGTGTCAACATGTGTTTTTTTTTTTTTTTTTTTTATTCCTTTATTGATAGGTATAGATAGTATAGATAGATATATACAGAGGAAAAGATGTCATAAAGGGAGCTTGATCCTAGGGGACGTCCTCGTGGGAATTGCTTCCTAGGGTCGGTGGCTCTCTCTACGACGCTTCAGCTCTCATGCGTTCGGATTGTCGCAGATCCCGCATTACATATGCTGCAAAGCTGTTGACCGCTTCCCATGTTTGTGGGCTGCCAACCATTGAATCCACGAGGTTGTTCACCGTTAATACAACCCCTGCAGTGAGTTCTAGGTGCCTTCTTTGGGACTCATAGCGCCGACACCGAAAAGAATATGTTGTGCGTCTTCTACGCTGTTATCGCTGCAGACTGTGCACATAGGCGATTCTTCGTGTCCAAAGCGATGGAGATATTGCCTAAAGCATCCATGACCGCTTAGTATCTGCGTTAGGTAGAAATTTACTGACCCATGCTTTCTGCCTAACCACTTCTCTATATTGGGGATCAGCAGGTGGGTCCATCTGCCCTTCTGTGACGCATCCCATCTTCTCTGCCATGTCATTAGGCTTCTGCCTCTAGCCTGTGCGCGTGCCAGTTTCTTCGAGGGCTTATCACTAGGTGCTGCAGCTACGACTGTGTCTTCATCCGCCTGAATGTCAAGTGGCAGCATCCCAGCTAACACTAATACTGCGTCGTCAGATACCGTTCTAAACGCGCAGCAGACTCTGAGTGCACAAAGTCTGTGGGTTGACCGTATGCCCCTGCTGTAGCTTTCTACTAATAAAGCCGATTTCCAGATCCGAGCCGCATAAAGTACAATGGAGCTGTGTACTGTCGTCAGCAGCTTTCTCGTCTCTTGTTTTGGGCCCCTCGTGTTTATGAGGATCCTTGACAACGAACGCACGCATATCAGGATGCCTTCTCCTGAATGTTTGCTAGGTGTTCTCGAAAGGTTAGTCGAGTGTCTATCCACACGCCAAGATAGCGGATAGCTCTTTTGGACTGGACCGTAGTCCCCTCAACAGTAATTTGTGCTGTCTCAACAAGTTTCCTGCTTGAAATTAGAACTGCCTCTGTTTTTTGCGCCGCTAATTTGAGTCCCACGGAGCCCAGCCATTCTACTATCTTTGTGATGGCCAAGTTTGCTGCAGCCTCTGCTTGCTTAATCTCTTTTTTTAACGACGACTAGTGCAACATCATCTGCATAACCTATTAGTTCACAGCTATCACAGAGTGTCAACCTCAGGACGCCATCATACATTATGTTCCATAGCAAAGGGCCCAAAACGGATCCTTGGGGAACCCCGCCAGATATGGAATGCAGCACGCTTCCAGCATCGGATGTATACTCCAACTGCCTCCTTCCGAAGTAGCTCCAGGTGATGGCATGAATGTGGGCCGGGACTCCAAAGTTTTGCAGTGCGTCAAGAATAGATCCCCAATCGGCAGTGTTAAAAGCAGCCCTCCCGGAGGCATTGGGAATACACCTGTGCAACTATATCTGGGTTCAGCATCATTGCCAGCTTTACGGCGCGATTTGGTATGCCGTCTGGCCCTGGAGCTTTACTAGGGTTAAGGCGTCCAGCCGCGGCCTTTATCTCCTCATTTGAGACTACATCGACAGCAAAATGAGTCTGCATCGGTCTTCTGCACGTTAGTGCATCGCTTCTAGCTGGGAACAGAGATTTTACTATATCCCGGAGCTGCTCCGGATTTGTTGGTGCAGTTTTTTTCTTTGCATACACCCGTTTCACTACAATCTTATAGGCCTTGCCCCAGGGGTCCTTATCTGCTGAGTCACACAGCTCAAGGAAGAATTCCCGTTTGCTGGAATGTATGGCCCGTTTTAATGCCTTGCGAGTTCTTGCAAAAACTATATGAAGAGAGGGCCAATTGCCATCATTCCTTTTTGGCGCCCGTTAGTAACACCGTCTTGCCCTAAAGCAAGCCCGCCGTGCTTTCAATGCTATAT
The DNA here is from genome assembly GCA_018150345.1 of Drosophila equinoxialis. Lineage (NCBI taxonomy): Eukaryota > Metazoa > Arthropoda > Insecta > Diptera > Drosophilidae > Drosophila > Drosophila equinoxialis. The sequence continues at coordinate 14,035 of JAECWI010000219.1, forward strand.
TCCACCAGAATACCGATCTATGGTGGCCTCGGTTATCTTTACGTTCCTGCATGCTTTTGCCACACGCCTCGTCTAACTTACGAGCCAATTGGTTTGCCATACTCTGGGCTGACTCCGTTGCCAACTCTATACCAGTTATAGCTGCAGTGAATTGGGGAACATTCAGGGTATCCGCTTTGTACGTTTTACATGCCACCGGATGCACATCTTGCTGACGGATTGATCCTCCGATCTCGAAAAGGATCGCCTCATGGTCGCTAGCCGTGTAGAATTCGCCGATTTTCAAGGGAGCGCCGAAAAATGCTGCTGCTGACAAAAGTGAGGTCAATGACCGATCCTACACCCAATCGGCCGAATGTATTTTGATTGCCACTGTTTAGCAGGGCAATATCTAGTAGGGCAAAAGCCTCCCATAAGGCACAGCCTCTAGCATTGTTCGAAACGCTGCCCCACTCTAAGGACCACGCGTTGAAATCACCAGCTATAATGAGTGGGCTGTGGCTTCTTGCGTCGGTAGCCAGCTCATCCAGCGCTGTGCAAAATTCTTGGTGATTGATGCTAGGTGGCATGTAGCAACTATACACCCAGAACCGGTCTATCTTAGCCCGTACAAAATGTGCAAAAGCCCGGGTTTGAGACATTTGCAGCGGTCGCACGCTAGTTAGAAAAATCGCCGCTTTTCTTTGCGTACTACAGGTCGTGTTGTTGCCGCCATGGAGTCTGTATGGCTCGCTTACGATGACTACATCAATGTTTTGTTCCCTTGTCGTTTGCTTCAGCATATCATGTGCTGCTTCACAGTGGTTTAAGTTAATTTGCATGAACTTAACCATGATTAACATTTTTGTGAAAGCGTTCTGGCCACAACGGGGCCCATAAGGACAACGCTGGCTCCCGGCAACATGACCCGCTTCTTTTATGCCATTTGCAGTGCATAGGAAACACTTCGCTGCGTTTTTACAGCCTCTGGCTTTATGCCGCTTTTCGCCGCACCGTAGGCACCAGTCGCTTCTGTCTTCTTGGCATTTGCATTGTGCTGAAACATGCCCAAATTCGTGGCATCTGAAGCATCTAACAGGTGTATTATCTATTCTAATGCGGCTTTCGTTCAGCCTAATCTTGATTCTGCCCACATTGAGGATATCTTTGGCTAGGGCTGCCTGAACGCTGATGGTCGCCCGCTGTGTACCAGCGAATGCTGGTCGTAGACTCTTTATCGCCAGAGTAGTAATTTGGACGCCAAACTGGCTCGAAAATTCAGCCGCTAGCTCGTCCTTAGACACCATCTCATCCAAGTCTCTGACATCAAGCTTAATGAAATCTGAGAGTGCTTTGGCCTTAATCTGAGCACCGAAAGCTACTTCGATATCTTTCGTAAGCTTCTGGAGGTTTTCAGGCATCGGCTTGTTCATCTCCAATAAGAGGTCTCCATTCGCTGTGCGTCTTGCCTTGCGTACATTAGCGCCAATCGAGCGCACTTTGTCATCTTCACTAGACGTTACCATTTTTAGCATATCGCTATATGACAAATTGGCTTTATTTGCTAGCAAAATAGCGTCTGGCCGGTGCCTAGGGAAATCCTTTTTCGTTGGTGGTTTTTTTGTTCGCACGTTTGTACGTAACTTGTTGCCATTCATGGGCGATTTGGTCTGGATCGCGCTCATTTCCTACCTGCCGTGGGGCAGATGTTTGTTCCCGCATTAATTTTTCTCTGGGAATTGTCGCTCCTCGGTGTTTTTTGGGGGAGTATTTCGACTTGGTATTATGTCTTCTCTGCGGCGCTTGGCGGAGTCATGATCACTCCCCATTATAGGCCTATTTGGCTTAGAGCCCGATTTCGCTGGCGTAATTTGTGTGCTTTTGTCGCTGTTATGCGGGGTTTTGCGAAACTCACCCGCAAGCACTCTGAGGCAGAGCAGTTCCTGCAGCTCCTTCATTCGCACAATGGCTTGCTTAGTGCCCATGTTCACGTGTCGGACTGGCTTTCGTGGCTTATCGTCCGCCGAGATGCCTTGGTTAAAGGTGTTGTCCAGCTGCCATATCAGTGATCCCAGTTCATCCAGCTCTGGAATGTGCGAGACCACTTGAACAGTTGGGCCATTCGGTGCCAAACATGGACTGTCTGGCAGTAACCCAGCCTCTGCAGCCGCTTGAGGGTGCGCTGCATGCCGATGTTGTCGCTGACGGTGGCGATCGCATGAGCAGCGGTCGTTTACCGAAAATCGTCTCTTCTGGTGCAGCAGTGCCTAGAAGATCTTCACTAAGACGGGATTGATGCTCCACGGATGCAGCGAACTTATCCATGGGGACAGGCTTGGAAACAAACCAAATTTGAAATCAGATTTAAAATTTTAACTTAAATTCAAATTTAAATCTGCCGCCCAAGTATGCCCGGAGGCGCCGCCTGCCGAGTTCTAGGTAGGGGCTCCCCTTTGATCTCCTCGTTTACCAACACTGGCAAGATCAGCTGTGTTGATGCAGTTTTGACTAAGAAAAAGTTGGTGCAACAACAAGACGCACAATTCTGGAAGTAAATTCGGATAAAAAACTCTCACCCACACCAGGAAATATTTGGTGATGAGAGGCGGGAAAAAAAGAAAAAGAGAGGCAAGTAGCCGTCACCCTTCGCCCCCTCCACCGTCAGTGGACCGGCCTGCCGCAGAAGCAAAGATTGCTACTGGGCCAAATATTGAGGGCTGCAGCGGGGCTCCAACGACGTGGTATGTGCTTAGTCTCCCTTGGAATCAATCTCACTCCTTTTTTGACTTTTACAGGCGTTCCGGACACCAGTTTATGAAAGTTCAGACGGAGCAAAATATATACCGACAGTACCGCGGTTCACTTTTGTATTCTGTGTTCAAATTGCCACAAGGTGTGTGTATTTTTTTTTTTTTTTTTAATTCGTTTATTTGGGAAAAGGAATTACAATTAGGTTAACAAATAAATATAGAAAACAGTGGGCAACAAAGAAAGGATAGTTTTGTTCAAAAGAAGAAGAAATGAGAAATTTGAAATTTGTGGGTGTGCGGGACCGCCTGGGGGCATTGCATCGCAGGATGTGTGGGGAGTAGGGTTGTGGACTTTTCAGACCCCGCCTGTATTGCGCTGCCTTTCGCGCGCGCGTAGTTTGCGGATCACCTGTGCCGCAAAGGTACAAATAGCTGTCCAATTTGGTTTGCTTAGCGTCATCAGTTGAACCAGATTCTGTGACGACAATGGCTCGCCACAGAGCAGTTCGGCCGCCTGCCTTTCTGTCTCAAACATAGCGCATGCGAAGAGAGCATGATCAGGGCTCTCCGCCACACCGTTTCCGCACCAAGTGCATTCCGCACTCGCCTGATGACCAAATCTGTGGAGATATTCCCCAAAGCATCCGTGGCCGCTGAGTATTTGTGTCAGCTCAAACGTAACCTCGCCGTGCTTCCGTTGCAGCCACATCTTCAGATCAGGAATAAGCCTGAATGTCCACCTGCCCTTCGTCGAGTTGGTCCAGCGGAGTTGCCAGGCGTCCCAACTTTCCTGACGTGCCACGGTCTTAACCACCTTTAGCTCAGCAGGACTCGGCGCTGACTCCATCTTAATGGTATAGATGCGTTGTGCTTCATATGCTAGCAGATCGATGGGCGTCATACCTGCTATAACAAGAGCGGCATCGTCCGATATTGTGCGAAAGCCGCAGCAGACTCTCAGCGCAGCAAGACGGTATGTGCTCTCTAGGCGTCTCCTGTATGTTTTGACCGTCATGGCCTTGGCCCAGGCTGGTGCCCCATAGAGCATAGTGGACTTCATAACGTTCATCAGAAGCAGGCGCCGACCTTGTTTTGGGCCTCTGCTGTTGAGCATGATGCGGCTAAGTGACCGTCCCAACTCAGCTGCCCTGGCTCCAACAAGCTCCAGATGCTCCTTGAAGGACAGGCGCGTGTCCAGGTGTATACCAAGATACCTGATGGCCCGTGTAGAGGTTATCGTGGTGGCGTCAACGATGATGTTGGCAACCTCGACCATTTTTCGACTACTTATTAAGACTGCTTCAGTCTTTTGAACTGCAAGCTCTAGTCCTGCAGAGGCTAGCCAGTCCTTAGCCATTCCGATGGAACGCGCAGTTAATTCCTCGGCTTGTCCCAGAAATTTAGCCGTCACTACTATGGCAACATCGTCAGCGAAGCCCACCAGCCGCGCGCCACTCGGGAGTTGGATGCGCAGGATTCCGTCATACATTGCATTCCAAAGTAGAGGGCCGAGGACGGATCCTTGGGGTACGCCTCCTTTAACATTATAGGTATGCGTCCCGCCGTGCGATCTGTAGTACAGAACTCTGTTTCTAAAGTAGTCCTCCATGATTCTTCTTCTTCTGCTGCGAGAATGTTGTTCCAATTTGCTGTGTTAAAGGCGTTTTTAACGTCCAGCGTGGTGACAAGGCAATACTGCTTTTGCCCTCCCTTCCAACGTTGCCCCTCTATAGCCTTAGCAGCAGTGTCGACAACAGATTTGATGGCATCAACAGTGGACATAGCTCTGCGGAACCCAAATTGCATAGGCGAGAGGTCGCCAGCCACTTTAATTGCTGCCTCTATTCTGGTGCTGAGTAGCCTCTCAAAGATTTTTCCTGCGGCATCCAGAAGACAAATTGGCCTGTATCCAGATGGGTCTTCTACAGGTTTGTTTGGCTTTGGAATCAGAACCAGATTCTGCCTTTTCCATCTGTCCGGAAATGTACCTTCACCCATGCAAGCATTAAAAACTTCAGCAAATCTTTCGGGTTGTAGGCCAATGGCAAGTTTTAGGGCCTTGTTGGGGATGCTATCCGGGCCAGGAGCCTTGTCGTTCTGCAGTCTCGATGCCGCCACTAACACCTCGTCTCCAGTGATGGGCCAGTCTACTAGCAAGGTAGTATGCTGCATTTCTTTCGGGCCTATTGATGAGGTGGCCGGAAACAGAGTTTCCACAATCGTAGCCATGCGCTCTTCATCTGGAGCTGCCGGCTTAACAGCCCTAAGCTTTTTCATGGCAATTTTATAGGCCAAGCCCCAGGGGTCATTTTCTATAGAGTCGCAAAGTTCAAGAAAACAGGATTTTTTTCGTGCCTTAATAAGCTCTTTAAGTTCCCTTCTTCTGGCTGCAAATTCTGCTTGCAGCAGCAGGAACTCCGATCTGCCACGCGATCTTTGGTAGAGCCTTCTAGCACGAAGACACTTTTTCTTGCCTCCGCAATGTTTTCATCCCACCAGTAGACAGGGGCTCGATGTCGGCTATGCCCTCTTCGGGACTTCATGCTAGCGATGCATGCCGCCCCCACTGCGTCCATAATGGTGTCCGCCTGCCTTGATGCATCGCCGTCTAGTCGCGGAATGCTGAGTGCCGACGCAAAAATCGATGGATTAAGAGTGTCCACGCGGAATGATTGGCCACCTTGATCTGTTCGCAGATGATTCGGCCCTTGGGGCGCGCTTTTCCTGATGGAGCATATAATGGCCAGGTGATCGCTACCAGTGTAAAAATCACATAGTTCCCAGGTTGAGTTGGGGAAAAGACAGGCACTTGTAAATGTAATATCTATTACAGAGCCGTATCCCGCCCTGCTAAACGTGTGCTTGGATCCAGTGTTAAGCACAGCAATATCGAGGATGGCCCAGGACTCGAGAAGCGTTCTGCCCCTGGCATTAGATGAACTGCTGCCCCATTCTTCGGACCAAGCGTTAAAGTCACCTGCGATTATAACATTTTGTTTTGAACTTGCATCAGCGGCGATTGAGTCTATTATTCTCTCAAATTCGGTGAGTCTCAGGCTAGGGGCTAGGTAGCAACTATAGTACCACATATCCCCGATTTTTGCGCGAACATAGCCAAGGGACGAATAGATCGACTCCATAACCGGCACGTTTTTTCCGCATAACCAAATGGCAGCTTTGGTAGACGAGTCCACTGCCCACAGGGGGCCATCTCCTGTTTTATACGGCTCGCTCAAAATCGCTATATCGGCGTCTACATCACGCGCTGTTTGCGCCAACAGATCCTGTGCAACTGCACAATGGTTGAGGTTTAGTTGAATAAACTTCATACCTGATTGTTTGTTAGTTGCGCGCCAGATCTTGTCAACGGGCAATCTTTGCTGCCGGCAAAATGCTTCCTGTCGATGCGGTTTGCTTCGACGCAGTTGTAACAATTTGGATCGTTTTCGCAAGCCGCAGCGTTATGCCCGGGCTGTCCACATCTGAAGCACCAGCTGGTTCGGTCAACTCTGCTCTTGCAGTTGAAAGCCACATGTCCAAAATTGAGGCATTTGTAACATCTCTGCTGAGCCACTCTTTCCCTGATGTGGCAGCTGAACCATCCCACTATCAGTGCTCTCTTCTTAACAAGAAAGGCCGCCGACGTCTGTGGCAGACATACAACTGCCATTTGGGTCTCGTTAAAAGTTGGCCGAAGCGTCTTCACCGTTATGGCACTTTCCGCTATACCCGTTGCCTTTGTGATGGCCGCAATGATGTCGGTTGCCGTTACCAGGCAATCTAGCTTCCGCAGTTCTATGTGTGACACGTCAGTGACAGTTCGAACTTTGGCGTTCATGCCCAATACGTTGCGTAGCTCCTCTTGTATTTTCCGGTCGCCATCTTTGGTTTTAAGCTCAAGAAGCAGATCGCCATTTTGCGTTTTCCTGGCCCTTGCTACTTCGTCTTTAATACAATTTAGCCGCCCGTCGTCCCGACGGGTTACCATTTTCAACATTTGCGCATACGAAATGCCCTCTTCCGCCTTGATAATAATGGCATCTGGCCGGCCTCTGCGCGGCTTGCGCCTCGTTGAGACCACCTGCCAATCTGGGGATGGCCCATGAGTACATATAGGCTCGCCCTCAATAGCACTAGCGCTTGTGGATGCACTACCGCCTAACATAGCCGCATACGAGGGCTTTGGCTGCCCGCTGCCTCGCTTTCTTTTGGGCGGAGTATTCCTCTGCCCTAGTGGCTCCTCTCTCGGGCGCTTTGGGCTATCGGAGTGTGCTACCGAGTTCCCAATACGCTTGGTTGGTTTGGATGCAGGACATGTGGCCTGCGTGGCCACATCCACTGTGTTGTTTTTTACGCATTTGTCGCCAAGAACTATATGGCAAATCGCTGTTTGCAGCTCTATCATGCGCCTTATGTCTTGCATCGTGTTTTGGTTCACGTGACGAACCTGCGGTTTACCGTCATCCTTCTTCTTAAAAGTGTTCTCCAGTTGGCGTAGGAGATTGCCCAAGTCGTCAAGCTCCGGGATGCGCGATAGCACAACCGGGCTTATTATCGGCGTCGCACTCGTTTGGCCATCAGACGGTGGTAACGGTGGCCCAGCCGGCGAAGCCACTGGCGACCGCATCATCCTACTACTCTTTCTAAAAGCCAACTCCTCGCCCACCTGATCATTGGCCACTCCATCCCAGCGGGCTTGATCCATCGACGCAGTCATTTTATCCATTTCCCAATGTTGTTTCGAAATTTAAATTTGAATTTAAAAAAAAAAACGTAGCGCCAAGGGAACGGCGCGTTGGCGCCACCTGGCGAATTTAGCCTTGGGCACAGCCCAAAGCCTTTTTGCGTTGTCCAACACTGGTCGCTCAGCTGATCAGTGGCGCTTTGTGGGGCAACTCTACCCGTTTGTTTCGCTGCCACAAGTGAACGTGCGTGCAAAACGGAGTGGATTCTGGATAACAGAGAGGATGAGAGAGATCTACGCACCAATACTATGACGAAGGCGGCGGCGGGAGACAGAAAGGCGCCAAGTTCCCCCCGGGCGCCAACAAGAACGAAGCTGGCTTGGAGGTGTCCCAAAGCCTTTGCGATATTGGCACAGCTGATGGCGCGGTGTCGCCGATGTAAGTCTGATTTGGGTGAGTAGTGTGGCACGCAGAGTCCCACTCCTGGATTAAAAAAGCTTTAATTCTAGGCACTGACCCGACTACTTGCGGAGCACTTGGATTGTGTGTCACTTGGATGTGTGTAAATGTGTGTGTGTGTATCTGTTACATGTGTGTATGTATGTATTTGTGAATGTACATGTGCGTATGTGCACGCGTACATCCACTGATACATTCTTTTGAGGTGGCGCGTGCGTGTTTATGTGTACATGTATGTATTGGTGTGCAAGTATATGCGTGCGGGCTTGCAGAGAAACCGCGTGGTTTGTCCATATTACTTGGAAATATACATTGTATGTATGTATGTGTGTACGTACGTGCATATTATTTGTTTATGCTTAACACCTGGTTGGACAAAAAAAATCTCAATGTTCATATATAAATTGATAATGTTATAAACAATCATAATTAAAATTTTATTTTTTTCAGCATTGTGAAATTTTATTGATGTGTGTACATCAAGTGTTTATGTGTGTGTGTACGTGCATTGAATGCCGCTTTTTTAGTTTTCTTTCTGTTGCCTAAATGCATGTGTACGTACATACATATGTGTTTGTATACGACATTGCAATTTGCTTAAATGGTGTTTCTTTACGTGATTGCGATATTCTTTGTTCTTGCAACCATGCGTGCATGCGTACATACATACATACACGCAAACTTCATATTATATGTACATACATACATATGTATGTACATACTAAACTGTGCGAAACATCGATGTAGTATCGATACATCGATGTTTCTCCTTTCGTAAAAAACATCGATTTTTCTCTCCGATGTTCGATGTTTTTGTTAGCTAGCTTTTCCATCACTGAGAAAAGATCTCATCAAATAAAGCATTTCGACTGTCACCATACGATTGTTCACTAAGGCTGGAATCATAGTAAGCGAGAAGAGAAGTTCGCTTAAGTTTAATGTAGACATGCTTCTTTTTATACATTGTCATGAGTGAATCTCTGAATTGCATTGTTTTATATTTTTAAGTTTGAAAAGATTAAATTTCTGCTTTATAGTTTGTTGGAGGAGACGTCATCGTTGAAATTAGATTTGTATATGTATATTAAGATTTCTTATATTATTTGTTTAAGATTATTGGAATTTCAACCACTGTATTTACATTAACATGTTCTCATGAAGAGCTTCTAACTCATGAAACCAAAATATAAAGAAGACTTCTGAAATCGAAGAGGAGAAGACCTATTTTCCTTATTCCACTCCACATGCTAATGAGCATTGGAGTCTTGTATCATCTGCAACTGGGCAGGTCAAACATAGTTTTAAGTTTGGAAAAAGAATGCTATTTTTAACAAAGATTTATATTACATCGATGTAGTATCGATACCTCGATGTTTTTCCTGAAAATCATCGAAACATCGATGTGGCCAAACAGTATTCCATATGGAAATTAAGAGTAAGGGGACTTTTAGAAGAACAAGATTTATTAAGAGTAGTTGATGAAGAACCAGAAAAGGTGACAGAGGAAATAAAAAAGGCACAGAGAAATGCAAGTAATATTGTAATGGAATATTTGAGTGATTCGTTTGTTGTTCTTGCGAACAGAGAAAATACTGCCAAACAGATTTTTGCAAATTTAGATGCACTGTATGAGAAAAAAGTTTAGCTTCTCAACTGTCTTTACGCAAACAGTTGTTTGCTTTAAAATTAAAGGGTGATACTCCACTTCTAAATCATTTTAAGATTTTTGATGGCCTTATAACTGAACTCATTGCGTCAGGAGGCAAGTTGGATGAAATGGATAAAATCGCACAGTTACTTTTAAGCCTTCCGCCAAGTTACGAAGGAGTAATCACGGCAATTGAAACCCTATCAGAGGAAAAACTGACATTAGCATTTGTCAAAACAAGACTTTTAGACCAGGAAATTAAATTAAAAGGTGTAAGCAAGGACACAAGTGCTAAGGTGTTGCAGGCCATTGGAAATAAAGTTTTTAAACAAACACAACAACAAACACAAAAATAAACATAATAATCAATTTAAGAAGCCCTTTAAAAACAAGTTTAAATCACCTCTAAAATGTTTTCACTGTGCCAATTGGGACATTTAAAGAAAGATTGTTTCATTTTGAAAAGGCAGGCAGGGAATCAGGCTAACGAAAATAATGGCAAAGGGAGACAAGCTCAAATAGCTACAACTACACAGTCAGATCGCGGTTTTGCATTCATTGTAAGAAATACACAAAATAATGCAATTTCAAGTGAGGTAGATTTTATTCTTGACTCTGGGGCTTCAGAACATCTAATCAAAGACATAGCGTTGTTTTCGGAGTATGAACACTTGGAGTCCAATATTGCAATTGAGATTGCAAAACGCGGAGAATATATCAATGCTACCGCCAAAGGAGTGGTCAACCTAAGCAGTAATGGAAAAAAAATCTCACTGAAAGATGTGCTATATCGCAAGGAAATTTCACACAATCTATTATCAGTAAAGAAAATGCAGGATGCTGGCCTAACAATTGAATTTAGTCCTGAAGGCATAAAAGTCATAAAAGTCACAAAAACGGTAATTGGGTGTTTAAAGGAAAAAGTGAGTATAATGTACCAATTATAAAATTTCAATTTAATGCAAAAGTATACACGTCAAATAATTCAAAAAGTGCAGAGTATCTCTTGTGGCATAAAAGATTGGGTCATATAATTTTAGGAAGATTTTCAGAAATAAAACAAAATAACTTATTTAAAGATATCAGTCTTTTTCGTATTGAGTCAAACGGTGATGTATGTGAGGCTTGTATTAGTTGCAAACAATCTAGATTAAAATTTGAAAAAAAGTAATGTAAGATCCCAATTATTTACAAGTCTTTTAAATACTCACGCATATGTCGAAACCAGTATTGTAAAATCGATTGTTAGTAATAAGTATCGATTGTTAGTAATAAGTATCGATGGTTAGCGATAAGTCATCGATAGGCGACGAGACAGTTTCTCTCTTCTCTTCCGGCAATGCAACGAACCAGTCGCACTCGCGGAGAACTAAGAATAAAATCTGAAGACTCTAAACTAATCCCTATCATTTTAACTCAATAAATAGGTGTTTATAACTCAGAAGTGGGATGACCACCCGAAAGCCTACATATTTCGGGACACGGCAGACCACACGTTCCACATCGAGGACGGCCGCCTCCACGCCCACCGCTGCTGGTATACCCACTGCTGTGACTGCCGCTGCGGTACCGGCTGCCACTGGAGCCGCCGCTGCTGCAGTACCGAAGGCTGCTGTGCCGACTGCGGCCACATCCGCCCCTGCCAGGCCCGCCGCTGTTATACTCGCCACGGCTGGGCCAACTGCTGATATACTCGCCCCTGCCGGGCCAACTGCTGACACATCCGCCCCTGCTGGGCCAGCTGCTGACACATCCGCCCCTGCTGGGCCAACTGCCGATATACTAGCCCCTGCTGCAACTGCTGGCACACTCGCCCCTGCTGGGCCAACTGCCGATATACTAGCCCCTGCCGGACCAACTGCTGACACATCTGCCCCTGCTGGGCCAACTGCTGACACATCCGCCCCTGCTGGGCCAACTGCCGATATACTAGCCCCTGCCGGGCCAACTGCTGACACATCCGCCCCTGCTAGGGCTGCTGATATACTGGCCCCTGCTGGCTGCTGCCACACTCGCCCCTGCTGGGCCAACTGCCGATATACTTGCCCCTGCCGGGCCAACTGCTGACACATCCGCCCCTGCCGGGCCAACTGCTGACACACCCGCCCCTGCTGGGCCAGCTGCTGGTATACTAGCCCCTGCGCTGGGCCAACCGCTGACACATCCGCCCCTGCTGGGCCAACCGCTGATATACTCGCCCCTGCCGGGCCGACTGCTGCCATACTTGCCCCTGCCGGGCCCACTGCTGACACATCCGCCCCTGCCGGGCCCACTGCTGACACATCCGCCCCTGCTGTGCCAACTGCCGCCATACTCGCCCCTGCCGGCCCGCTGCGGCCATATTCGCCCCTGCCGGCCCCGCTGCGGCTATATTCGCCCCTGCAGTAACCGCTGCCGCCGCAACCGCCCCTGCTGTACCCACCGCTGCGGTGTCCGCCGCTTACAGGCCACCTCTGCAGACTGCCGCCGCTGCACCCGCTGCCGCCTCTGCACCCGCTGCCACTGCTGTACCCACTGCCACTGCTGTACCTGCCGCCGCTGCCACATCCGCTGTACCTGCGGATGCTGTTCCTGCCGCCTATATGTCTGCCATGCGGGCTGCGGCCTCGCTCGCTGCCCCCGTCACTGGTCCCGACGCGGACCCATGGGAAGAGATGCCCGCTTTAGTGCCCTCCGTATCGACTGACGCGGCCGCCATCACTCCGGCCACTTCCGCCTCCCCCAGCCTGGATGAGCAACTGGTGACGCTGCGGAAACAACATGAGTTGCTACAGCTACAGCATCAAATCCTCAAACTGCAGCAGGGGATAGACGAATCCCAAGCACCGAGGCAGCAAGTCAGTGACGTGAGTGTCATTGAGAGCATGGTGGCTCGATTTTCAGCGGATACCGCATACGATGTGAAGAAATGGCTGAACGATCTGGAAGACGCATTTGAAATTCTGCAGTTGAACGACCGCCTACGTTTGGTCGCATGCCGTCGTATGCTGGAAGGTACGGCGGCGGTGCTGCTGCGCACGGTATCGGTGCACAGCTACGAAGAATTGAAGGCAATCCTCTTGCGAGAATTTGGACGCTCGTGTAGCATCGAGGAAGTGTACCACGCTCTGCGGGGCCGGCGCATCAAGGCAGGCGAGGGATGTTTAAGATTCGCAATCGAGATGCAGGAGATTGCCATGAATGCTCCGATTCCGGAGAACGAGCTGGTCGACCTGATCATTGATGGATTGCGGGACAACTCTACTCGAGTCGGCATGCTGTACTCAGCTCGGACGGTGGCGGAACTGAAGCCCCTACTGGAACGCTACGAGCGCCTCCGTATGCAGGCCGTTGCCTCCAGACAAAGCAATAGCGTGAAGGCGCAGCCAACAACAACTGCCGGGGCGCCTGGAAACAAATCGTCAGGCACCGTCACGAGTGAGATCAGATGCTTCAACTGCTCAGGAGGGGGGCATTACAGGAGTCAATGCCCGAAACCAATGAGACCTCCGAATTCATGTTTCAAGTGTGGCATAGTGGGCCACATCTACAAAAACTGCCCGTCTCGAATTGGAAATGCCACCAATATCACTGCTGCCGCCGCCGCTGAGGAAGCAGGAGATCGACTAGACCATTTACAACTGGTGAGTGTTGCTTTTGTTTGTGGTGAAGTGCAAGATAGGAAATTTATAGATATGTTTTCTCTCCTTGATTCGGGCAGTCCAAAGAGTTTTATCCGTCAATCTGAAGTCCCCTCCAACTGCCGTCTTACCCCCCGTACATTGAACTGCCGTGGTTTAGGAAATAGCCAACTTCTGTCCTTAGGCCAAGTCCAGTGTAGAATTCGCCTCTGTAACACACAGACAATACATACGTTCGAAGTCCTGACGAACCAAGCAACCGAACTGCCGATGATTATAGGTAGAGATCTTCTGTATAAAAGTAATATTAGACTATGTAAACTGAAAGAACTGAAATATGAAAAAGAATCGTTGATACTCATGAATAAACCGACTGAATGTATAAATCCAAAACTTACTGCTGTTCTGAAGTCTTTTAATATATTGAGGAAAGATCTAGCGGTACTACCGCACGACAGGAATGAGATTGTATCTGCCGAATTGTTGTCTGATTCTCCCCTTCTAGAAACTTCTGCTGTACCTTCGGAAACACTGAATGATGCACTTATGGCGATAAATGCCATTGAGCTCCCTGCTGTCAGTGAGTTAGACTTTGATATAGAGCCCACGTTACGGGAAGAGCAAACCGCAGCCCTTAAGTCTATTATTTCCACTTCGTATGTACAAGTTGATCCAGATTTAATCAAGCCCATGAACTATGAGATGAAAATAGAATTGACTAGCCAAACTCCGATTTTCTGCCGCCCCCGCCGTCTGTCGCACCACGAACGCATCGAGGTGCGTGAGATTTGCGACGATCTCTTGAAAGCTGGTATTATTCGCCACAGTAGTTCTCCTTACGCTGCCGCTATTGTCCCTGTCCGGAAAAAGGACAACACAATGAGGAAATGTGTAGATTACCGGCCGTTAAACAAAATTACAGTTCGAGATCATTTTCCGATTCCTCTGTTAGATGATTGCATTGAACATCTGGGTGGCAAATCATTCTTCACTATCTTGGACTTGAAGAACGGTTTCCACCATGTGAAAATGCACCCAGACTCGATCAAATATACTGCCTTTGTAACCCCTGATGGCCAGTTTGAATATGTACGCATGCCCTTCGGACTTTGTAATGGCCCTTCCGTGTTCGCTAGATTCGTTTATTTTGTCCTTAAGGAATTTATAAACCGAGGTCAACTGGTGATATATATGGACGATATTCTAGTCGCGTCGCATGACTTTGAAACCCACCTTGAGATTCTGAAGGAAATATTGTATGTGTTAAGAGTGAACGGGCTATGCCTGAAGCTGACTAAATGCCGTTTTGCGTATAGGGAACTAGAGTACTTGGGCTACTTAGCCAATTCCGCCGGTATCACGCCTAAACCAGCTCATATTCAGGCGATACGGGATTTGCCCATTCCAAGGAATAGCAAGGAATTAGAGCGTTGCTTAGGCCTATTCTCATACTTCCGCCGATTTGTATCAGGTTTCGCTAAGATTGCGTGTCCGCTGTCCCGATTGTTAAGAAAAGATACCCCTTATGTCTTCTCCGAGGAATGCCTTGAAGCTTTCCGAACACTGAAGTTGAAATTGATCGAATCCCCCGTGTTATCTATTTACAACCCGAAGTCTGAAACAGAGTTACACTGCGATGCTAGTTCAATTGGTTTCGGAGCAGTGCTCCTCCAGAAACAAACAGACGGTAAATTACACCCAGTGTCCTACTTCTCTAAGATGGCCTCCGCCGCTGAATCGAAACTACACAGTTACGAGCTAGAGACGTTAGCTATCGTGTATTCCTTAAAACGTTTTGAGACATACCTTAAGTTCATCCCGTTCAAAATCGTGACCGATTGTAATTCCCTTGCGCTGACACTGAGAAATGGTGGACATTCCGCCAAGATTGCTCGCTGGGCCCTGCTGTTGGAAAACTATAACTACACGATTGTACACCGCTCGGGGGTTGGTATGCCCCATGCTGATGCTCTAAGCAGAATAGAAACTGCCGCATACGTTGACGATATAAACCTCGACTTCCAACTGCAGTTAACCCAGAACCGGGACCCTGAGATTGTCAAACTCCGAGATGAGTTAGAGAAATATGAAATAGCGAATTTCGAACTGCGAGACGGAGTAGTGTACCGCCTTTCCTCGACGAATGTACCCCAACTTTATGTCCCTTCCGAAATGATAAATCATGTCATACGAGTAGTGCACGAGAAGCTTGGCCATATGGCCACGGAGAAATGTTGCACACAGATCAAGAAGCATTACTGGTTCCCGTGTATGAAGTCTTATGTTAACAATTACATTAGAAATTGCCTCAAGTGTATCTACTACTCAGCGTCCGCTTCGGACAACCGTGTCACGCTACATAGTATTCCGAAAGTGCCCCTTCCGTTTGATACCATTCATATTGACCATCTGGGGCCCCTTCCGTCCATACGCTCTAAGAAAAATATCTTCTGGTTGTCATTGACGCTTTCACCAAATTTGTGAAGCTGTACCCTGCCGTCACTACTAATTCACGTGAAGTATGTCAGACGTTAGAATCTCAGTATTTCGCAAATTACAGTAGACCCCGCCGAATTATCAGCGATCGAGGTACCTGCTTTACTTCCTCTGAATTTGAAGAATTTCTGAAGGCCAATAATATAATTCATGTGCTGAATGCCACTGCCTCACCCCGGGCTAACGGCCAAGTCGAGCGGGTTAACCGTGTTTTGGGCCCCATGTTGGGTAAACTGACGGAACCCGTGAACCACGCAGATTGGGTCCAACAACTGCCGAACATAGAGTTTGCATTGAATAACTCCGTCCACTCCACAACCAAATTTGCCGCTTCCGTACTCCTATTCGGAGTTGAACAACGAGGTGTGGTAGTGGATGAATTAACCGAACGGTTGGGTGAGAGAACAGGGGAGGTCGATGCCTCAGAGGTAGACGTCCGGAGAGTAGCCTTCCGTAACATTGCTAAGTCCCAAGAATATAATTCGGAGTATTATTCGAAGCATCACCCCCCAGCCGTTAGTTTTGAAGAGGGGGATTTCGTAGTTATGAAGAATGTGGATACTTCGGCAGGCACAAACAAAAAACTTATCAGACGATATCGTGGTCCGTATGCGGTTCATAAAAAACTTCCGAATGACCGATATGTTATCCGGGATGTAGAGGGCTCCCAAATCACCCAACTACCATATGACGGAGTCCTAGAAGCCTCCAAATTAAAGTTATGGGTTGTTGATCAAGATTGCACTTCTGATAGCCAAACAAAGGCGACACCAGCCACTTAAGTTTCTTATTTACCCCCCTTGTTGTTAGCAATTGGAATCGAGGTCGATTCCTCGTCAGGACGGCCGAGTTGTAAGATCCCAATTTTTTACAAGTCTTTTAAATACTCACGCATATGTCGAAACCAGTATTGTGATATCGATTGTTAGTAATAAGTATCGATTGTTAGTAATAAGTATCGATTGTTAGTACTAAGTATCGATTGTTAGTAATAAGTATCGATGGTTAGCGATAAGTCATCGATAGGCGACGAGACAGTTTCTCTCTTCTCTTCCGGCAATGCAACGAACCAGTCGCCCCCCGGGGAAAAAAAAAAAAAAAAAAAAAAAATTCAAAAAAAATCTTTTTTTTAACTTCAATAAATAGGTGTTTATAGTAAAAATAAAGAACATATCCAGCGACCACTGTTTGTAGTCCATTCTGATGTCTGTGGTCCAATCACACCCACTACAATTGATAACAAAAACTATTATGTTGTTTTTATTGACCAGTTCACACATTATTTTGTTACATACCTAATAACTTATATGTCGGATGTATTTTCTGTTCTTAAAGAGGTCATTGCAAAAAGTGAAGCTCATTTTAATTTGAAAATAGTGAATCTCTACATTGATAATGGCAGGGAAATCTATCTTTCTAATGAAATGCGTGAGTTTTGTGTTGAAAAAGGCATCAGTTATCATCTTACAGTTCCTCATACTCCACGATTGAATGGTGTTGCAGAACGGATGATTAGAGCAATCACCGAGAAGGCTCGTTCCATGATTTGTTGTGCTAAACTTAGCAAACAATTTTGGGGTGAAGCTGTTTTAACAGCAACATATTTAATTAATAGGTCCCCAAGTAGAGCCTTGAAAGATATAAAGAAAACACCCTTTGAAATTTGGCATAATAAAAAGCCTGTTTTAAAATATGATAGCAAGGGATGTTGTGGTGGTGGATAAAGTTAACATCATAGAAAATAGTCATGTTCATAAAGAAGAATCTAATGTTAAACTTGGTAAAGCTGATTCAAGTAATGATTCTGTAATCACAGAGTTGGAAGAGTTGGTTTTCCATTAGTGGAAAATTATGAATCTGTTCAGAAAGGATCAGATGTGCAACATAAAGAAAATTCCACATGTCTCGAAATGGCCGATCCAGTTATTGAAACTGGTGATAAATTGAAAGAAGTTCCAATTGAAAAGAAAATTAGATGCAGTGAAAGAATTAAAGATAAACCCAAATTGTCATATCGATTTTTAGAAAAATGTCTTATGAATGCTCAAATATGTTTGAATGACGTTCCGAATACTTTTGACGAAATTAAATTTCGTGAAGACAGAGTTCAATGGGAAAAAGCGGTTGAAGATGAACTTAACTATCATTTTTCATAGCAATACTTGGTGTTTAGTGCAAAGGCCTGACGGGAAAAACATAGTTGATTGCAAATGGGTGTTTAGTATAAAACAAGATGAGTTTGGCATTTTAAAAAGTTATAAAGCAAGACTTGTAGCAAGAGGTTTTACTCAGGAATATATGACAGATTATGATGAGACATTTTGCACCAGGAATATCAAGTTTTAGATTTCTTTTAGCACTCTCAAATCAATATGACCTACAAATTCATCACAAGGATGCAAGAACAGCTTTTTTTGAACGGAACTCTAAAAGATGAAATTTACATGACGATTCCAAAAGGCACCATGGAGATGAGGATAGAGTATGTAAACTCAATAAAGCAATTTATGGCCTTAAGCAAGCTGCAAAATGTTGGTTTGAAGTTTTTGAATTGGTATTAAAGGAGGCTGGTTTTGAAAATTTAGGAGCTGAGTGTTGTATATATAGTTTAGATAAAGGAGATTGCTACAAATGAATCTTGTACAATGTCTATATTTAAATCTTACCTACAAAATAAATTTCAAATGACTGACTTACAGGAAATTCGTTTCTTTATTGGTATAAAAATTGACAGTAAGAACGATCAGTTATGTCTCAGTCAGTCAGCATATATTAGCAACGTTTTAAGAAAATTTAACATGGAAGATTGTCATGCAGTTAGTACATCCCTCCCAAGCAAACTAAACTATGAGGGCATTACAATCAGAATCATATGAAGCACCTTTTAGAAACTTCATTGGTTGTTTAATGTACGTTATGTTATGCACACGTCCCGACTTGTGTACATCGATAAGCATTTTAAGTCGATATACAAATAACAACAATAAGGAACTGTCTTAAACGGGCCTTAAGGTACCTAAAAGGCTCTTTTAATTTGAAATTGGCATTTCATAAAAATATAAATATTAATAGTATTCTGATGGGATATGTTGATTCTGATTGGGCTGGAAACGAGACTGACAGAAAAAGCACTACTGGATTCGTATTTAAAATGTTTGAAAATTGTTTAATTTCATGGAGTATCATGAAAAAAATTCCGTTGCTGCTTCTTCGACTGAAGCGGAATACATGGCTCTATTTGAAGATGTCAGAGAAGCAGTCATTAATAAATGAAGTTAAACTAGAATTAAATGGTCCAATAGATATATTTGAAGACAACCAAGGTTGTATTAGCATTCCCAATAATCCTACTTGCCACAAGAAAACAAAGCACATAGATATTAAATATAATTTTAGTAGAGAACAAATTCAGAAGAAACTAATTTGTCTTAAGTATATTCCAACAGATTCTCAATTGGCCAAAATAATGACGAAACCGTTACCAGCAGCACCTTGAGAAACCAACTAGGGTTGACAGAATAAATTAATGAGACAATTTATTCATAACAAGCCTAATTAAACTAAAAGAAGTACAATTTTATTTCATCTTATATTTTAAACTTAATCTAAAACTTTTTAAAGCTGAAAAAAAATGATTATGATATGGATTTCATGGTTATCCATTTAAACCTAATCTAAAACTTTTTGAAACTGAAAAAAAAATGAATTATGATATTAATTTCATATTACCATTTAAACTTAATCTAAAATTTTTGAAATTGAAAATTGAATTATGATATTAGTTTCATATTACTTACGTATTCTAAAATGTTTTTGAAAGTGAAAAGCTGAATTATTATATTCTTTATGTTTTTTGTTAATTGAAAATGAATTATTTTACTATTTATTTTAATTGATCTGGATTAATTTTTACCATGAGCGAATGCTGGATCAAATTGTTATCCCCAGAAATAAAAAAATATATAGAGAAAAGGAAAGGAATCGCACAAGCTCGACAGTGAATATATTCATATTTTTAAAATTTGTTAATGTAACATCAAAATTTGAAAATGTACATACATGTGTACAAGCAAAAGTCACATATACACGTATATATTTAAGTTCGATATTGAAAACGAGACTTTCTCGAAAATGCTCATTTTCTATTTCATCGCTTGTGTGAGCATTAGTATACGTTTGAGGTTTTTGTTCAGTTCTGTCTTACGGAACAGAAAATAGATCTAAAGATTGAAGACATAGTTCGTAAGCTGAACTCCGACGAGCAACAAGACGATTTAATTAAATCCTATGATTTAAGGAAAGGTATCTTACATCGCAAGATTCAAAGAAACAGTAGAACACTTTGTCTACCGGTGGTGCCACGAACATTTAGATGGTTCGCGAGTCAGTTATGCACCTTGGTTGTCAGAAAACTCTTGACAAGTTCTACCAATATTATTGGTTTCATAACATGAATACAATTCGCAAGTTTGTAATCAATTGTATTACTTGTAAGACTTCCAAGTCGCCAAGGTTAACATCCCTTGGCACACTGGTCACATAGACATTTCCGGATAGTTGAGCGGTAAAAGCGACCTAAAAGAATATGTCATCGTTCAGATAGATGGCTTCAAGAAATCTTTACACCTTTATCACACCCTTAAAATAGACACAGAATGCTGCGTTAAGGCCTTAAAGGCCTCAATTGCCCTATTCAGGTTACCAAATCGTATCGTAGCTGACCAGGGAAGGTGCTTTTCAAGTTCTCGATTTCTGAATTTTGTTCCTCACAAAATATAAAACTTCATCTAATTTGCAATTGGGGCAAGTCGTGCGACCGGTCAAGTTAAGCTTTTATAGGTACGCTCAAAAATTTGATAACTGCTGTCGAATCGAGCCAAAGATTCTGGCAAGATGCACTTGGCGAGGTTCAGCTTGCATTAGATTGCACAGTTAGTCGTGCAACTGAAGCAAGCCCGTTGGAAATGTTGATAGGAAAATCGAAATTAATTTGAACAGTGTTCGTACTCGTACCAGTCATAAGATGAAGAGTTTGACTGATTATGATAAACAACGATTTGACAAAACTTAGGCCATGGTTGTAAGGCACAATGTTGGTGACTATGTTCTGCGAAGAAACGAGGAAAGACACCAAACTAAATTAGATCCGAAATTTAAGAGCCCATTTTTGGTTACTGAAGTCCTGGACAAGACAAGACTTTAAAAAAAGACAATAAAAGACTTTACAAATACAGTCACGAAGACATTAGAAGAATTCCAGACGGTAAAGTTCCTGATGAATTGGATATTGATAATGAAAATCAGAGCTTATCAGAGAATGTAGTTGGATCTGAGACTGTTCCGTCCAAGTGAGACGATGAATTAAATTTATTATTTTGTTTTATTTCTAATTTTTATATATTAGACATTCATTTTCTGGCACACGTTTATTTGAAAGTTAACCAAATACTTTTTTGTTTTGTTGAAATCGCATAGTGCAAGCACAATGATTAATTGTTTTGTTAAAATGAAGAAAATTTATGAATTTTTTTTTTCTTAAAATATTCTTGAAACTACGTTCAATCTGTGTATAAAAAAGTTTTTCCTACATTGTATACTGGCCACACAGCAAAAATTCTTTTTTCACCTATTTTTGGACGTCAGGGGTGACGTAACCCCTTAAAAAAAAAAAAAAAAAATTACTCTGTTGTTATGGTTAAGAATAAAAGCTTAAGTTCAGTTTATATTATGAAACACAAAAGGTGTCTTTGAACTTGATATTTGGTCATTATAAGAGGATGTGTGAATGTCAGAATGGTTAGCCTTCTATGAGAGAAAATGTTTATCCGTCTATGAGAGACGATGGTTATCCGTCTAAGAGAGACGATGGTTATCCGCCTAAGACAGACGATGAATTCAGTTTAGAATCTTTTGTTAGATAAGAAATTTGAATCTAAAATTGGAAGTACTACACGAGGACGTTTCAAGGTCAGGATGGCCGTGTCGGAGCGTACTGTATATATCAGTATCAATCACTGTGTGTGATTGTTGCTGCGTATACGCACTGTATCTGATTCTTGCTGCGTACTGCACGTACGCGGTGTGTGTTTGTTGCTGTATATGGGAATACTGGTTTTCACTAGATTTTCCGACTTCATCGTATTAACATTGCATCAGCCGCTAATTGCGCTCTGATTGGCTCTTTGCATTTTTGTCGCTTCAAGAAGTACCGTCTTAGCGATACAACAGCGCTACAACGCTGTCGTCATTTGTGGTTCGGACCTATCCTGAGGAGTAACAATGGCGTTGTCAGGCAGTTTTTAAAAGAAACGTGAAAGATAAGCACCGAAACTCGCTTCGCTAAGAACGCGACTATGGACCAAATCGATGAAGTTCCAACATCAGAAGTGGGATCGGCGCCATCTCCTATATTTACTGATGAACAGTGGTGCGTAATTTTGCAAATGCAAAATCAAAATATGTTTGAGTTTCTAAAGACAATGCAAGCTTCAACATCAGAATAACAACAAAATCGTGAGGTCACATTGCCGAAATTTTTGCCAACGCCTCAGTCGTAGACTCTTCAAAGTGGCGTGCGACTGCAGATATCATATTAACTGAACAGATGCTAGAAGGAAACAAGCTTATTATGGCATTAAGTAATACGATGGAGTGCAGTGCAATGGCTAACAGAAATCTCCAACCCTGGCCAAAAGCGATGAAACACCAGCAGCGATGTTTTTGTATTTGTTAAGCAGTCTTCCGGCTAATGAAGAGTGCTTGGCAGTATATGCAAGCCGCTTGGTCTCATCGCTAACTACGGCCTGGAAGGACAAAAACATAGAGGAGATCGCCGTTTCTGTTGCGCTTGCACATATGGCAAATATGTACCGAAGTTTACAAAGAATTGTATTCACTTCAAGGATGCAATCAAGAAGTGATATGCAATCGGAGTTGAAGGCTTGAGTGAAATCAGCCCTGGACCTGACAATAAAGGCGAAAAATGTCAACCATGCTGTGCCATTTCTGCGGACAAGTCGGACACAAAATAGCAAAATACAGAAAAAAAAAGCGCTACAGGAGGCTGAGGCAAAAACCCAACGAGAGAAGACCAGTGTTACCTGCTTCAAGTGTGGCCAACCCGATCATTTTGCGAACCGATGCCCCTAGAAGTGAAGTCCCACCAACAAAAGAATGTAAACCGGTGTTTTGTGTCGGAGCCCACAGGAGTCATGTTACATCGAGGTGAAAGCTAACCAAATTGCTTCGACTCTGATGCCGAATGTTCCTTGATAAGAGAAAAAATAAGTGGCAGATTGTCCGGAAAGCGCATGAATAATATATTTACATAGTATTTATAGTACTATGCAAATTCTCAGTCAGGTTACCATTAATGAAAATTTTTTTTTTTTATTGTTTAATATATATTTGTTGAATCTACTCTTAAATTAGAGCAGGTTTGAGATATTTTTCTTAATCTAGTACTTAAGATAAATCCAGGGGATATTGCAGGCGGCCCTAATCACTTATTATTGGGTTGGTCTGTCATTTCTTTTCAGACGAGTTCTATTATTAGTTCGCGTAAGGGAATTGGCAAGAACATTAGGGTGTACATCCAGTTTCGCAGAATACTTTAGTTGTTGACTACCTATTTCATATTTTACGCTAGGTATATTTAGATCATTTTGAATCTTGTCATTCCGTATGTACCACGGAGCCCCAGTGATTGATCTTAAAATCTTCGACTGCGCTCTTTGTATAATGTCGATATTGCTGGTACTTGCATTTCCCCATAGTACGGCACCGTAAGTCCAGATGGGTTTCAGTACGGAGTTGTATAGGAGGACTTTATACTCCAGACGTAGAGGGAACCGAGCATTGATGATCCAATGTAAGCTACTCGCTTTCAGTTTAAGCTGTAACTTTTTTGCCTCGATGTGCTTGCGCCAAGTTAGTCTTCTGTCTAGGTGAATACCAAGGTAACTGACATCCACGGCTTGAGGAATTGGTATGTTGTTTAGCATTAGAGCTGGACAGTTTCTTCTGTTAAGCGTAAATGTAACATGTTTGCATTTCTGCTCGTTGACCCGGATACGCCAGGTTGCTAGCCATTCCTCTACCACCTTGAGGTGTTCCTCTAATTTTGCAGAGGCTTGTATTGGGCATTTGGATGTGCTGAGGATTGGCGTATCATCAGCAAAAAGTGGACGTTGTAAGTCCTAAACTCGTTGGTAAGTCTGCAGTGTACAGCAGGTACAGCAATGGGCCGAGTACACTGTCTTGCGGTACACTAGCTTCGATTTCAAAGTCAGCCGAGACGGAGCCATTACATCTTACAGAGAATTTCCTATTGTAAAGGTAAGATTCCATGAGTTTGTGGGTGTACTGTGGGAGTTTCTGCCGGATTTTGAACATAAGACCCTCCAGCCAAACTCGAAAGCCTTTTAGTTCGAATGCTGTTCGTATTTCGGATGTTATACGATTGACTTGTCCAATTGTTCCATGTTTTTCGCGGAAGACGAACTGGTGTGAAGAGATTATGTTCTCCGATGCCAGAAATGAGTTTAGACGAATCTGCAGGACCTTTTCAAAAAGCTTCGAAAGACATGGCAGCAGACTAATTGGCCTATAGGAAGATGGTTGGCTTTTGTCGTTTCCCACTTTAGGAATCATGATGATAGTGGACCTTTTCCATACTCTTGGGAAGTAGCCAATTCTTATTATAGCGTTGAACATTTTGCAGATGTATTGTATGGCGATGGTAGGGAGTTCTAGGATCATTTTCGGTGTGATTAGGTCATGGCCAGGGGCTTTGTTCGGCTTTATGTGGTTTTTAATAACTGCAGTGATCTCATCCGATTGGAGTTCCGAGTACTCACTATCCGTTAATGTGCTCGAAGGGGGAAGTACAAATGAGTTTGATGTTGGATTTGGCTGGAAAACCATTTTAAGATGTGTGGCAAATACGGATGTCCTCTCTTCGTCACTGCGGGCCCATCCACCGGTTGGACCCCTTATTGGTGAAACTGTCTGTGTAGGAGCGCTTAAAGTTGGGTGGGCTTTCCACAGAGGATGTTTAGTGCTGGATGGACTGAGCTTTTCTATGTATTTCCTTTGAGCCCAGGTTTCCTCTTGTCTTTACTCCTTGGAGAGATTGCGGCTGGCATGCCTAAGTCGAAGTTTTGCTGCTGGTGATCGAGTAACCTGACATTCTCTTCTTAGACGTCGTTTTTCCGTTACTAATTGTTCTATCCGCCGGTTCGTAGGCCTGGCAGCAGGTTTAGCGTAAGTAGAGGCATGTGGAGTAGATACTCTTGCTGCAGCTCCCATCATCGACTCAAGTGTAGAGACGCACATGTCAATGTCCACTGCAGCGTCCAGTTTCGGCGAACACTCAATGTGGGCACTCATGTACATTTTAAATTTAAGCTAATTTGTTTTGTTGTTTGTAGGTATATATGGGCGATCAAGTACTTGAGGTCTTGTTAACAGTGTGAATAGCACTGGAGAGTGATCGGAGGTTAAATCTAGCAGTGTTTCCGCAGTGATCCGATTACGCGGAATCCTCTTGGTTACTGCGAAATCAATCAAGTCAGGCACTTTCTGTGGATCTGTGGGCCAATAAGTAGGCCTACCGGGTGAGACGCAATTCATCTGATTGAGTGGGTTGACTATTGTGTTGTACAACTGCTTGCCTTAAGGATTTACCAGGCGAGATCCCCAGTGCATATGTTTGGCGCTATAGTCCCCTGCTGCAATGAAGCGTTCTCCGAGTGTGTTAAAGAAACCGGTGAATTCCTTTTCAGAGATTGAGAAGCGTGGTGGGCAGTACATGTTGCCGCAGCTAGTTCGGACTGTTATAGCAGTTGCTTGTAGGTGCTGTGTTTTTTGATTAGGATCCCAGTCCCCCCATGAGCTTTTCCGTCTGGATGGTTTTTTGCGTAGAAGGCATATTTTGGTATTTGAAAATTATTTTTGGATGTTAAATGTATTTCAGATATCAGCATGACGTCGATTTCACTTGAGTCTAGGAATAGTTGCAGTTCATTTTTTTGTGCTTGGCGACGCCGTTAGCATTCCAAAGACATAGACTTAGGGAAGCCATTATTTATTCTCGATAAGCTTCTGGATAAGCAGGTTTTGATTCCGCATCAGTTCCTGCATACAGTTTTGCATAAATGTCATAAAAGCGGTCATGTTTTGATTAAGTGAGATCAATAGGGCCTCTAAACCACTTGGAGTTTGCTGGCCAAGTTCTGGTGCGCTAGTTTGCGGATTCTGTAGATGGTGGAGTGACGGGGTCTCTTTCGCGGGCTCCGTCTGTTCAGTTCGGAGTACACTAGCGAAGGATACACTAGGATTGGTTGTAGCAGGCATATTAGATGATCTAACAGCCTTGGCGAAGAATACCTCCAGTGTAATTTTGGAGGCGTTGAAGGTGATTTTTGGTCCAGCTGGGGGTTTAAACCCGTTTTGGTGCGACTTAAGATCCTTGAAGACAGGACATCCCCTGTAGTTGGCTGTGTGGTTCCCTCCACAGTTACTGCATAGTCTTAGTGCGACGTTGTTTCTGTCCTTGGGGCAAAAGCCATCTTTGCGATGTTCGCCGCAGCCAACACATACCGACCTAAGATTGCAATTGTTAGCGGTGTGGTTGTATTCCTGGCAGTTTTTACACTGAGGTGGTTGGTATCTCTTTTGGGGATCCTCTACGGTGATTCTTCTGTGCAATAGGAGCTGAAGGATGTAGATTGGATGCACTTCATTTGGCTTCGTCCGCTTTGCATCTGGTTGGAGCTCGATTTTAAAGAGCGGCTGTGCAACTTTATTCCTGTTGATGATGTTGACAACGGACTTAACCGCAAACTCTTTTTCAGCCAATGCGTCTGCTATTTCTTGGGGTGGGACCGATGACTCGACCCCCTTTAACACAACCTGGAACCCTTTACTGCTTTTTAGTTGGTAGATATAGAAGTTGATGTTAGCATTACGGAGATACTTTTCGATAATGCAGAAATTGTCTTCAGTTTGGGTTTGACATTTAATTTCTTTTATGTTACCCCTGTTGAGAGGGGTTACAACAAAGTTATTTGCCCTTCCTGTTTCTACTAGCTTCGAAATCAGGACGCTGCAGTTGGCTCCACGGATGTATAAAGGGGGTGGTCTAGCTAGATGTAACTTTATCTACAACGCCGGCTTGATCGTCTTGCTGATCGGCAAGAATTTTAAAACGATTCCCGCTTAGGAGTGCTACTCGTTCATTTGGTTTGGTTATTTTCGGCGTATTGCCACTTTTTTTCTTTTGCGGGCTTAGCTTCCGCTTAGTTATTTTAATATATCTATCCATTCGAGTTTGGACAGAAGGCGTTGGGTTTATTATCGTGGCTGACTCTAAGCGACTTGTCGTTGACGGCTTGAGGCAGGTCAATACTTCGGCAGACGTTGCAGTAGTTGCTGTCAACGAGCTGACGGTGCTGGTCGGTGCAATCGGTGACCCAGTTATCGATATTGATGGAGAAGCACACTGCTCTCTCCACGGTAAATTGCTGTTGATTGCTGAGAGGCTTGCACTTTCGGTGTTATTGCTTACGGTAGCATTCAGTGGGCTCGGCGACACCACCGAAAAACACGCGTTGTTGCGTTGGACCGAGAGACGACGCTCATGTTGTTGTTGTACAAGTAGTTCTTGTAGCTGTTGCTGGTGGGGATCGAAAGAGCTTGTGCCCGAATTTGTGTCCATGGCTTTTCAAAAAAAAAAAACAAAGTTCTCACTTTGTTGTTGCAACTTAGTATTTATTAGAACTATTAGAACAAACTAATAGCAATATGATTGTAAATAGGCGTCTCTGAGGCGACTGAGAGCCCTACACAATTTTTTGCAAACGCGGTCTTTTTATTTTTTACACTAAATTTTGCGGGATGCATTACAAAAAAACACGTCGGCACGCGGCGGCGGTTGAATTGCTTATGAAAACATGATAGAAATATTATTTCACATTGTTCGAGATGAGGACTTGAAGCACGATGCCATCATTGTGACGTGACGTGAAGTCCTTAATCAGGGTTTCAATGTTGTGCTTTCACCAACTGTGTTTAAATTTGTAAAATCAAAATCGGTAAATATTTGTTCCGCTATTGATTCTCCAATTAATCTTGACGAAATTGATACTGAATTGGCCGATGCTGATAAAAGAAAATTAATAAATTTAATTAAAAATTATACCTCAGCATTTTCTAAAGAGATCCCAAACACACGAGTTAATACAGGTAAAATGAGAATTCGACTAATTGACCCCAACAAAACTGTGCAACGTCGGCCGTATACGCTCAGTATTCGCTTATCCGCCCAAGTTGTTCGATCGTCCGATCGTTTATGTATTGACAGAGAATTAAACTCAAATACCGATGCTGAC
The DNA here is from genome assembly GCA_018150345.1 of Drosophila equinoxialis. Lineage (NCBI taxonomy): Eukaryota > Metazoa > Arthropoda > Insecta > Diptera > Drosophilidae > Drosophila > Drosophila equinoxialis. The sequence goes on from JAECWI010000219.1 coordinate 42,064, forward strand.
AAATACCCCTAGCCGCTCATTAGTGATCAGATTGATAGATTGCGTGGTTTGTATTACTTTACTTGTTTAGATATGGCTAGTGGTTTTCACCAAATTCCGATTCACCCCGATTCCGTTGAATATACCGCATCTGTGACTCAGAATGGCCAATACGAATTTCTTACAATGCCTTTCGGACTCAAAAATGCCCCTACCGTTTTTCAAAGGACAGTTATGCAAGCTTTAGGCAATCGTGCATATTCATATGTACATAATTGTCTATATGGACGACATTATGATCGTGTCATCAACAATTGAGTTAGGGTTGGAAAAATTGAGAACAGTTTTGAACTTTCTGTCAAGGGCTGGATTCATCTTCAATATCTCGAAATGTTCTTTTCTGAATATAACGCAATGGTACAGTATTTGGGGTTCGAAGTGAAAGCAGGCGAGATTAGGCCAAACTCACAGAAGACTACTGCATTAAGCTGCTTACCACCTCCGCATACTGTTTCCAGTTTGCGACAGTTTATTGGTCTGGCTTCCTACTTTCGCAAGTTTGTACCCGATTTCGCCAATATAATGAAGTATTGTCTGGGATGTTGAACTCGAGAATATTCGAAAAAATAGTAGCTGACCTTACAAACGAACCTGTTTTGGTAATTATTGACACACAATACCCCATTGAGTTAAACACTGACGCCAGTTACTGTGGATACACCGTATTAATAGTAGTCCTACTCACTCATACGAGTTGGAAACATTGGCTGTGGTTGCTTCTGTAAAACATTTTCGTCATTATCTGCTTGGGCGAAAGTTTGTGGTATATACCGATTGTAATTCGCTTAAGACTTCACGGACAAAGATAGACTTGACATTAAGAGTTCATCGCTGGTGGGCCTATCTCCAATCATTCGATTTTGATATTCAATATAGAGAGGAAAAACACATGGCTCATGCAGATTTATTTTCCAGGAATCTAGATCCTTCAAAGCCACAACTCGTGTTAGAATAAATTACCGAGAAGCGAGTAAACTTAGCTGAGATTTCAAGTGAATGGCTTCTTACGGAACAGAAATTAGATCTAGAGATTGTAGAAATAGTTCGCAAGCTGAATTCCGACGATTTAATTAAATCCTATGATTTAAGGAAAGGTATCTTACATCGCAAGATTCAAAGAAACAGTAGAACACTTTGTCTACCGGTGGTGCCACGAACATTTAGATGGTTCGCGAGTCAGTTATGCACCTTGGTTGTCAGAAAACTCTTGACAAGTTCTACCAATATTATTGGTTTCATAACATGAATACAATTCGCAAGTTTGTAATCAATTGTATTACTTGTAAGACTTCCAAGTCGCCAAGGTTAACATCCCTTGGCACACTGTTCACATAGACATTTCCGGATAGTTGAGCGGTAAAAGCGACCTAAAAGAATATGTCATCGTTCAGATAGATGGCTTCAGGAAATTTTTACACCTTTATCACACCCTTAAAATAGACACAGAAAGCTGCGTTAAGGCCTTAAAGGCCTCAATTGCCCTATTCAGGTTACCAAATCGTATCGAAGCTGACCAGGGAAGGTGCTTTTCAAGTTCTCGATTTCTGAATTTTGTTCCTCACAAAATATAAAACTTCATCTAATTTGCAATTGGGGCAAGTCGTGCGAACGGTCAAGTTAAGCTTTTATAGGTACGCTCAAAAATTTGATAACTGCTGTCGAATCGAGCCAAAGATTCTGGCAAGATGCACTTGGCGAGGTTCAGCTTGCATTAGATTGCACAGTTAGTCGTGCAACTGAAGCAAGCCCGTTGGAAATGTTGATAGGAAAATCGAAATTAATTTGAACAGTGTTCGGACTCGTACCAGTCATAAGATGAAGAGTTTGACTGATTATGACAAACAACGATTTGACAAAACTTAGGCCATGGTTGTAAGGCACAATGTTGGTGACTATGTTCTGCGAAGAAACGAGGAAAGACACCAAACTAAATTAAATCCGAAATTTAAGAGCCCATTTTTGGTTACTGAAGTCCTGGACAAGACAAGACTTTAAAAAAGACAATAAAAGACTTTACAAATACAGTCACGAAGACATTAGAAGAATTCCAGACGGTAAAGTTCCTGATGAATTGGATATTGATAATGAAAATCAGAGCTTATCAGAGAATGTAGTTGGATCTGAGAGTGTTCCGTCCAAGTGAGACGATGAATTAAATTTATTATTTTGTTTTGTTTCTAATTTTTATATATTAGACATTCATTTTCTGGCACACGTTTATTTGAAAGTTAACCAAATACTTTTTTTGTTTTGTTGAAATCGCATAGTGCAAGCACAATGATTAATTGTTTTGTTAAAATGAAGAAAATTTATGAATTCTTTTTTTCTTAAAATATTCTTGAAACTACGTTCAATCTGTGTATAAAAAAGTTTTTTCCTACATTGTATACTGGCCACACAGCAAAAATTCTTTTTTCACCTATTTTTGGACGTCAGGGGTGACGTAACCGCTTAAAAAAAAATAAGATACTCTGTATGTTATGGTTAAGAATAAAAGCTTAAGTTCAGTTCAGTGTCTTTGAACTTGATATTTGGTCTTATAAGAGGATGTGTAAATGTCCTTCTATGAGAGACGATGGTAATCCGTCTATGAGAGACTATGGTTATCCGTCTATGAGAGACGATGGTTATCCGCCTAAGACAGACGATGAATTCAGTTAAGAATCTTTTGTTACATAAGAAATTTGAATCTAAAATTGGGAGTACCACACGAGGACGTTTCAAGGTCAGGATGGCGGTGTCGGAGCGTACTGTATGTACGCACTGTATGTGATTGTTGCTGCGTATTGTATGTACGCACTGTATGTGATTGTTGCTACATCGCACAGTGGGGCCTTCTGGCATTTAGCATTGCAAAAATCATAGCGTCTAAACCAATATAGCGATTAAAAAATTTAAAAAACATATGATAAAGAATACCTCAAGCTTTAAAATGAATGTTTGTCAAAAGTGCTGGGTGTTCCTGATGCTGTAATATTCAAGGTTAAAGTCAGAAAATATTTCCAAGCAGGTTTTCCTTTAAAAATGTATCGAAACACGGTTTTTTTCAATTACAAATGGAATTTTCATTGTTTTAGACGACTGTGTAAAGTTTTTTTAGGTTAATTTTTAAAATTGGCTATTGATCGCTGATTTTCTTCAAAATAATTTTCAATATTTACATCAATATCTAATAATCTCAACATTTCGGGACTATACTTGCTATTTTCCAAATCCTTTCGTGATCGCACGTGTCTCAGTGATGCAATAAGTGGGGCCGAAGAGGCTGCTATTTTTTAATGTATTACTGTATCTGAACCTTTTGTAGTCCTTGTTTTTACATTCCTCTGGTACTTCGGATAGCTCTGCAATTGGTAAACACTGATATTATATTAAATCCTTTGCGTGAGCCAAAATCCTATGTACCTATGTTTTCACTTATGGAGTTAAGAATAAACTGTCGCAAATGAGAGGAACAATTAGCTCCTTATGTTATATATTTTGAATTAACTAGGTAGAACGAAAAATCTGTATTACCCTTTTTGTATTAATAGGTAAAAACGTAATATTTACATCCAATTAGGTAAACGGAAGTAAAAACGACCAACCCACAATTAGGACAAATTTTTCATCAACTTAAATAACATTTACCTATACTGTCAGTTTTTCCAAAGCAGGTAATTAACAATTTATCATTGTAGAAAGGCATATATATAAGCAGGTAGTATTTGCAAAACAGCATTACGCAATGTTATCATTTAAATACAAAGAAGCTACAGACCAATACGCATGCGCTCTTCTTCTTCCTTATACCTGCACCGCATTTTTTAGGCGAGGTTGCCTTAGTTTTATGGCTGACGCATCGGTGTCGCAGGTCTCCGCATATTAAGACTATATACACCTGATAGGTAAATATTTCACCTACCTAGTGTATGTAGTGTATGTGTATTGATACTCGTTGATCCTTGCTAGTTTTATTCCACCAAAGTTCAAAAAATGCCAATATTTAGTACATTTTTAAACGCTTCTAGTTCAATAACGATTTAAGTAATTATTAAAATTTATGAAACATGCTATTAATAAAGAACATACTTTTCAGATAAAACCAAAAAACTCAAAAACTCGATTGTTGAAATCGTCCAATATTCACTTTTAAAATTGCGTTTTTTTCTATTCAGTAGTCATATATCCAACAGCAATCCCCAATAACTTATAAATTTTTCGACCCCTAAAATTTATATTTATTTTACTTTAAAGTAAACATCCGTTTTATTCACAAACAATTGGACACTTGCAATAACAATTGTCCCCTCAAAAACTTCCAGCGTGAGAACGCAATATTATAAACAAATCTGTCCCCAAAAATTGCAAAATCAATAAGCCAATCAAATATCAAAGGATCAAGACATCATCCGATAAAAACCTCCCACTAGTAGCATAAACATCCTAATATTAATTGTAAACATAAAAAGCTCTCTAACCGAACTGTAAACTTAATTGTATGAATACTGATAAGTTAGTTCTTAAGATACATCCTTTCAATAAAGATCGTTTCTTTTGAGTTCAATAGATCCAAGTTTTCTTTTTTTTTAACCTATAAAGGAAGCGGATTTATAATTGGCGCAGTCGTTAGGATCGGTTAAAGTGAACTAATTATTCTATCCGTGCGTTACATAGAATTATTATCCGTGTATTACATAGAATTAGTGAATAATCACTATAAAACTCCGATCCGCAAAAGAATTTACGGGCATCGCTCAAAAGCCAACAACAGTGAAAAATATTTACACCAACTGTGTGTGGTATCAACTGTGTGTTGCAACCAAATTCCAATTGTGGAACAAAAACGCCAACTGTGTGCGGGAAATATCAACTGTGTGTGTTACGATTTAAAATTCCAATTGTGGAACAAAACGCCAACTGTGTGCGAATAAAATAGAACACCACTAACAACAAAAATGGCAGAACTCACCGAAGACCACCTTAATCAAGCACTGTCTTCATTAAGACAGGTGGCAAACTATGATGGAGCACCAGAGAATCTGACATCCTTCATAAGGAGGATAGATTTCATCATGCACCTATATCCAACCCATGACATGAGGCAACACAACATACTGTTCAGCGCAATCGAGATGCAGCTCACTGGAGAAGCTCAACGACTTTCGCAAATTGGACAAGCCAACACCTGGCAGGAACTAGGAACGTTTCTGATCAACGAATTAAAGACGCAGACCCCATGTGAGGAACTTCTTCGACGCCTCTACAACACCCAATATACAGGAAACCTCCGTAAGTTTGTAACTGAACTAGAAGATAAATCTTATATTATTACCAACAAGCTTAGTCTTGAAAACGATGCAAATAACACCATTCTATATACAAATGCCTTAAATAATACTATAAAAGATGTAATAAACAAAAAATTACCCGATAGATTATTTATGACGTTAGCCAGAAACCATATAACCACAGTTAGCAAGCTAAAACAAGTAGCTCAAAGAGAAGGGTTATACGAGGACAGCATTACAGAAATCAGAAAATCAAATCAAAGCCAAAATCAAAAAGTGGAAAATCTTTTTGTACCCAATAGTACAACCCCGTCTCAAACAAAACAATAAGACACAACACAAAACAAAAAACTTTTCCAAGAATTTCAACAAAAATTAAATATTGATAGGGCTCAAAAATCCAATGAACTATCAGCAGCAAAATAATTATCAAAAAAATAAGGTACCAAACCAGCCTACAAAAAGGCCAAGAGAAAGTAATAGTGGAATCAGTAAAATGGATACATCCGAAAATTTTCATCAGAATGCCTCGGATCAATCAGAAGAAGAGATAGAGACAAGTCCTTCATCAGAATCACAATGAACAATAAACATTTGAGATGTGTAGTCGACTCAGGCTCTTCAATAAATATAATGTCCGAAAACTTTTTTAATTTTAAAACCTACTCAGGAGATACCAAAATTCATACGATTGAAGGAGCAGTAGAACCAAAAAGAAATAATTTTCCTTGCACCCAGCAAACTTTGTCCGACAGAACAAAAATTCTATATCCATAAATTCTCAAATAACTACGACATGTTAATAGGCAGAACTTACCTAAGAGCATGCAAAGCCCAAATTAATTATGAAGAAGAATATGTAAAGCTAGGAAACTATACATTTTATTTCAGAGAAATGGAAGAAATAGAAGAAGATAACATAGAATGTTTAGACCCACCTACGAAAAGGGACCCAGATACAAACTTTGCTATCGAAAATGAAATAATCGAAAATAATCAGTATAGACTCGACCATTTAAATATCGAGGAAACACAAAAAACTAAAAAAGGTCTTGTACGAATTCAGTGATATTCAGTACCGAGAAGGTGAAAATTTGACTTTCACGAGTACAATAAAACACTCTATTCATACAAAACATGAGGACCCAATTTACAAACGTCCTTACAAATATCCCCAAACGTTTGACATAGAAGTCAATAAACAAATACATGAAATGATCGAACAGACGCTTCCAACAAACAAAAATTCAGGTTAGTCATTGACTACCGAAATTTGAATGAAGTCACAATAGATGACAAATTCCCAATTCCAGTCATGAATGAAATCCTTGACAAACTGGGAAAATGCCAATACTTTACAACCATTGATTTAGCTAAGGGATTTCATCAAATTCAAATGGATCCTGAATCTATTTCAAAAACAGCTTTCTCAACTAAACATGGCCATTACGAATACACACGTATGCCATTTGGTCTTAAAAATGCCCCGGCAACATTCCAAAGATGCATGAATAATCTTTTGGAAGACCTTATTTATAAGGATTGCCTTGTTTATCTGGATGACATTATAGTGTACTCCACTTCATTGGAGGAACACATATTATCACTCAGAAATGTATTTAAGAAATTAAGAGAAGCTAATCTTAAACTCCAACTCGACAAATGCGAATTTATGAAAAATGAAACAGAATTCCTTGGTCATATAATAACAACAGAAGGTATAAAACCCAGACAAAGTCAAAGAAATTCAAAATTTTCCGATCCCTAAAACACCAAAAGAAATAAAATCATTCTTAGGATTATGCGGATTCTTTCGAAAATTTATACCAAAGTTTGCACATATTGCAAAACCTTTAACTCTTGGATTAAAGAAAGGAGCTAAAATAAACATAAAAGACCCACATTAGATTTCTTCATTTGAAAAATTAAAATATCTTCTTATGAACGACCCTATACTTGCATACCCCGATTTTAAAAAACCATTTTTCTTAACCACAGATGCTAGCAATATAGCTTTAGGCGCGTTCATTTCACAGGACCATAGACCTATTTCTTACGCAAGCAGAACGTTGAACGATCATGAGATAAATTATTCAGCTATTGAAAAAGAATTACTATCAATAGTTTGGGCAACAAAGTATTTCAGACCATACCTTTTCGGTAGAAAGTTCGAAATTCTAAGCGACCATAAGCCTTTAGTATGGCTCAACAATATAAAAGAACCAAATATGAAACTTTAACGATGGAGAATAAAACTAAATGAGTTTGATTATAAAATTAAATATTTACCCGGCAAAGAAAATCACGTAGCAGATGCTCTTTCCAGAATTAAAATAGAGGAAAACTTTTTAGGATCAACAGACAGCACCGCAGCTACAATACATAGTGCTTATGAGGACAATGGAAATTACATTCCAATTGTAGAAAAACCCATTAATTATTTTAACAGGCAAATAGAATTCATTAGAGGTTCAGAAGACAAAACAGAAACATCAACCTATTTTTATAAATCAAACATAAAAATAACGTACAAAGAAATGACCAATGCTTACGCAAGGGATATAATTAAAAGATATCTTTGCGGTAAGAAAACTGTACTATATTTTCATAATGAACAAGATTATCCTATATTTCAACAAGCCTTTATTGAAATAATACGATCAAACGTAAAAACAAAAACCTCAAAATCAAGCATTAAGTTAGAGGACATTCAAACGTTTGCACAATTTAAAGAAATAATTCTAAAACAACATAAAGAATTATTACATCCAGGAATCGAAAAAAACGATTAACTTGTTTAAAGAAAAATATTATTTCCCCGATTTTCAAAACCTGATTCAAAACATTTTTAACGAATGCTCTGTATGCAATATAGCAAAGACAGAAAACAGAAATACAAAACTAACTTTTGAAATAACACCAGAAACTTTTAATGTCAGCGAAAAATATGTCATGGATTTTTACATGATCGATAATTTACAATTCCTTTCATGCATTGACATTTACTCCAAATTTGCCACACTTGTAGAAGTAAAATCTAGAGATTGGTTAGAAGCCAAGAGAGCAATTATGAAAGTATTCACTGAAATGGGCAAACCAATTGAAATAAAATCAGACAAAGATTCAGCATTTCTGTGTATTGGCTACAAGAAGAAAACGTAAAGTTAGAAATTACAACAAGTAAAAATGGCATTTCAGACGTAGAAAGATTCCATAAAACAGTTAACGAAAAACTCAGAATTATAAATAGCGAAAATGACATCGAAGATAAATTACTTAAATTTGAAAAAAAATTCTCTACATTTACAACCATAAGACGAGACATAAAACAACTAACAGAACACCAGCGGACATTTTTATCTATGCAGAATCACCCGTCTATAATACCCAAGAAAATAAAATACATAAAATAAACAATTTAAATAAAGACAGACACGACTTCGAGATCGATACTAGATTTAAACAAGCACCATTAGTAAAGTCTAAAACAACAAATCCATTCAAAAGGACAGGAGAAATAAATCAGTTAGATGAAAAACACTTTGAAGAAAGAAACAGAGGACAAAAGGTCACACACTACAAATCAAAATTCAAAAAGAAAAAGAAAGTTAATAAAAGCAAATACGACAATTGATACATTACAGGTCAACAACCTCAAGGAAGAAAAGGAAAAATCAGTAAAAGTAGAAGTTCTAATCTTTAATTTTGAGCATTTCACAGAATACATCGAAGACATAGAAATGGGCATGCAGCTCACTAGACTAGGAATTTTCAACCCAAAACTTCTAAAACATAATCGCTTAAGTCATGTTAATTCGGAAAAACTATTGAATGCAAAGACATCCACCTGGCTTAACCCAAATTCAAACGAGATATTTATCATTTCAAACATTCCTCAAGATATAATAAAAACCCCTATCTTTGAGATACTTCCTTATCCAGATGAAAATAAAAATATTTTGACAGAAAATTCATACGATAAATACTATTTTAACAACAACACTTTGTTTAATAAAAATACAAAACAAATAGAAACTAATGAATGTATAATAGGCATTTTAAATCAAGTCCCAACCACTTGCAAATACACTAAAACATATAAAAATTATCAAACTAATTACATTGAACCAAATATAATTGTAACATGGAATTTACCAAAAACAAAACTTAACCAAAATTGTGTAAACAACGACTTAATAATAGAAGGCAATAACATAATAAAAATTTACGATTGTGCCTTTATATTAAATGAAATATCAATAACAAATTCATTGCTTGACTACAGCCAAAGCATTTATGTAACAAACAATATCACTAGGCTAGAACCTATTTCTTTTATCCAAACAAAAGATATAATTAACGAACACACAAAATATTATACTGTATTTCAAACTATTACATTAACCACATTTGTACTTACTATAATAAGTTTGATTACATACTTAATCTATAAGTTTAAGGCAATGCCACAAAAATTAATAATTAAACATTTTCGATCAAATAAGAATCGTATTCCCACAGAAAAAATCGAAACCCCATTTGTTGATAAAATTGAATCCCAAAGTATAAACAAAATTGATACTTCAATCTTTGCAACTGAGAAAAATCTCTCGCTATACCCCAATGTATCCGCCTGAGGACAGGCTATTTTCTTTAGGATGGGGGAGTCATATATCCAACAGCAATCCCCAATAACTTATAAATTTTTCGCCCCCTAAAATTTATAACTTTAAAGTAAACATCCGCTTTATTCACAAACAATTGGACACTTGCAATAACAATTGTCCCCTCAAAAACTTCCAGCGTGAGAACGCAATATTATAAACAAATCTGTCCCCAAAAATTCCTCTAAGCGTGAGAACGCTTAGTATGCAAAATCAATAAGCCAATCAAATATCAGATCAAGACATCATCCGATAAAAAGCTCCCACTAGTAGCATAAAAAGCTTTCAACATAATTGTAAACATAAAAAAGCTCTCTAACCGAACTGTAAACTTAATTGTATGAATACTGATAAGTTAGTTCTTAAGATACATCCTTTCAATAAAGATCGTTTCTTTTGAGTTCAATAGATCCAAGTTTTCTTTTTTTTAACCTATAAAGGAAGCGGATTTATAATTATATATTGATATATATTATAAAGTTATAGTTATTTTATAAAAATGATAGTGATTAGTGTTGATGACAAAATTTTAATTTTTAAGTTTTCGGCAGTTGGTGCGTCCAGGTACCGATATTTTCCATAGACGACATAGTACTAACAAACGATACCTAAATCCTAACAATCGAGACTTAAAAACCAACAATCGAGACTTAGAAATACTGACCGCGATCTATGTGTAGATAGCTAAAATTAATCGAACAGAACATAAATAAATGACATCTTACAAGACGGCCGTCCTGACGAAGGTTCGACCTCGATCCCAGTGGCTAACAAGGGGGTAAACAATAACATCAACTGGCCAGTGATGCCCTTGTTTGGACATCAGAAGTGCAGCCTTGATCAGGGGCTAAGACGGCGATTGGGGGGTACAGCTGCGGCTGTAGTTGCGGCGGCAGTTGCAGCAACTCATGCCGTCCTCCCAGCGTCGTCGGTTGCTCGTCCGGATTGGAGGAGGCAGAAGCAGTAAACGTGACGACTGTAGCGGAAGACGGCACGGAGGGCACTACGGCAGGCATGTCTTGCCATTGGTCAGCGGCCAAGGGAACGTCAGAGTCAGTAGTATGCGGCCAACAGTATGCATGGTGGCATGCAAGGCATCGAGCAGGGCAGCAGGCGTCCTCGTCAGATGAAGAGGAAAAGTAATAGCGGAGGTACCAGTGGCTCGAATCGCCACCGACTGTACAGCGAGCCGGACAGCGTTAGGCTCGGAAGCGGCAGCCGAGACAGCAGCGGGAACTGCAGGGGCCGGCATGGAAGCACTGGGTACTGTAACGACAGGCGGCGGAAGCGGCGGGCACAGCAGGAGCTGGCACAACAGCGGCGGGCACAGCAGCGGCAGAGGCGGGTGCGGCAGCTAAAATTAAATCCTTACAATCGAGACTTAAATACTAACAATCGAGACTTAGAAATACTGACCGCGATCTATGTGTAGATAGCTAAAATTAATCGAACAGAACATAAATAAATGACATCTTACAAGACGGCCGTCCTGACGAAGGTTCGACCTCGATCCCAGTGGCTAACAAGGGGGTAAACAATAACATCAACTGGCCAGTGATGCCCTTGTTTGGACATCAGAAGTGCAGCCTTGATCAGGGGCTAAGACGGCGATTGGGGGTACAGCTGCGGCTGTAGTTGCGGCGGCAGTTGCAGCAACTCATGCCGTCCTCCCAGCGTCGTCGGTTGCTCGTCCGGATTGGAGGAGGCAGAAGCAGCAAACGTGACGACTGTAGCGGAAGACGGCACGGAGGGCACTACGGCAGGCATGTCTTGCCATTGGTCAGCGGCCAAGGGAACGTCAGAGTCAGTAGTATGCGGCCAACAGTATGCATGGTGGCATGCAAGGCATCGAGCAGGGCAGCAGGCGTCCTCGTCAGATGAAGAGGAAAAGTAATAGCGGAGGTACCAGTGGCTCGAATCGCCACCGACTGTACAGCGAGCCGGACAGCGTTAGGCTCGGAAGCGGCAGCCGAGACAGCAGCGGGAACTGCAGGGGCCGGCATGGAAGCACTGGGTACTGTAACGACAGGCGGCGGAAGCGGCGGGCACAGCAGGAGCTGGCACAACAGCGGCGGGCACAGTAGCGGCAGAGGCGGGTGCGGCAGCTAAAATTAATCGAACAGAATATAAATAAATGACATCTTACAATATATATATTTATTATATTTATAATAGTTTAATTATAATGGTTTATTGTATTGTAATATTAACTGAAATGTTAAAAATTGAGGTGTAGTACATATATTTCTTCAAAGTTAATAATTAATTTCAGAACTGCCGAACGCCCCTGTAACTTCTTTTTAGAGCCCGTTCTCTATAAGGGTAATCTGAGAGTAGTGTGCCCATATCGTCTTTACACTTGGCCCTCCTGATATTCGTCTTCTGACTCAGAAGACAGCAACTCGTCGTTCTCAGTATAGTCCACGCTCCTAGCTGTTATCATTGGTCGCTTTCTTTACATCATACCGGCCGTTGCGCTTAGCTTTGATTACTTCATTGGGTCCCAAAAACTGACTTGCCAATTTACGGCCCGCAATTTACTGTGTTCTCTTTATAGCTACTTTATCGCCAACATGGTAAATAGCTTCGCCTTTCCTGTTCTTATCATAATTCCGCTTGTAAGTCGCCTGCGCTTTCTCTATATTAATCTTAGCCTCTTGTCGCATCTTTTGGCGCTCGTCGTTGAACTAATCTACTTGTTCCTCCTGTAATATATCCAGCAACCGGTAATTCTCGTTGCAAACCGAACTTCAAAAGGTGACATTTTCGGTGATGAATGCATCGTTGTGTTAATAGCCTTCTGTACTTGCGAAACTCTCCATTTCGTGGTTTCATCTGCTGATATTTTTCCGAAAATAGACAGGATACAACGGTTAACTCGTTCGACTTGGTCCTTGCCCCTTTCTACTCCTGTGATTGACAGTACATGCTCTACATCATTTGATCGAAGGAATTTTTAAAAGCGTTTGATGACCTTTACCTATGATCCTCTCGGGAAATCTAACAATGCCTGTCTATTCTTTGAGCCTTTTAAATACTTCTTCTTGACCTGTGGACTTTGTACGAAACAACCATACAAATTTCGAAAAACAATCTACCATTGCCAAAATGAATTTGTACTGCTTGGATGTGCTGTCCATGGGTCCTAAATGATCCAAATGTAAAGTATGTAGCGGTGTGCCTTCTTTGCTTATACACTGCAAATATCCTTCTTTTTTACCCAGCTGTTTGTTATGAACTATACATTTTATGCAGTTTGCAATCAATCTTGCAATCTTTACTTTCCAATTGCGGTACCAGTACTGTTGTTGGATAGCGTGCATGGTCTTGCGCGTCGAAAAATGTCAAACTTCGTGCGATCGTTGTATTATCTCGCGTTCCATTAGCTTTGGGACTACCAACAACTCATTACCTTCAACTTCTTTGAATATCAAACCACCTTTCACGTTGAAGTTCTTATATTGTTGCTGCTTTAGTACCTCTATAATTGCGATAATGTGATCATCTGTCTGCTGTGCCTTCTTTAATCGCGCTGGTTTTTCATCTTTCACTACTAAGCATGACTGTGGGTAACGGCTTTAACAGTCCACGTGCTGCATCTTAACTGCTGATCGGTGCTCCAAGTTCAAATTGAAATATTATAGATACAATATCCATTGCGCAACTTTTTTGGGATGTCTAGGTTTGTCATAGTTTGCTTAAATGCAATGCAGTCTGTCACCAATTTCCCCGGGATCCCTAGCAAATAATGTCGAAATTTTTTTAACGCAATATATGCTGCCTTGACTTCAAGAATGTAGTTATGCCTTTTGAAGCATCCCTGTGAAGCTGGGTGTAACACTGGTTGACTTATTATCACCATAATAAACTTCACATCTCTTTTCAGCAACTTGGTAAGGGGTCGTGCTATCTGCGCATATTGAGCAATGAACTTTCTAAAGAATCCTGTTAATCCAAGAAATGCCTGAATCGATTTTACATTTGTGGGTATTCTGAAACGACTGATCGCCATCGTGTTGTCTCTACCGGGCCAAATCTTTCCATCTTTAATTTCGTGACCTAGAAAGCTTATGCGTTTTTGCAAAAAACAAAAAAACAGTTTCTAATTCCAATTTGGTTTTGTTTAGACAATCGTTTGCTGACTTTGCATAAACTATAATATGATCCATATATGATTGCATTATATCTTTTTTAATAAGATCCTGAAATATGTGGTTATCGAGACTAATGAATGAAGCACGAGAATCAGGGAATCCAAAGGGCGCTCTATTAATCTCGTATAATCCTTCTCTAGTAACAAACGCTGTAAGAGATTTGCTAGATTCCTCTATGGCCACATGGAAGAATCCATTTTCTAAATCCATAATCGTATAATAGCTTGCTGCCTGCAATCTCTCAAGCACTTCATCCATTAACGGAACTGGAAAGCACTCTTCCCAGACCATTTTATTTACCTTCCTGTAGTCTACACAAATCCGCAAATATTGTCTTTCTTCTTTACAACTACAACTCTGCTAGCAACATTCGAAGTGGATTTGCGCACTAATTCGTTTTCTTCCCACTCATCAACTTGATTTTTAACCTCTTCCGCTTCTGGTGCTTACGAACGACTGGGTGACTACCTAAATGGGATTATTGCGCTATCTGGTACAATTTTTAACTCAATAGGGCAATGTACATTCTCTGTATCAGTCGGCTGATAGCTGTTGACTTCTGGGGCTGACACTTTTACTTTTACTTTTGATATTGTGGAGGAACCGAATAACTACATGAGATGTCAAAAACATTGTACCAATTGTCAGCATATCGTTCTTGCGATTTGGTGTCTTTAACCAGGCTCATCAATCCGCGCTCATCGATCGATACTCTAAACTTCTCCACGAAGTCGTATCCCAAAATAACGTCACAGTCCATAGTGTTGTTTTCCACTACCAAGAATTTTTGCTCCGTCTTTAGGTTATCTACGATGACCACTGTCTCGAAAAAAGCTTTTTGCTTTTGTTTGGCTTTTGCCTAGGCCGCAGAGCATTAAGTAACTTTCTTTTAAATCAATCTTACCCAAGTATTTTAGAAAAGAGTTCTTTCCAATAGTGACATCTGAGCTCGTATCCATCAAACCATGAACGTTTACTACATTCAGCGACACCGACTTGACCAGTTTTTGTATATTTATTTTACGAACAGCTGATAACATTCTAGGGCAATCGATTTTTCCAGCACTAGCAATATTTCTCATATTTAGCATAAATTCGTGAAACGATTCGCCACTGTGCATTTTACGATCGCGTAACTGTTGATGTGCACAGCACAACATTTTTCTCAAACTCTGAAAATCACTCACTGTTTCTGACTCGAGATATAACTGTGCCGCACCACTCATTTTACTTCTCGCTTGCTCACACATCTGCTTGTCTGTGAGCTCATACGCTTCGGCATTCTGCACAAACTTCTCAAACCATTTCTCTACCGGTACATTGTAACCGTCGAACACACATACCACTTCTTATGGTTTATTTTAACTTCTGCATACTTTCTCCCATCCGCTTCGATTTTAAGAGAAAACATTTGTATTAACTGTTGCATCTTTATATCTAGATCTCTGGGATCACTTTTTTCTACGTCACGAACTTCTCTCACTTCCATATTATTTTTTATCGATTCTTCTTCTTCCACTAGACCAAACGTTTCGTTCAAGGTCTTATTTTCAACAATCTTCTTTTCGTTCTTCTTTTTGTTTTTCGACTTCGCTGGTGTGCGCTATGGTGGTGCGACATTTCGGTTTTTCGCGACTTCGTGGCGCTGACTGACCGACTGTTCGAGAACGATTTCTTAGAAAAGCTTCCGCGCAATTCACAACTGTACATCTTTTGTTATTTGGATGTTTTGTACAAACTTTTACAAAATCAACCAACTGCAACTTCGCAACTTAATTATTTTTATACCCTTGCAGAAGGTATTATAAAATTGGTCAGATGTTTGTAACGCACAGAGGGAGACGTTTCCAACCCCATAAAGTATATATATTCTTGATCAGCATGAGAAGCTGAGTGATATGGCCATGTCAAATCAACTTCACCCTGGCATCTTAAGAGCTATCGGAATGAAATTTGATATTGGAGCTACTTTTAGCCCGGAGATGATAAAGTATGAAAATTGTCAGGATCGGACTACTATATCAAATAGGTCTAGAACAAACATTTTTGCAAAAATTGGAGTATCCCCATGAAATTTTCCAACACGATAGTATTAGATATAAAATCTCAGATCCCAAAATCTCAACGGATAAATAGAACACAAGTTACAGTCAATATAAATGGGATCAAATGTGCCTGCTGCCTACTCGTCATCATCAAAATGCCTCTCACTCTCAGCTGCTCCACGCCTCCTCAAAATAAGGGTAATCTGAGAGTAGTGTGCCCATCTCGTCTTTACATATACATATATATATATATATATATATATATATATTGGAGTCCACACAGGAGTGAAAACTTTTTCTATATATATAATTATGCATATATTCGCGGTTAGGGTATCTAAAGGTCCCATGTACGTAGTCGTTGTATCACTCATTTTTTCTTTACTTTTGCCCACTACAGTTACATGCGTGAAAGGGACAGGGACATACGAAGCAGCCAGTAGAAGTGAGAGCAGACAGTTCACGTTTGATTCGTGGCGTGTGTGTGTGCGAGCCATGAGCATTCTCTTGCCATCTCCGTCCCACTATTAGTGCACTTACATATATGTATGTAGATTTGGTTCAACCGTTTTTTTGTCGTTCCCTCATTCACACTGATTTGCAAGCATAGTCGCGCATTGGGTTTCCTGTTATTGTATTTTTTTATTGTGCCTGTTTGTGTGCGCTCACGATACGAATTGTAGAGATTAGCCTGAAAATGTGAGTGTGTGACGCTTATATCACACATTTCCTCCAGCCAAAAAAAATTTCGGGTTCGCCTGTGCCGTACATAGGCGTGAAGAAGCGATTCATAGACATTGGAAATTTCTCATTTACGCGTTACCGTTACTTACTTTTCTTTGAACAAACACACATCTATATCTATATTTTCTGACCCTCCCCTGCAGAATTAAAAAAAAAAATCAAAGAATAACAAAACAATGAGTTTCTAGTGAACCTTCGATTAATAATGAAGAGAGCCCATTACTCGAAGTTTACAGGAGCTCCATAGGATCTACGAAAATCCAATACCAGATTATAAGCTGTATACCCGACGAAATGATTACTTAAACTTTTAACTTTGAGACTATCCGATCGTAGCAAAGTAGCGATGATCCCGCGCACTCTTGGAAAAGGATCAACGTCGTTCAAAATAAGCCCTTGGATCATACAACTTCCAGCCTAAACGGGACTGCTATATCTCAACTGTCCGAGGCACCCGTGGATACCGGAACAGCTTGCAGCAAATGTGCGGAAGCTGGTCACTTCGCACGAGAATGTATGACCTGCTGTCGTAGCTATAGCCACCATTTACATTCCGGATCCTCTTGTCGTGCCAAGTGTAGCACATCCAAAAGCTGTCGCGATAGGGCATCGGCGATAACATTCAGCTTGCCTCGTCTATAATGTACCTCGAACTCGTATTGTTGCAATTCTGGCGCACTTCCTGCCACGCGCCCCTAGGATTTTCTATTGAGTTTAGCTACTTCAGAGCCAAATGGTCAGTGATTATATCAAACCGATAGCCTTCTCCGCCTCCGCCTTCAAGAGGCGCCGACTAGCGTAGGCAATGACTCTTTCTGCACCGTCGATACTCTGAGTGAGCATCGCGCCGAGGCCAACGTTACTGGCATCAGTCTGCCCATCCTCGCTGATAACGTGACCTAGAAATTGGATTCGTTTTTTGAACAAACGACATTTGATTCTTAAATTTTCTTCTCATAGACGTCGAAAGACTTCTAGCAGGTGTGAGAGGTGTTCCTCGAGCGTCTTTCCAATCACGAATAAACCGCGTCCGGGCACTGTGAAAGCCGTACACTCTCTACTTTTGACCTCTAAGGGTATTTGCCAACACCCACTCTTTAAATCTAGAGTACAGACGTATTTCGCGTTCCTCAATTTCCCTAGAATATGGTGTTTATGAGGCAAGCGTTCAGTGTCGAAAGTCTATACACATACGAGTGTCACCAGTTTTCTTACCTACCAACACGATGGGTGCACTGGACGGGCTTTTGGACGGTTCGATACGGTCTTCCTTCAGTAGGGCGTCTGCTTCATGGGTGTGATCCCTCTTATCCTGGGAGTAGATTTCCTTTCGGAACATAGGAACTTCTATACGTTGTGGAGGTTATCTGTTACATTTCCCACCTTTCGACAAGCCCAACAGTCCCGTCAAGTCTACAATTCAGTCTAATGCCCTTATAAATCGACGATATCCTGCAGAAACGCCCGCGACCCCCAAGGATACTTCTGACTCTCAGCATAGCAAGAAACCAGTATGTCAGGTTGGCTCAGTATTGCCGCCTCCGGCTGATGCTGTTCTAAAAAACCCATTCAGCCCAGCAGCAAAAAGGAACCGGTAACCGAGATGGACGCCCGATTAGCTTCTGTAGAAGCTGAGATCCATAACGAGGACTTAGAGCCAGAACAATCAATCAGTATGGTGCAGGACATACTAGAGCCAGAACTTCATGCTATCCTTGCGGAAATCGCTAAATTCGATGGACTCAACGGTGTTACCCAAATAGCTACCACGTCACAGTGTGCGGACGTGTAAAACTAATTGCCCTGAAGACGACCACCGATGAGTGGTCGAAATATATCGGAACGAAAATAAGGACAAACTATGTGTTTCATTTTTGTTTTTATTCGCCCAACTTTTTGACCTCGAGCCGGCAAAACATTCAACTCTAAACAACAAAAAGGTCGCAAAAAAATCAACATATAACTTCATTAATTTTATAGCTATTGTCATAAAAGTTGGTATTTGTCAGTTTTGTGTTATTATTAATAAGTGTGCCAAATTTGATCAAGATCGGGTAACTATATCATATATAGCTCCCATAGAAACGGCAAAGTCACGAACAGCGACTTTCTCAATAACTTCATTAATTTTATAGCTATTGTCATAAAAGTTGGCATTTGTCAGTTTTGTGTTCTTATTTATAATTGTGCCAAATTTGATCAAGATCGGGTGACTATATCATATAGCTCCCATACAAACGGCAAAGTCACGAACAGTGACTTTCTCAATAACTTCATTAATTTTATAGCTATTGTCATAAAAGTTGGTATTGTCAGTTTTGTGTTCTTATTAAAAATTGTGCCAAAGTTGATCAAGATCGGGTGACTACATCATATAGCTCCCATACAAACGGCAAAGTCACGAACAGTGACTTTTCTCAATAACTTCGTTATTGTCTCAGCTATTGTCATGAAATTTTATATTAGGGAATTCATTATAGCTATAAACGACTGTGCCAAATTTGGTCAAGATCGGGTGACTATATCATAGACCTCCCATAGGAACGATCGGTCGAAAACAGTTACTTTTATCCAAAAAGATTGTTATATCCTTTCGTAAGACTGACTTTGTCACCCTTAACGAAAACATTACTAATTCCGATTGGTCTTATCTGTACAATTGTAGAGATATGAACTCAGCTGTTCGTTTTTTCTATGATACTCTCTTTGATATTTGTGTGCCTCTTGGTAGGCTGGAGCGGCTTAACAAACCTCCCTGGTTCTCTCGAGAGTTATCCAATTTGAAAAATGTGAAGACACGATATTATAAGAAGTTTCAAAAAACACGTCGTTCATCAGATTATGCTCTGTATACAGTCGCTCGTTCAAAATTCATGATGCTTAATACACAATGCTATAAGGATTATCTTCAGCGGTGTAAGCTTCAGTTTTCTTCTGACCCTAAACAATTTTATAATTTTGTCAATTCTAAACGTAAGACCTCCGTGCACCCATCTTTTTTGTCTTTTCAAAATAAAAAAGCGAGCACTGATCAGGCAATTGCCGATATGTTTGCGAGTTTTTTCAAAACAACTTATTCCTCAACGGAATATCGAGCAAGTTCGTATCCTTATCATTTAAAAAAAGCTAATTGTATCTTCAATCCAGTGTTTGATGAAAGTTCTATTCTTAGCGAACTTAAATCAGTTAAACCTGTTTATTCTCCGGGTCCAGATGGTCTTCCTGGATGTGTACTCAGGTTCTGTGCAAACGCATTATGCAAACCCATTTTAAAATTGTTTCTATTGTCTGTCGAATCTTCCTCTTTCCATCTGCATAAAAATGGCAAAAAGTCCGAAGCCTCTAACTAAAGAGGTATCTCAAAATTGTCCGCTATTCCGAAAGCTTTTGAGAAAATTATAACTTCTCAATTGCAACATTTTTGCAGTTCTATTATTTCGCCATCCCAACATGGGTTTGTGAAACGTAGATCTACAACCACTAACCTTTTAGAATTTACATCAATAATTATTAAGGGGTTCAAAAATAGTAAGCAAACTGATGTTATATACACTGACTTCAGCAAAGCCTTTGATTCCGTTAATCATACCCTATTACTTTCTAAGCTGAGCGACATTGGGTTTCCACACCTTTTCCTCTCTTGGGTTCGAGAATATTTAACAAATATTCCGATTCCATTCCTGTGACTTCTGGTGTACCTCAAGGTAGTCATCTTGGCCCTCTGCTTTTTACACTATTCATTAACGATCTTCCATCAGTCATTGTTCATTCGCATGTGCTTATGTATGCTGACGATGTCAAGCTTTGTCTTAATTATAAAGATACAGATTCATTTAGTCGGCTACAAGCTGATCTTAATAACTCTCAATCCTGGTGCCAGTTTAATCTACTAAATCTTAACACTACCAAATGTAAGGTAATGACTTTTTTTCGTAACTCTCCTCAACTGGTCACTTATTTTCTAAACAATAGTCCTTTAGAACGTCTAAATAATATGAATGATTTGGGCGTACTTATGGACCATAAGTTAAATTTTAACACCCATATTTCCACCACGGTCGCAAAGGCCATGAGTGTCCTGGGTTTCATTAAAACATGGTCAAAAGAATTTGATGACCCCTATACAACTAAAGTTCTTTTTACTTCGCTTGTCCGTCCTATTTTAGAGTATGGATCTTGCATTTGGTCACCTCAATATGAGTCCCACCAGATTAGACTTGAATCCGTTCAAAAGCAGTTCTTGCTATTTGCTCTTCGTGGCTTAAGCTGGGATCGCAATGTCAATTTGCCTTCGTATTCTAGTAGACTTCTCTTGATTAACCTTCCTTCCCTAACTAACCGTAGAATTATGCTTGGTGTTATTTTTATGCACAAGCTCCTAATTGGTGATATCGACTCGCCTGAGTTATTAGCTCAGGTAAATCTGTCGGTACCATGTAGACGGAGTAGACATCCTTTGATCCCTTTATCCCTTAGTCGTTGTTCTTCTAACTATGCCCTGCATGAACCTTTTAGGGTCCTCTGCTCTGATTACAACCTTCTATTCCCTGTAATTGGCTCAGAGATTTCTATTAATATGATTAAAACTTCTATCCTATCCCATTTAGTTAATAGATAGCTATAGTATTTTTAGTTATTTGTTTGTCTGTTTATTCTATTGTGTATTTGTCCACGCGATTCGTGTCGTGCGTTATACGGCTGCACCCCTCGGTCGGTCGGGTGGGAGGTGGGCAGTTATCTGCTTGTGCTCGCGCGTAACAGGCTTTGTCCTGGTGTCGCAGGGGCCACTTGAACGTACTGCGCATAGTATCGTCAACGTCCGCTAAATATCCTATGCTAAGATTGAAGGCCGTTCTTTCGCAAACATTAGACTTTTTGGATAAAACGTTTTTACACTTTGATATCTATAGGTAAGGAAAGAATTACCAAAACAGTTGCAAGGGTATACAAACTTCGACGCGGTCGAAGTTAACCCCGGCCCTCTGGTTTTTTTATTTGTCGCTCTCAATGCAGCTTCCGCACATTTGCGTCCTTGTCGTTGGTACTTGTTGATCTTTCCGTTGTAAATTCTTGTACTGGTGAGTAGTCTTGTTGATGATCCTTGTTAAGTTGTTATCCTTCAGAATTGAAGCACTTTTTTTCGATGATATCTTGCCGAATTCCAAACAGTAACTTCCCTTCCCAGTGCATATGTTTGGACTTAAATGGCCCCTTGCGTCCTGCATTAGGTGAGAGTGGTGGATTTCTTGGTTACCCATACTCAGGTCCCGTTCAACTCGAAGTACGGTATGTTATAGTCCTACTATTGACTCTCTGAGAGAGGCACCTTGAGTCGTTCTATCTGCTTCTGGTAACTTTTGCTCTATTTCCTTCTCTCTTGTAATTCTTCCAGTTTTTTTTTATATATTATACACCCATAGGGTGAAATGGTATATTAAAATATATGTAACAGGCAGAAAGAAGAATGATCAGCACACGAGTCGATATAGACATGTCCGTCCGTCTGTCCGTATGAACACTTAGATCTCAGAGACTATAAGAGCTAGAGTCACCAAATTTGGTACGTAGACTAGTGTATTACCTACGGTTTATTTCATATTTTTGCCACGCCACCCTCCGCCCGTAAAATTTAAACAAATTTGATTTTCTTAAAGACTATAATATCTAAAGCCATTAATCTTGGTTTGTTTAATCCTTTAGTAAGGACGCAGACATTTGTTGCTAAAAAATTTTTCCAGGCCTCCCTTCGCCACCGCAATTGAATCGAAACCGATTTTTTTAAAGACTATAATAGCTAGAGAAATTTGGTTTGTATATTTGCTTAATAAATGCGCATATTTTTTATATTCAAAGATTTTGCCATAATTCTCTCCGAGCTATGCTGTTGATGACACTATTAATACTGTCGAAAACTCTGTTGATGACTCTGCTGATGAGTCTGTCGAAACCTTTCCGGAGACTCTGCCGATATTCTTACATAGCATGGCTGTGTGCGTGTTATATGTTTATATATATGTAGGAAATGAAGTGTCAGGCGGGCATAATCATGGCAATTGTGAAGTAGGAAAAGAGCGAGGCAGAACCTATCTGGTCGACTCACTCATTGGAAATTAAGGCAGAGGGGTTGATTCGAAAGCACACGCAATCGTACTCTCGCCTCGATCACATCGCGCACCCAAATTTATCTTTGAGGCCATTAATATAATAATAAATATATGTATTCTTAACACAAAGAAACATTGTTAATAAATAAGACTAATTAAGGAAACACATCCGTATAATATCGAATTAAATAAACACGGAAGTAAAATCCCACAAACTGGGGGCTTAACCGAGATTTTGGCCCAAGACAATTAGTAAAACTTGTGTGTGTGTGAAGTTCGCAGTTGAACAGAAAATTGTTAAAATTGCATGCATTAACGTGTAATACATATACAAAGTCAAGGTTGGCGAACGAATTTCACAAGAAGCAACCAATACAAGTTCAAAAATTAGTGGAAGTTGGTGTGACTGTACGAGAGTCGATGGCGAGATGGTGAGCGGTCGGACGACGCAAGAAGAACGTCACTAAGAATTTTGGCGCGGATTTAGACAAAAGCCGGCGGTCGAAGCTGGAAGCAGCTCGAGAAGGGTGGCGACTCGAGAGGAAAAGAGAAAGCAGAGTTAACCGAGAGAGCAGCCAGCGGGCACGAAGTTGATGATAACTAGGGTTTACTGTGGAATCACACAGTAGGCACAAATGATAACCAGTGTTTACCGTTGAAGCAGACAGACCAAGGAAGCAGACACGAAGTTGATGATAACTAGTGTTTACTGTGGAAGCAGACAGACGAAGGAAGCAGACACGAAGTTGATGATAACTAGAGTTTACTGTGGAAGCAGACAGACCGAGAGAGCAGACAGCGGGCACGAAATTGACGATAATTAGTGTTCACTGTGGAAGCAGAAGCAGACACGAAGTTGATGATAACTAGAGTTTACTGTGCAAGCAGACAGATCCAGAGAGCAGACAGCAGGCACGAATACATAGAGCAAGACGACTACAGTTGGGTGAGCTGTTTTTATTTCTTGTTTTGAGTGTGAGTTACTTTGCTGGCACGACGAGACCAGACCGGTGGCAGAAATATTGACGAAATTGATGCGAGCTGCAGAGAGCACATTTCTAAGAATCGTCTGAATAATCCATAACCTACCCCCATTTGACCTACATTAACATAGTGTGTAAATTTTGCTAAGTTTGATTGAAATTTCATTAATTGTTACTAACCATACATTAATATACCATTGTCGTTTATACGTAGTAAGAGAAATATTTGTAGTTGGGAGTCCCTGAAGGTTGCTTTGAAAAATGAATTCAGAGTAAAGGTTTCATCAGTAGAAGTTCACAGAAGACTAGGCAATCGACCGTTGAAGTGAGGTGAGAACTTGTACGAATTCTTGTATTCGTTAATGGAAATCGCAAACAGGCCATCGTTCATTTGAATGCACGGGAAAAGATACCACTAAAGCGGAAAAACCAATTTTGTAGAGAATAAATTATGAAAACCATCCAGTAAATTTACTGGTACGGGTTTGGAGTTTAAAAAACTAGCGTATAAAACGATTAAGTTCAACAGGATACTCGAAAAGCCTTACGGGCATTGGTGGAGACATAGAGATGGAAGTCAAGTTTCATATCGTTCCTGATGAGGACATGGCATATCAGGCAATTTTAGGTAGAACCATATTAGATCACGTCGATTTGGTTGTTACAAAGAAAGGTACAAAGTTTGTAAGCATCAAGAGGCAAGAATTACTGTGTAAGGCGAATGGATCTTGTGATGAGTTGTTTAAGGAATTTGAAATCATGTGTATGCATAGTGCAGAACAGAATAAAGTGGAAATCACGAGTGACTTATCACATATAAGTGCAGAAATCGGTAGTGAAGTTAAGAAATTGATTAAAAGTTATAAACCTATTAGAAATACAAACACTCCTATAGAAATGAAGATTGTACTAACCGATAAGTTGCCAGTTTATCAGCATCCAAGGCGTCTAGCAGAGTCCGATCAAAACATTTTTGACAGTACAGTACAAGAATGGTTGGAGGAAAAGATAATAAATCCAAGTTTTTCCGAATATGCTTCGCCTATTGTACTTGTAACAAAGAAGAATGGGAAAAAGCGTCTGTGCTGCGATTACAGAAAACTGAATGGGAAAGTGGTCCGAGATAATTTTCCTGTGCCACAGATGGATACCGTATTAGAAAAACTACAAGGTGCGTTAGTTTATACTACTCTAGATCTAACAAACGGTTTTTTTTCACGTTCCCGTTGAAGAAAAATCTCAGAAGTACACAGCATTCGTAACCCAGAATGGTCAGTACGAATTCCTGGACGATTTAATTATATCAATTAGCGTGAATGATGGTCTAATTAAACTTAAGAGGGTGTTGAAGATAGCTGCGGAGAATGTGTTGAGAATAAACTGGGAGAAATACTGCAGAGTAAAGTAAATTTTTTGGGCTATATAGTTGAAAATGGAAATATTAAGCCAAGTAAGGAGAAGACTGATGCCGTTTCAAGATGTCCTATCCCACATGATAAGAAGACAGTTCAACAGACAGATTCATCGAAGGATACGCAGTAACAGCTAAGCCCTTGACTGACATTTTGCGAAAAGAAAACAAGTTTGAGTTCAAAGAATTGCAAATGGTAGCGTTCGCGCAATTGAAGTTAGCAATGACCAAGGGTCACGTTTTAAAGTTATACAATCCTAAGCTAGAGACTGAGATTCATACTGATGCCTCGAAACATGGTTTCGGAGCTGCGCTTGTACAGAAAGATTCAGAAGATGGGTTATTTTATCCGGTACAGTATATGAGTCGGTAAACTAAGCCATGCGAAGAGAAGTACGATTCATATGAACTTGAGGTTTTAACGGTTATAGGAGCATTAATAAAGTGGCGTGTATATGTGTTAGGGTTGAAATTAAAGATTGTCACAGATTGTAATGCGTTCACGATGACAATGAAAAAGAAAGAAGTTCCGTTACGTGTAGCACGGTGGGCAATGTACCAACAAGTTTTCAATTACCAGATTGAACATCGTTCAGGTTCAAAGATGCGGCATGTGGATGCCTTAAGCCGTTTATCTTGTTTTCTGCTATCCGACACCATAACCCATAGACTGAAGGTAGCACAGTTGTCAGATGATTGGACTAAATTGATCAGGAGCTTTGTTCAGGAGAAGGGATATGAAGATTTTTACATTGAAAATGAAATATTGTTAAAGAACCCCAATAAAGAACTTATCGACGTACCCTCGCAGATGGAAAAGGAAATAATACAGATTGCACACAAACAAGGACATTTTGGAGCTAGAAAGAGTCAGGACATCGTAGAAAAATCGTATTATATTCCAAAGTTAAAAGAAAAGGTAGCCCGTATTGTTGAGTGTTGCGTAGAATGTCTTATTGTTAATGCCAAAACCGCTAAAAAGGAAGGATATTTGATGCCAATAAGCAAAGGAGATCAGCCATTGATGACATATCACATTGATCACGTTGGCCCGATGGAGGTCACAACAAAGCGTTACAATCATATACTTGTTATTGTTGATGGTTTCTCTAAGTTTGTATGGTTGTATCCGAATCGTGGAACTGAAGTCGATAAAGTAGTTAGTTGTCTTGAAAAGCAGGCCATAATTTTTGGTAATTTCTGACAGGGGATAGCATTCACATCCAATGCGTTTAAGGAATATTGTAGTAGACAGGATATACAGCATTTAGTGATAGCAACAAGTGTACCCCGTGGCAACTGCCAAGTAGAAAGGATGCATAAGATAATAGCTCCGATGATTTCAAAGTTAAGCCAAGAGAATGAGGGAAACTGGTACAAGTATGTAGGACGTGTGCAACAACTTGTTAATAATACTGCCCCAAGAAGTACAAAAGTTACACTTTTTAAGATTTTGACAGGAATAGAGATGCGTAGTCCTAATGATCCTGAAATAAAAAAAGCTGATAACCGATTCGTTAAGAGAAGAATTAGACTAGGGTCGTGAAGAGATTAGAGCGGAGGCTCTAAAGAATATCGATGAAATACAACAGAAAATGAAAAGGACGTTTGACAAAAACAGGAAATGGGAAAGAAAAGATAATTTAAACGACTTAGTAGCGATTAAACGTACGCAGTATGGGACAGGACTAAAGTTGAAAGGTATGTAAATACTTAGGACCATATAAAGTCACAAAGGTGAATAGGCACGGTCGATACGAAGTTGAGAAAGTTGCCGATAGTGAAGGACCTTGTAAGACATCAACAGTGGCTGAGTTTATGAAGCCTTGGCTAGAATCATTGGGGTCGAATGACTTGTCAGGACAGCCGATTGTAGGAAATGAAGTGTCAGGCGGGCATAATTATGGTAATCGTGAAGTAGGTAGCGAGCGAGACAGAACGACACGCAGCGGCCGTACCTATCGACTCACTCATTGGCAAATAAGGCAGAGGGGTTGATTCAAAAAGCACTCGCAATCGTACTCTCGCCTCGATCACATCGCGCACCCAAATTTATCACTGAGGCCATTAATATAATAATAAATATATGTATTCTTAACACAAAGAAACATTGTTAATAAATAAGACTAATTAAGGAAACACATCCGTATAATATTGAGTTAAATAAATAGTGAAGTAAAATCCGGCATAAATATATATTTTTTTTTATTTGTCGCTATCATTTTACTGTACTCTTGATAAAAAAAAAAAAATAATCATACAGTATGCCCAAAAAAACGAATGGTTTTTTTTTTCATCATGTGTGTGTTTAATCTAGGAAATATACCCATGCATACCCTTCCATACGTATACCCATACGGATGTGTCCAATGTCTATGAATCGCTTCTTCACGCATATGTACATACGTCACAAACGAACCATAAATTTTTCTGCCTGGAGAAAATGTGCGACGTAAGCGTCACACACTCACATTTTCAGGCTAATCTCTACAATTCCTATCGTGAGCGCACACATACACGAGAGTCAGCGACGCTCATACACACTCACACGATCCAAACCGGGGGCCAATGCATACGAGCATCATGTTTTTTTTTTACACACACGCATTTATGAACTTTTTTTTTTTTTCCTTAGGCACAATAGAAAAATACAATAACGCGAAACCCAATGCTCGACTAGCCTTGCAAATCAGTGTCAATGAGGGAACGACAAAAAAAAACGGTTGAATCATAGCTATGTGTAAGTGCATTAAGAGTGAGAGGGAGATGGCAAGAGAATGCTCATAGCTCGCACACACGCCACGAATCATACGTGAACTTTCTGCTCTCACTTTTACTGGCTGATTCGCGCATGTAACTGTAGTAGGCAAAAGTAAAACGAAAGAAAAAAGCGCGAAACAACGACTACGTATATACGACCTTTATATACCCTAAATTTTTTATATATATATATGTATATACTCGCGGTTAGGGTATATAAAGGTCGCATATACGTAGTCGTTGTTTCGGTATTGCAACCACTGTTTAAACACCGTTATAACTATTGATATAGATTCCTCACTCTCTGATTTCATAAAGCGTCTCTCGCTCTGCCTTGCAAGCGAAGATGCTCTCTTGATTGTATAATATCTAACTCTCTAAGTACTCTGTCTGCGAGCAGAGAGTCAGTTCGTAAGCAATATTCAAAGCGATCAGATCAAATAAATAAAGCAACGAGCAATTAACAAGTAATAAATACATACTATTTATACTACCATAATATCAGAAGTGGTTCAAAAATCCATAAAATGTCGGAAGATTTAAACAAAATTTCTACGGCAAGCCTAAAAAGTTGGCTGGTGGCTTTGGGAATGGACACCAAGGGTTCCAAGACGGAGCTAATAGGCAGACTACTGGAAATTCCGGAGGATGTACGTGGAGGTATTCCATTAACTCGAACCATGTACCATGCCATTCCATGTACAAGCGGCGTTGGTACAAAGTCACCAGAAGAAGAAAACCAAATGAGGCAATTGGAGTCTCAAATCATACAGCAACAGCATGACGAAATAACCGAAAGTACAGTTGTGTTAGAGGGACTACGCAACGAAATAAAAGAAGCCAAGAAACTTCTAGAAAGGTTGCATATCGCAGTCGCAAGCGGCGACGCCATGCAAGAGCGAGACAGCAATAGACGCGTCGATGCCAAGCAAAAGCGAGATAGACGTGACGAAAAGGAGAGTGGCGACGAACATACTTCAAAAGCAGACGAAGAAAACGACGAAGAGAATTCGGAGCGCGTGCGTGTATCGGAGATAGCAACAGCAACGGACCAGCAAAACAATGTGACCAGAGTAGCTGAGCAGAAAATAAATAATTGGACTTATGCTGGCTATCAGATGGCTAAGGAAATGCTGATGGAATATAATGGCGGACCAGAGGTACAAAATTGGATTGTGCAATTGAATAATGTGTCTGCATTGTGTGAACTCAACGAGAATCAACGTCATTTGCTTTGCGTTGGAAAACTTAAGAGCAATGCACTACAATGGCTTCACGCAAGCCCAAAACGTATATTGGAGTCAGTAGACAAATTGTTGGACGACTTGGTGATTGCGTTTGGTTCCAGGAAATCGAAAGCAGAATTGCGGCGTGATTTTGAGGCTCGTGTTTGGATAGATGCCGAGCGATTTTCAGAATACTTTGAGGACAAGGTGAAGCTAGCCCAACACGTCAATATTGAGGACGACGAGCTGCTGGATTTCATCATAGAGGGAATTCCATTGGAGAGCATGCGTATACAAGCGCGTGTACAATGTTTTGACAATCCAAACCGGTTGTTAAGAGCATTTGCGGAGGTCCGGCTGACAAGTAAGAAGTTCGTCGAGAGGCAAAACAGGGTACCCAAAGACTCGAGGTGCCATGATTGTAATTCGAGAAATCATTGGGCGAAGGATTGCCTAAAGCCTTTACGTGTTCGTGGATCTTGTTATGGGTGTGGTGCCAAGAAGCACCTCATAGCGCAGTGCCCACAAAGGAAGAAGCCAAATGACGAAGTAAACAATTATGTAAGATATATTAAATTATTTTTAAGAGACTATATTCATAAACCAATAATTACAGAGTGCCTCATAGATTCGGGCAGTGCCATTTCGTTTATAAAAACATCAAAAGTGCCTAAGGGTGTGCAGCTAAATGATAATTTGGAAAACTTTTGCGGGCTAAATCAAAGTCCATTAAAAATTTTTGGAAAAATACAATGCTATGTTTTGAAAAATTCAATAAAAATTTATTTTGATGTAATGGTCTAACGAATGGTCTAATGCCTAACGAATCTATGAGTAGCGATTTAGTATTGGGTAGAGATTTTATGAAAAAATGTAATTTAGAAATTAATCCAGACGCGTTGAAAATGATTACGTTGGAAAAAAAGTGAACGAAATTTGTTAGAAAATCAGTAAAATTATTTAGATAAAATGCTGAAAAATGAAAACGGAATAGAAAGTCAAATTGTTAGAAAAGATGAGAAAAAAATTGTTTGTAATGTAGATAAAGGAGAAAAAACGAAAGATGTAGAAATTAATATTAGAAATGTTTTGGTAGAAAATTTTGAGAAAGAAATGTTAGAGATCAATTTATTAGACAATGCAAAAGAAGAACTTGTATACAACATCGGTGAAAGTGTTGATTTTAGGACTCGATGTAAGTTTGTCAAACTGTTAGAAGAATGCTATATTAGGCAGAACAGACCAGAGAATCCAGATTTTAAATGTGAAATGAAGATAACTCTTGAAAATACGAAACCCTTTAGTTGTTCACCGAGAAGGTTGTCATATACGGAAAAAGAGAAATTGCAGATATTAATAGATGATTATTTAAAAGATGGGATTATACAACCCAGTAATTCGGCATATGCATCGCCGATAGTTTTGGTCAAAAAGAAAACAGGCGATTTGCGTCTATGTATAGACTTTAGGAAATTGAACAAAAGTATGGCTAAAGATAACTATCCATTACCATTAATAGACGATCTCCTGGATCGCTTAGCACAAAAGAAAGTATTCACAAAACTGGATTTAAAAAATGGATATTTTCATGTGGTCATGGACAAGGAGTTGGTTAAATTTACATCGTTTGTAACACCATTAGGCCAGTATGAATTCCTTAGGATGCCAATGGGATTAAAAAATGCACCGCATGTCTTTCAACGGTTTATAAACAGCATTTTTGATGACATGATTAGGGAAAACAAAATTATTTTATATATGGATGATATAATGATTGCTAGCAAAAATATTGAGGAACATTTAGAAACGTTAAAAGAAGTATTCAAGAGACTAGTGCGGAACAAATTAGAGCTTAGAATGGACAAATGCGAGTTTATGCAAGCTAGTGTAAAATATTTAGGATATTTAATCACAGAAGAAGGAATACAGGCGGATGAAAAGGGTTTAGAAGCAATAAAAAATTATCCAGTGCCAGACAAAACGCAAGCAGTTCACAGTTTTTTAGGCTTGTGTTCCTATTTTAGGAGATTCATTAAAGATTTTTCAATAGAAGCCAAACCGTTATATGATTTATTAAAGAAGGATAAACAGTTTGAATTTGGGGAGAATGAGTTGAATTGTTTTTTAAATTTAAAATATCAAAGAAGCTAACTTCGGCAATGCCGAAGTTTATATACCCTTGCAGTCCTTGGCAATAATTTTTTTACATTTTGAAATTTCTTTCCTTGCAACTCAATTCATCAACACACAAACAAAACATTCAAATTATTTCTCTTTTACTACAAATTTTAAGCAAGGCACAACACGCATACACATACATACATACGTGTAGCGCTACGTCTGTGTGTGCGTATGCATGTGCTCTGTTTGATTTGCTGATGACGTAGAACCGATTTGAATTGACTGTAACTTGTGTTCTATTTATCCGATCAAACTCAAATTTTGGGATCTGAGATTTTATATCAAATTCTATTATATTGGTAAATTTCATGGCGATACTCCAATTTTTGCAAAAAATTTTGTTCTAGAGCTATATGATATAGTAGTCCGATCCTGACAATTTTCATACTCTATTATCTCCCGGCTAAAAGTAGCTCAAATATGAAATTTAA
This sequence comes from Drosophila equinoxialis, assembly GCA_018150345.1. Lineage (NCBI taxonomy): Eukaryota > Metazoa > Arthropoda > Insecta > Diptera > Drosophilidae > Drosophila > Drosophila equinoxialis. The sequence goes on from JAECWI010000219.1 coordinate 74,076, forward strand.
TTCATTAAAGCATTAGGAGATTATTTTCGATCATATAGTAGACCGAAATGTATAATATCGGATCGAGGCAGTTGTTTTACATCGGGAGAATTTGAAAATTTCATGAAAGAAGCGAATATAAAACATATAAAAATAGCTACGGGATCGCCACAAGCAAATGGACAAGTGGAAAGGATTAATAGAAGTTTAGGACCTATGATTGCAAAACTCACCGAACCTGAGAATGGATTGTATTGGGATATGGTCATTGAAAAAGTCGAATTTTCGTTAAACAATACACAACATCGTAGCATCAAAAAATTACCGGCAGAGATGCTTTTTGGTTTAGCACAAAAAGGAGAGGTTAGTGATGAAAGAAAAATTAGACGAAGTGACAAAATTAGATGAAGTTAGTGACAGAAATGTAGAAAATATTAGAAAACAGGCAGAATTAAATCAACGGTTAGCTCAGGCCGATAATGAAAGATACTATAACAATAAAAAGAAAGTTACACCGGAATATAAAGAGGGCGATTAGATAATGGTTAAAAATTTTGATAGTACCGCAGGAATAACGAGGAAGTTAATACCGAAAAATAAAGGACCGTATATGATAGCAAAAATTTTGAAAAATTACAGGTTTTTAATAAAAGATGTGGATGGATTTCAATTATCGCGCAATCCTTATCAAGGCGTCTGGAGTGCTCAGCATATAAGACATTGGATAAATAAGTAAATGGTATATATGTATATACATCGGTACTAGGTTTAAGAATATAATTAAATTGTAAATATTTCACTATAAAATGAGAAAATAATCAAATTGTAAATTTATGTTAACATTACATGACAAAGTTCGTCAAAATAGTAAAATAAATCAGAGATTGAGGACAATCTTAAAGTCAAGACGGCCGAGTTGTAGTAGGCCCAGTGTCCAAAGCATATTGCAACCACTGTTTAAACACCGTTATAACTATAGATTCCTCACTCTCTGATTTCATAAAGCGTCTCTCGCTCTGCCTTGCAAGCGAAGATGCTCTCTTGATTGTATAATATCTAACTCTCTAAGTACTCTGTCTGCGAGCAGAGAGTCAGTTCGTAAGCAATATTCAAAGCGATCAGATCAAATAAATAAAGCAACGAGCAATTAACAAGTAATAAATACATACTATTTATACTACCATAATATATATATATATATGTACATGTAAAGACGAGATGGGCACACTACTCTCAGATTACCCTTATTTTGAGGAGGCGTGGAGCAGCTGAGAGTGAGAGGCATTTTGATGATGACGAGTAGGCAGCAGGCACATTTGATCCCATTTATATTGACTGTAACAAATTTCATGGGGATACTCCAATTTTTACAAAAATGTTTGTTCTAGACCTATTTGATATAGTAGTCCGATCCTGACAATTTTCATACTTTATCATCTCCGGGCTAAAAGTAGCTCCAATATCAAATTTCATTCCGATAGCTCTTAAGATGCCAGGGTGAAGTTGATTTGACATGGCTATATCACTCAGCTTCTCATGCTGATCAAGAATATATATACTTTATGGGGTTGGAAACGTCTCCCTCTGTGCGTTACAAACATCTGACCAATTTTATAATACCTTCTGCAAGGGTATAAAAATAATTAAGT
>JAECWI010000220.1:0-137257 GCA_018150345.1 Drosophila equinoxialis
GTTACTACTTCCCCGAGCTGGGAGTGGGTAATTTACGCGCCTGCTGCCTTCCTTAGATGTGGTAGCCGTTTCTCAGGCTCCCTCTCCGGAATCGAACCCTGATTCCCCGTTACCCGTTGCAACCATGGTAGTCCTAGGTACTACCATCAAAAGTTGATAGGGCAGACATTTGAAAGATCTGTCGTCGGTACAAGACCATACGATCTGCATGTTATCTAGAGTTCAACCAATATAACGATCAAATGATCGCTTGGTTTTAGTCTAATAAAAGCACACGTCCCAGAAGGTCCGTGTTTTAATTGCATGTATTAGCTCTAGAATTACCACAGTTATCCAAGTAACTGTTAACGATCTAAGGAACCATAACTGATATAATGAGCGTTTTGCGGTTTCACTTTTAATTCGTGTGTACTTAGACATGCATGGCTTAATCTTTGAGACAAGTATATAACTACTGGCAGGATCAACCAGAATAATGTTATTATTTAATGTGTTATTAAAAATATAATTATATGATTTTTACCAAACACATACGTTAATATATTTAAAGATACTTGACACAATATGATATACTTTTGAATAAAATAAATATATTGTTTTTGGTAACATTTTACGAATACGGCCAAAATTTAATAGCGTTCATTTTCGTTTTTCATTAATTGAATATATGTAAGATGTGTGCTGGGTGACTGGTCGTTTTTGATAGCCCTGGCGATTGAGAGAAGAGGCAGAAAGGTGACGAGAGTCGAGAAGTAGCGTCGTCGTCGTAAAGTTGCCAGCGAGAGAAGTCGAATGTCGTCGGAATAATTAAGTTGAAAAAGTCAAGTCGTTTTTTAAGTTGAACATTTAAACGTTGTATTTAATTAAGCCTAATTTGTGAATTCTATCCTATCCTATCCATTAAAACTTTCTATTTGTGTTTATATCAATAAACCTATTACATTTGGGGGCTCGTCCTATCAAACTCGTACGTTGGAGTGCTCGTCCTATCAAACTCGTTCTAACCTATACACACATTACGTTGGAGTCTCGTTCTATCGGTTAACATAGAAACAATCAGTGCTTAAGTTGTGAAATGGTTTTTAAAAGTTGGTAAAAATCATTTAAAGTTCTAAGTTGCTATTGTGAAATTCCCGAGAACAGTTGTGAAATCAAAAGAGTTGTTGTTGTTGAAAAAAAAGCGGTAATGACGAAAACGAAGCGGACGCCAGCAAAGAACGCTGAGAAAAAAACGCGCGAGCGCCGAAATGTCGCGACTAAACGAGACCTTGAAAAAAGCTGACGAAATTTAAATACAAGAAGAGACACAAGAAGTTGGATGCATAACAAGAGCCAGAGAAGTACGCGAAGCGTTGATGGTGGATTTGGTCGAAAAACGAGAAGAGAACACGAAAGAGAACAATATGGAAGAAGAGAACAACACGATGTTGAAAAATTTGATACAGTGCTGACGCTAAAAATCGAAGCTGACGAAGTGAAACAGGGTGACTCAGGCATTCAAGCAGATGATTTCGCTAAAGTGGTACCCAACTATGATGGACAAAGTATGCCTGTGGAGATGTGGTTCAATAATTTTGAACTGAATGCTGAGGCCTATGGACTAACTATGAAGCAAAAATATGTTCAGGCACGATCTAAAATGACTAAAGTTGCAAAGTTATTTTTAGATGCAACTCCAGTACGCAGTTATGATGATCTTCGTGTCCAGTTGGAAAACGAATTCGGCATGGACGACGTATGTAGCGGTAATATACATCAGAAGCTACGTGAACGTAAGATGCAGAAAGAGGAAACATTTCGAGAGTACATGTTTCATATGAAGTCAATCGCAGCAGAGGGCAATATAGATATGAAATCTGTGTTGCGCTATATAGTAGACGGTTTGAACATGAAGAACGACTTAAAGATCAACTTATATTGCGCCCAGTCATTCAGAGAGCTACGAGAAAAATATGAAATCTATCAGCACGCAATGGAAATGGCAAAGATCGATGTGCCACAAGGTTTGAAGAAAGTTAGCCAGAGAAATTACGAGAAAAAGCCTCGTTGCTTTAACTGCGGATCAAGCGAGCATCTTAGAAAGGAATGCAATATGACAACAAAATGTTTTCGCTGCAATGGTGAGGGTCATATCTCAAAGAACTGTCCAAAGATTGCGAATATTGGTGCAGGGTATAATTCGAAGCGCATGGAGACTGCTAACATTGGTGTAGTACAAAATCCAAAACGCATAAAGGAAGTGGATATAAAAGGTTGCAACATTAACGCTTTGGTTGACACAGGAGCGGATGTGTCTTTGGTATCCAGAAGCGCTGTACAGAAGATTGGAGTTGGAAGTCTGCAGAAAGCTGTCAGGAATTTGGTTGGTCTAGGCGGAAAAATTACTCATCCGCTTGGTACTTTTCAAGCTGAGGTCAAGGTGGACGACGTCCAGACAGTCCAAAAATTTGTTGTGGTCGCAAACGAAGATGTGCCGTATGATGTTGTACTCGGCTATGACTTTATGGAAAAGTTCTTCGTTACGTCGTCTGAAGCAGGATATAAGTTTTATCCCCTGCTGGGGATAAGACTTCTGAGGATAATCAGTTAAGTATTTTTAATGTAACAGAAACCGATTCTGATATAGATGTACCCTCAGATTTCGAAAATGATGTGCGAGCAATGATCAACGACTACAAGGCCGTTGAATACCCAAACGTTGAAGACAGAACCCAGAGTGCTGCAGAATTAACTGATGCAGTCAGTCTACAGATTGTCCCAGATGGTGTTATCATGCCGTTTCGCCAAGCACCAAGTCGTCTGCCGTCTATTGAAGCTGCAGCGGTGAAGCAACAAGTCGACGAATGGCTCAAGGCTGGAATCGTTCGCCGATCGTCATCCAATTTTGCCAGTCGAGTCGTGGTGGTCAAAAAGAAAGATGGCTGCTATAGGATCTGCGTGGATTTTCGAAAGCTAAACAGTATGGTGTTGAAGGATGCGTTTCCGGTTCCGATAATTGACGATGTCCTAGAGAAGCTGCAGGCCGCAAAGTTTTTTACAGTCATTGAAGAAACAAGTAAAAAGTACACAGCATTTGTGACCAAGGAGAGATTATTCGAATTCAACAAAGCTCCGTTTGGATTCTGTAATTCACCTGCAGTATTTATCCGATATGTGACAAATGTTTTTCAACTGTTGTTAAGTGCTGACGTGCTGGATCTGTATATGGATGATATTATAATCCATGCAACGACAGCAGAAGAATGTCTCAATAAGATGAAGAAAGTTTTTGACACAGCAGCAGCGTTTGGACTTAAAATTAAATGGAAAAAGTGTCACTTTCTAAAAAACACTGTTGATTTTTTGGGCCATACGATCTACGATAGACAAATTAAGCCAGGACAAGAGAAGACCAAAGCTGTCAGCAAGTTTAAAGTACCAGAAAATATAAAGGCGATTCAAGCATTTCTGGGCTTAACTGGATTTGTTCGCAAGTTTATTAAGGGGTATTCAATTATTGCCCGACCATTGACTGATCTTTTGCGTAAAGACGTTGCTTTTAGGATGGATGCGGTTGCACTCAAGGCTTTTGAAGAATTAAAAGAGCTCTCACTGTCGAACCAGTACTGAAACTGTATGATCGCAATGCCAACACAGAAATTCACACAGACGCGTCCAAAATGGGATTTGGAGCAGCATTGTTGCAATGGAAGGATGGCCAGTTGTATCCAGTGTGGTTTTGGAGCAAAAAGTCTTCGGAAACTGAGGCTCGACAGCATAGCTACATTTTTTAAGCGAAAGCAGTATACCTTGCCTGCCAAAAGTTTAGACAATACGTTTTGGGCATCAAGTTTAAAGTTGTTACTGATTGCGCAGCAATTAAGCAGACAATAAACAAGAAGGATGTTCCTAGAGACGTGGCGCGATGGATTGTCTATTTGCAGGATTTTAACTTCGATGTGGAGCATAGAGCTGGAGAGAGACTTAAACATGTGGATTCTCTCAGTCGCTATCCACAAGGAATTATGATGATACGATCGGAAACGTCGGCACGATTTAAAAAAGCACAGCAAGAGAATACAATGTCAAAGGCTCTGATTGAATTGTTGCAAAATCAACCCTATGAAGATTTTAAATTAAAAGGCGGTCTTTTATACAAAACGGTTGGCGGTAATGAACTTTTGGTTGTCCCGAAACAAATGGAAAAAGAGATCATTGTTGAAGCCCACAATGTTGGTCACTATGCGACGCAAAAGACAATGCATGCAGTTCAGCAGTCTTATTGGATGCCGCATTTAGAGTCAAAAGTTGCCCGAATTATAAATAACTGCGTCAAATGCATAATTTATAACAAAAAGTTTGGCAAAAAAGGAAGGATTGATGCAGGTGATAGACAAAGGCGATAGACCTTTAGAAACGATACATGTGGATCATCTTGGGCCTTTAGACGCAACATCAAAGCAATATAAGTATATATTTGCTATGGTCGACGCCTTCACGAAATTTGTTTGGTTATATCCAACAAAAACAACAAGTTGCGAGGAAGTACTACGAAAGTTAAAAGAGTGGTCTGCTATATTTGGTAACGCTGTTCGAATTATCAGTGACAGAGGATCTGCATTTATAGCTAAAGATTTCGAGGAATATATTAAGTCGAACGGAATTCACCACGTTTGGACAACAACGGGCGTTCCAAGAGGTAACGGTCAGATTGAACGTGTAAACAGATCTATCATTACGATTATTTCCAAGCTGTCTGCGGATGAACCGGCTAAATGGTTTAAGTATGTGCCAAATGTGCAAAGAGCTATTAATTCTCATGTCAATGTATCAACAAAAAGATCACCATTTGAACTAACGCTGGGTGTTCAAATGAACAATGGGCCAGAGAATCAGATTCTTGAGTTGTTACAGGAGGAAGTATGCGATAAATTCGATGAAGAGAGACAGTCGATGAGAGCTGCTGCCAAACGGGAAATTACTAAAGCCCAGGAAGCATATAAGAAACAATATGATTCAAAACGCAAGTTGGATAACGTATATAAAGTTGGAGATTTGGTAGCGATTCGGCGTACACAATTCGTTGCGGGTCGCAAGCTTGCGAGTGAATATCTTGGACCGTACGAGGTTATAGCAGCTAAACGATGCGGAAGATACGATGTTAAGAAAGCCGCAGCAGATATCGAGCGGCCAATGCTCACAGCTACTAGCTCAGATAATATGAAGTATTGGCGGAACAACCAGGATTCGGACGAGTTGTCATCGGGGTCGGATGACTAAGTTCAGGCAGAAAGGTGGCGAGAGCCGAGAAGTAGCGTCGTCGTCGTAAAGTTGCCAGCGAGAGAAGTCGAAAGTCGTCGGAATAATTAAGTTGAAAAAGTCAAGTCGTTTTTTAAGTTGAACATTTAAACGTTGTATTTAATTAAGCCTAATTTGTGAATTCTATCCTATCCTATCCATTAAAACTTTCTATTTGGGTTTATATCAATAAACCCATTACAATATATATTTAAAAATTTTGTTCAAAAATATCTTTATTTTTACACTTACAAAATATATAATCACATTTATTTTAATTTTGTTTATTTCAAAAGAAACTAAACTTTTGTATTTTGATATTAAATTTAAAGTTTAATTTTTATTTGACATTTAATGAGTGAAAATTATATACCAAGTGAAACCATCGTGCACATTAAGTGTGATAAGTTTCTTATAATTATAAAACATTATTTCAATAATAATAATAAACTGATATTAAAAAAATTAAATTTTGCTCTATAATATAAGTGACAACAAATTATTTAAGTTGCAAACATGAGACAATTAATGATGCAATACTTATTCAATCCTTCTCTTATAAAATACGAATAAAGATTATGAACAATTAAACTATGAACTAATTTAAAGCCTATAATTTTATTCCAAGTATTAACGATAAATCCAAATATAACCGGTGAATAAACTTCAGCAGAGAGAACGATCCTAAGATCGTTTCTTCATACACCTAAGAATACTATGGTAGGCTTTTTCATTATCTTATACTAACATATTAAGGTTGAATTAGAGCAAACTTCAACATGACTGAACAACCACTGTTCATCATGAGTAGGTTTTGTGCCACACATTCTCAAAATCGCCCATTTATGTTTGAAGGTACCACTCGACAATAAATTTTCATATGTATTTTTATAAATACCATTAAACTTCATAATAATTAATAAATAAATAGACAGACATTGCCGATTATAAATGCATAAGCCATATGTACTTGAGAGTTGTACTGATATAACATATGACTGACTATGCTCGACATCACACCACCTAAGTAGGTTTTGTGCCACACTTTCTTAAAATCGCCCATTTATGTTTGAAGGTACCACTCAACAATAAATTTTCATATGTATTTTTATAAATACCATTAAACTTCATAATAATAAATAAATAAATAGACATTGCCGATTATAAATGCATAAGCCATATGTATTTGAGAGTTGTACTGATATAACATATGACTGACTATGCTCGACATCACACCACCTAAGTAGGTTTTGTGCCACACTTTCTTAAAATCGCCCATTTATGTTTGAAGGTACCACTCAACAATAAATTTTCATATGTATTTTTATAAATACCATTAAACTTCATAATAATAAATAAATAAATAGACATTGCCGATTATAAATGCATAAGCCATATGTATGGCGTTGGGGGCGTTGTTGGTGGGAGCCAGTGAGCTGATCACTCCTTGCGGGCTGGTACGTCCAATGCACTGTGGGAGATTTTTCATAATGGGCGGCATAAAGTCAAAAAATTTATGGTGAAATATTAAGAAAATGTTATTTTTTATTAATGGTAAACACTTCAGTTAGCTGAAAAACAATTTTTTTTTTATGGGGTGGCAACTCTCTTTTTGTGGCAGCCCTTCAAACCACCTGATCTGTTAAAGCTCGCAATTATATAAATTGGCGCGAAAAATTTCATGCTGTTGAAAGTGCTTAAATTATTATTGGTTTCGTTTAAATAAATAAGTGTAATATGGATAGCAAAGCTCAAGGTATTTAGAATCTTTTATTTACTCTAAATGTGTATAAACGTTCGTGGTGTTTTTTAATGTCCAGTGTTATTGTTGATTGTATTTTTAGCGAAAATCTAACAATTTTAATTGTGTTCCGTGGAGTATTTCTTGAAAATTGCATATCAAAACATGCAACTAAAAATGGCAAGCTACTAACGAATGTGTGTAGTTTATTGTAGTAATCATATTTTTTCCTCATTTTTGTTCCTTTTAAAAAAAATTTCACTTGAAGTTTCCTTTACGTTCAACAACAACACGCTTGTTGATATTTGGAACAACAACAATCGCAATGCTGATGCTGTCGCAGCGTACATAATGGAAGAAATAAATGAAGATAATTTGAACAAATCAAACATACAGCAAATTAAGGCAAAAGTGACTAATTTTGAATATTATATAAAACGATACTTGCGCAAATACAATTGAAATCTTGAGCGATTCAAGTCAATTCACACAGAATGGTTTGCAAAATGTATGGAAATAAAAATTGAAGTGGAGGATACTGCTAAGCCATCACCATCGAAGATGGATCGTCCAAAAGTAGGATATGCCAAGGCCGGGCATAGACTACGAAGGCAAATGGCATCAGAAGTTGCCGTTCGAAATGACTGCTCTACTGCATTACTTTTGCAGGCCGCCTCTGCGTCTGCCCGTAAAAGTAATGAAAATAAATTGGTTGGCGTATTGCGAAATTTAATGACTGAGGAAAATGTTGTAAATCACAAAATAACAAATCAAGCGGGACCAGATCGCATTTCTAATATTGAAGCATTAGCTTTTTTATTGGAGAATAATTTAACAAAGCAGCAATATATCAGTTTTACACAACTCAACAAGGCGCACGGCTGCAATATATATCCCGGGTACGACTTAATAAGATCTACAAAATTGCAATGCAGACCGTCAGGAATTAGTATTTCCGAAACTGTGGCAAAGGTTTCTCTGCAGGATTTGCTATAAAAATAAATTTGATTCAGATGAACCTGATTTCTTAGATCAATCGCTGTTCGTATCCACTGTCATACCAATACGTCTAATTGATTCTTTAAATCGTATAAATGTATAGTTCCAGTTGGATGTTTGGGTGAAAATGCATCAGAAGCTCGTAACAAACATTATAAAATGGACCGACGTTCTCATGCCAGAAAAAATTCTAGATTAATATGGCTGACGTTTTTAATAGAGCCATGGACTCATCTGATCCATTAATATCAAGCTACTATATAAATAAGAGACTGCAAAATTTGAAAAAGAAACCGCTTCCAATAGAAGTTATAAACCTTTTAGAGTGTCCAACATCAGAGCTGAGTTCATACAATTTTGGAAATGATGAAGACACCGAATCAGACAACGAAAGCGATGACAAACATGAGAATTCTTTTGTTTTGGATGAAGAAGATTATTTACTTTTTGATTTTTTGAGTTTGGAATATTGTTAAAACATGGTAAAATTTTATTTTTTCTATTTTTATGCTTTGCTTTATAATAAAAATTGAAATTTTTGTACAGGTGCCGGGGTTATAAAGGGGCGGAAAATAAAGGCGTGGTCAAATTGACTAAAAACAAAATCCGAAATCAAACTAGAATATTAGTAACACTTAAAAAAAATAAAAAATGAAGTAAGTAAGTCGTCTCGCCGACTTGGGTATACCATACACCAGTGAAACAAATATTTCAAATTTGTAATAACAAATGCATTTGCCTATTTTTCAGAATTCTGTTCACATGCTTTTTACAAGCATATCTCAGTATCTCGCGCACTTATGCATATAAGCACCCTAGCGCCCCCCACCCGCCAACGGCCATCTCCGGCCTTATGCAAAAACGTTTATATGCATAACTCAGCTATTTTTTGTCCGATTTTGATCAAATTTGGTAGTTTGCTCGGTATTAGTATCAAATTCAGGTGTGCCAAATTTGATTGCACAAGATAAAAAATTACGGGAGATAATCGAGTTTTTCAAATTTCGGGGGCGGAAAGGGGCGTGGCAAAAAACTTTATATATACAAAATGTGCGCATTTACTATGCAAATTTACATACCAAATTTGGTGTCTCTAGCTGTAATAGTTTTTGAGATAAACGTCTTTTTTGAATTGCGGGGGCGGAAAGGGGCGTGGCAAAAATTTGAAACAAACTTGATCACTCTACATACTACACGAGCCTACATTCCAAATTTGGTGGCTCTAGCTTTTATAGTCTCCGAGATCTAGGTGTTCATACGGACAGACGGACAGACGGACGGACGGACAGACGGACAGACGGACGGACAGACGGACATGGCTAGATCGACTCGGCTGTTGATACTGATCAAGAATATATATACTTTATGGGGTCGGAAAAGCTTCCTTCTGCCTGTTACATACATTTTGGCGACTTTAATATACCATTTCACCCTATGGGTGTATGGTATAATTAAGCGCCTAGCTCTATGTGTGGACTTTATGCCGCCAAAATCAACTAATCGCCCATAGTGCAATGGATGGAGTCTTCGTAGGCGGCGGCTGGTAGGGGCTGGTTGGGGCGCCTGTCGAGACGCTCCAGATGAGCCTTGCTGAGCCTAGCTATCTCGTCCAGAACCCAGGGCATGTTGAGTTTCCGTGGATCTCCGTGTTGGTGGTGTATATATGCGCATTCAATATTATTCTGAGAGTCTTGTTCTGGAAGGTCTGTATGAGCTCACAGTTTTTGCGGCTGGCTGTACCCCAGATTGGAATGCCATATGTCCACATGGGCTTCATGATGGACTTATAAATAAGCATCTTCATGCGCAGCCGCAGTGTCGACCTTCTGCCTATGAGCCACATATAGCTTTTGAGCCATAGATCCAGCAATAGTCTTTTGTTTTTCAAGTGAGACTTCCAGGTCAGTCTCCTGTCCATAGTGAGACCCAGATATTTGGCAGAGTTGGAAGAAGGGATTATGCATCCATCCAGATGGACGGGGGGACAGTATCCTCTTCTTAGGGCAAATGTAACCTGCGCTGACTTCTCTGTGTTAACCGCCATGTTCCATCTTTGTAGCCATGCACCAGTGGAATCAATTTGCTCTTGCATTAGATTGCCAGCAGTCTGTTCTGATTTATCCACGGTTAAAAAGGCAGTGTCATCTGCATATGTGGCTGTGAGCACTCTTGGGTCTACGATTGTCGGCATGTCGGCCGTGTAGAGAGTGTACAAGACAGGACCCAGAACGCTTCCCTGTGGGACTCCGGCCTTGATGTTTTCGATTCCAGATATTGCATCTCCGCATCTCACATAGAACATTCTGTCCTTGAGGTAAGAGCGTAGCCAAAGGTAATGCGGTGCTGGTAGCGCGATCTTTAATTTGTGCAACAGCCCAATGTGCCAAACTCTGTCAAATGCCTGTTTGACGTCAAGAAAAACTGCGTTGCAGTATTTCTTCTCCTCAAATGCTTCCAGTATTTTGTCCGTGATCCTATAGCACTGCTCGGGATCAGGGATCAAACCGGCCTCGTCCAGTGTTGGTCGTACTCTACGCAAAAATAGCCTCTCAGCTATTTTGGAGAATACGGCCAACAAACTGATCGGACGATAGGAGGCGAGATTGGCTGCAGGTTTCCCAGGTTTTGGGATCAGGATTATTTCGGCGCACTTCCACCGGGTGGGAAAGTGTCCTATCAGGAAGCATTTGTTAATGATGTTCAGGAGGAGCTGAACAGCATTCGTCGGGAGGGCTTCAATTGCTAAAACGTCTATACCATCATAGCCAGGGGATTTGGAGGCTTTCAGCTTGCCGATCTCTGCCAGCAGTTATTCAGTTTCAACCATCTCGATAGCAAGGGCCATTTGGCAGGGTACATCCAGAAAGTTTATCGTAAGCTCCGCATCGAGTTGGGAACATCTGTTGAAGGGGGTGAAGGCTTCTGACAAATGGGTGGCGAAGGCTGCTGACCTGTCGCTGTCTGTGCGGCACCACGTACCATCTTCCTTCCTAAGAGGCTCCTTCCTCATGATGGGTCTTTTGATGTTTTTAGACAGCCGCCAAAGGTTATGCTGCTGGTCGCCAGGCTCGACTTTATCCAGAAAGCTTTCCAGAGAGTTCCGGCGGAGTCTGTGTAGAAGCTCTTTGAGTTGCTTGGCCGCTCTGTTGAAATCTGCCTTATCCCTGGGGTTGCGAGAATATTGCCACACTCGACGAAGTCGCCTCTTTTCCGCAACCAGCGAAGATACCTCCGGGTTCCAGAGATGCGCGTTCCTACGTGGAACATTATTGCTACTTCTGGTTGGTGTCGGAGTGGTTATTGAGGCCGCATTGTTGATGGCAACGTTGAGTTTTTCAACTGCATTGTCCAAATCCTCCTCGGAGTTGAGCTGGACAGTAGGGTCAAGGTTGCTTTGGAGCCACTACTGGTAAACTTGGATGTTTGTGTTACGCTTGAACATCCTGCTTCTGCCACTGTTGGTGCTGGCTGGCATGTTAACGAGCATCTTGACTGCACAGTGGTCGGAGCAGAGATCTATATCGTTGCTGGCAATAACCCTGTGTGTATGCAACCCCTTTGAGACCGCAAAGTCCAGAAGGTCTGGGATTTTGTTGGCGTCCATGGGCCAGTACGTGGGCTCTCCAGTGGAGCGGCAGTCAAACCTGCTGTTCGCTATGCAGTTAAACAAGGCTCTGCCCTTGGGGTTGATAATGCGGGATCCCCACCAAGTATGTTTTGCGTTAAAGTCTCCTCCAATAACGAAGCGAGTACCTAAGCTATCAAATAGGTTTTGGAACAGGGATTGAGCAACGTGGTGTCTTGGAGGGCAGTAGACGGCAGCAATAGTGGTGTCTCCGGTTGGGCTTAAAATTCTTACTTTGGCGCACTGGGCCCAGGGCTCCTGAAACGCAGGCAGTTCCACATACTTGATACCCCTTTTGATAACTATTGCTGCACCTCCGCGCGCAGTTCCGTTGGGATGATTGGCAGATATGACGTCATAGCCGTTAATTGAGAAGTAAGATTTGCTTGTAAAGTGGGTTTCTGAGACGAGTAGATGCACATGTTTCAGAACATGCTCGACCTCTTGCCTGCTCTTACACAGGCCGTTCGCATTCCATATTAGTATATGGAGGCTTAGTTGCATAGCTTAGCCATGAGAGACATGAGCATTTGCGACAGCGCCGCAAACTGTTCTAGCATTTTATACATCATGGCCTCGAGACGATCGACTCTTGATTCGTTTCTAACGTCCCCATTTACCGGTTGTTCTTGCTGCTGCTCTTGCTGCAGGGGCGGCTTTTGCGATCCTCTAAGAGCGTTGGCGAATGTTAAGCCAGGTGTGACGGCTGTAGCGTTGGCGAGTGTTAAGCCAGGTGTGACGGCTGTAGAAATGGGGCCTGATGGACGAGCAGGCACCTTTGTCTTGGGAAGGTAGTGGTCCTTTGCTTTTAGGTACACCTTGCATCCTTTGTAAGAGGCAGTGTGCTCACCTTGGCAGTTCGCGCAGCGGGGAGGGGCCTCCTTGGGCTTTGGGCACTCGGCAGTGGCGTGGTCATGACTTCCACACTTCACGCAGGCAAAGCGAAGTCCGCAGTTCGCTTTGGTGTGACCAAATCCTTGGCAGCGATGGCATTGGACTACCTCTTTCGACTTGTGAGGGGGCTCGATAGCGACGATGCAGCTGCATAGTCGCTTGATGGTAAACGCATCCTTATTGTTGCTGGCAGGTTCAATGTTTACAAAGAAAATCGCCATTGGCTTCTTTGTTTGGTGGCTGAGACCATTTTTGATATCGTTGCCTCTGACAGTGTGTCCTAAGGCAGCTAGCGCATCCTTAATATCGGCTGGATCAGTAGAGTGGTGCAATCCCTTGATGACAATGCGGTATGCACGCTCGTCCTTTGGCTGAAATGTTTGAAAGAGCTTCGACTTTTCAATTAAGAAGTTTTTGAGCTTAGTGAAGCTCTCTTTGTCAGGTGTATTAATTCTCACACATCCGTCTCTGCCCGACTTATAGGTAAAGTTCTGCTTTCCAATGACCGCAGATACGTCCGATAGCATGTCCTTTATGTTAACAACACCCGGAACAAAGATTGGGGGGGCTTTATTATCCGCACAGGTACGCTGGGGGCCTGCTCTTGGATTGTTTCTCCTCCTTCCATTTCATCGTCATCGTCCTCCTCTTCCTCATCATTAGAGAGAATGTGGAACCTGTTGCTGCTACTTGAGGCCTCCATGTTGCCAATATTCGAAGCATTGGCGATATCGGATTGCCGCTTTGTGTGCAATGGGGTTTTTCTTTTCATTTCCCCAGGCTCGGTGCTTGAGGAGCTATCGTCGCTTTCACTCATGTGGATGACTCTCTTGGCTTTGGGTTTGGTTTGTGAAACCTTAGCCTGTTTTGGCGTTGATGCACCTTTTACATGATTGGTCTGCACTGGCTTTGGCTTTGGGCTATACTGCCACGATGGTGGTGTTGGTATTGGTGCGTTGGTTGTGGATGGCGAGTCCATTATGCCTATTAAGGCCACCTCCGCCTACAAGTCTGTGATGATTTTAAAATAATCTCTATGCCCGAAAGTATGCAACACTTTTCTGTCACCCTCTGATTCGCTAGCCAATCAGATAATATGAGCTTAAGGCACCGTTACTTGGTGCAGTCTTTGCAAGTTTATCAGAGCGAGAGAGAGAGAGTACGATTCCGATTTTTAATTGTCCGCGAACACGTCCGTCTGCTTCAACTGTCAACACAAGACTGATATAACATATGACTGACTATGCTCCACATCACACCACCTAAGTAGGTTTTGTGCCACACTTTCTTAAAATCGCCCATTTATGTTTGAAGGTACCACTCAACAATAAATTTTCATATGTATTTTTATAAATACCATTAAACTTCATAATAATAAATAAATAAATAGACATTGCCGATTATAAATGCATAAGCCATATGTATTTGAGAGTTGTACCGATATAACATATGACTGACTACGCTCGACATCACACCACCTAAGTAGGTTTTGTGCCACACTTTCTTAAAATCGCCCATTTATATTTGAAGGTAACACTTAACATTAAATTTTCATATGTATTTTTATCAGTCTCGATTTGACTGTCGAAGTGGACGGACGTCTACGCGGATGAACCTCGCAATTAGTGTCTCAACTCGACAAAAAAAACCGTAATTCTCTCACGTGAACTGAAGAAGCTTGCTCTGCAAGCTCCGTTAGAGCATTTTGATTGGCCAGCTAATAGGCGAAGCCTAAAAAGTTGGTGCATACTTTTAGGCACCAATATAAATTAAATTTGTTGCATATCCCTAAGGGGCCCACTGGCTTGTGTGGTATACTTTTGGGAGAAATCGAATATTCCTCATCGTACTCCCTCGGGACTTTAAAGGACAGTTCCTGTGGCCTCTTCCATACCGAGATGGAATCTGGCAGAGAAGACCAGGTCCGTGTAATGACAACCAGCGCACAAGGATACAGGAGTCTGGTAGCTGCCTTAGAGTTGGGAAAAATGCCCTTCCACACAGCTCAAGCAGGAGCGCGCTTACAGGGCAGTCATTCGCAGCCTGCATCATAGCAACCCGTTAAACTTCATCCGTGAGGAACTGGCAAAGACGGGTCATATCGTGCGTCATCTCACCAATGCCAAACACCGACACTCCAAAAACCCGATGCCGATTTTCTTCATCGACCTAGAGCCAGCTGCCAACAACAAAGAGATCTTCGCAATAAAACGCCTGTGTAACGCCGTGGTAACCATCGAGCCGCCGAGGAAGAACAATGACGTTCCTCAATGCCACAAATGCCAGGAAATTAACCACACCCAAAACTTCTGTGGTAAAGGACGTAGGTGTGTCAAATGCACCAGGGACCACGAGCCTGGAAAGTGTCCCAAGGACAAAGAGCAGCCTCCGGAATGCGTCAATTGCGGAGAAAACCACACCGCGTCTTACAGAGGATGTCGAGTCTATAAAGAGGCGAAAAGACAAAGGGAGCAAGGCCAAACACGCTTCGCTCCACGGATGCAGAATCGTGCTGCTCCAAAACCTCTTCGTGCCACATAGCTTCCCATCAAGCTACACCCAGCCAGGTATGTCCTACGCCGGAGTCACCAAAAACTCGGCCACAGCAAGCGCTCCTGTGGAGAACAATCAGGCTCCTCCTCCGCCCCAACAGGGTGGCCCCACCATCGCTCATCTCGAGCAAATAATCCAGCTGCTCCAGGCCCAAATGGAGCAAATGACCATCATGATGAAAACACTCATGTCTTCACTATGCAAGTAGGACTAAAAATCGTACTTTGGAATGCGAACGGCCTATGTAAAAGTAGGCCAGAGATCGATTTGTTCCTCAAAAGAAACAATGTCGATATTTTACTTGTCTCCGAAACCCATCTCTCCGAAAATTCCTACTTTCAAATCGTCGGATATGATTTGCTGCATGCCAACCACCCTAGCGGCAGTGCCAGAGGAGGCTCTGGCATTCTTATAAAGTCCAGGCTTAATTATTCTGTAAATGCGCCCCTTCGTCATCCGTGGCTTCAAGCAGCCTCTGTCAACATTGCCACTTCCATCGGCAATATCAACATCGTTTCCTGTTACGTCCCTCCCAGCCATACAGTCGACACACGGATGTTTTACCAAGCCCTCAGTAGTTTTGGACCTAGGTTCCTGGCTGGAGGCGATTTCAACTTTAAACATACCTGGTGGGGGTCCAGGCTCAACAACCCAAAGGGACTCGTTTGGTTAGACATCCCAGTTGAGTCGACTACACGCTCCACCAGGCTGCTCAGGAAAAACTCCAATATAGACCATTTTAAAACTATGCTTGATGAGATCACTGAGCCCGATGCCTGCCTCAACAGTGGAGAGGACATCGACGAGACTGTGGAGAAACTAACTCGCAACATCTGTGAAGCTGCTACCGCCTGTACACCTCCAGTCAGTTCCAGACAACAAGCAGCCCCTCCGAAAGACATGTTCGCCTGGTCGGACGAGATCACCAACGCCTTGCGGGAGAAAAGACGCTTGCGACGTGTATGATAACTCAGCCGCCTTCCCTTGGATAAAAGGGCCTTCAACAGCGCCACGAAGTAGCTGAAAGCGCTATACTTCAAAGCTCGTAATGAAGCCACTGCTGCATACCTCGCCGAACTTCAACCCAATCAGCCTGACCACAACCTCTGGCAAGCCACCAAATACCTAAAAAGGCCCACCGTGAGGAAAGTCCCCATTCGAAGACCAAGTGGCCAATGGTGCAGATCCACCGAAGACACGGCAGAAGAGTTTGCGACCCATCTGGCAAATTGCTTTACACCTTTCAGTACCTGCAGCGCAGACGACACCAACGCAACCCTTTCCTTCCTCGAGGCCCCTCTCCAGATGGCTCTCCCCATCGAACGAGTCACTCCTGAGGAAGTAAAATCGGAGATAAACTGCCTGAAAACAACAAAAAGCGCTGGCTACGATGGCATCGATGCAGTGACAGTTAAGTGCTTGCCGCCAAGAGTGATCCAGCTACTTGCCAATTTATTCAACAGTATCTTTGATCTCTGCCACTTCCCCACCCAATGGAAGTGTGCAGAGATTATAATGATTCCTAAACCTGGGAAACCCGAGAACGAAGTAACCTCATATCGTCCGATCAGTTTGCTGGCAATACTCTCCAATATATTCGAAAAAATTCTTTTGGCTAGAGTGTTGCCGCTACTGGACAGGGGAAGCATTATCCCAGAGCACCAGTTTGGATTCCGGCAACACCATGGTACTCCCGAGCAAGTTCATCGCATCGTGCAGAAGATACTCACTGGCTTTGAGAAAAAGCAGTACTCCTCTGCTGTATTTTTTGGATGTCAAGCATACATTCGACCGAGTCTGGCACGAAGGGCTCCTTCACAAAATAAAACTGCTTCTCCCAGCCCCCTTTTTCATGGTCTTGAAGTCGTACCTCGCGGACAGGCGTTTCTACGTCAGGTGCAAAAACTCGCTATCCAGAATCGAGCACATCAAAACGGGCGTCCCTCAGAGCAGTGTGCTGGGCCCGGTCCTATATACGCTGTACACTTCAAACTTGCCAGTGCTGCAACACCCCCAACTACTGATTGCCTCTTACGCTGATGACACTGCACTCATTGCCACTGCACCGAACCCAAATGAGGCCTCCGGGATCTTACAAGACCAACTGCTCTTACTTAAGTTGTTGGTGGGAGCCAGTGAGCTGATCACTCCTCGCGGGCTTACTTTGCGTTGTTGGTGGGAGCCAGTGAGCTGATCTCTCCTCGCGGGCTGGTAGGTCCAATGGATGGAGTCTTCTTAGTCGGCGGGTGGTAGTACTGTTGTCTGGAAGATTTATGGCCAGCTGGTTGGGGTGCCTGTCGAGACGCTCCAGATGAGCCTTGCTGAGCCTAGCTATCCCGTCCAGAACCCAGGGCATGTTGAGTTTCCGTGGATCTCAGTGTTGGTGGTGTATATATGGGCATTCGATATTATTCTGATAGTCTTGTTCTGGAAGGTCAGTCTCCTGTCCATAGTGAGACCCAGATATTTGGCAGAGTTGGAAGAAGGGTGGCTGTGAGCACTCTTGGGTCTACGATTGTCGGCATGTCGGCCGTGTAGAGAGTGTACAAGACTGGACCCAGAACGCTTCCCTGTGGGACTCCGGCCTTGACGTTTTCGATTCCAGATATTGCATCTCCGCATCTCACATAGAAAATTCTGTCCTTGAGGTAAGAGCGTAGCCAAAGGTAATGCGGTGCTGGTAGCGCGATCTTCAATTTGTGCAACAGCCCAATGTGCCAAACTCTGTCGAATGCCTGTTTGACGTCAAGAAAAACTGCGTTGCAGTATTTCTTCTGCTCAAATGCTTCCAGTATTTTGTCCGTGATCCTATGGCACTGCTCGGGTGTACCATTGCACTCTCTGAAGCCAAACTGGTGATCAGGGATCAAACTGGCCTCGTCCAGTGTTGGTCGTACTCTACGCAAAAATAGCCTCTCAGCTATTTTGGGAGAATACGGCCAACAAACTGATCGGACGATAGGAGGCGAGATTGGCTGCAGGTTTCCCAGGTTTTGGGATCAGGATTATTTTGGCGCACTTCCACTGGGTGGGAAAGTGTCCTATCAGGAAGCATTTGTTAATGATGTTCAGGAGGAGCTGAACAGCATTCGTCGGGAGGGCGTTAATTGCTAGAACGTCTATACCATCATAGCCAGGGGATTTGGAGGCTTTCAGCTTGCCGATCTCTGCCAGCAGTTCTTCAGTTTCAACCATCTCGATAGGAAGGGCCATTTGGCAGGGTACATCCAGAAAGTTCATCGTAAGCTCCGCATCGAGTTGGGAACATCTGTTGAAGGGGTGAAGGCTTCTGACAAGTGGGTGGCGAAGGCTGCTGCCCTGTCGCTGTCTGTGCGGCACCACGTACCATCTTCCTTCCTGAGAGGCTCCTTCCTCATGATGGGTCTTTTGATGTTTTTAGACAGCCGCCAAAGGTTATACTGCTGGTCGCCAGGCTCGACTTTATCCAGAAAGCTTTCTAGAGAGTTGCGGCGGAGTCTGTGTAGAAGCTCTTTGAGTTGCTTGGCCGCTCTGTTGAAATCTGCCTTATCCCTGGGGTTGCGAGAATATTGCCACACTCGACGAAGTCGCCTCTTTTCCGCCGCAAGATACCTCCGGGTTCCAGAGATGCGCGTTCCTACGTGGAACATTATTGGTACTTCTGGTTGGTGTCGGAGTGGTTATTGAGGCCGCATTGTTGATGGCAACGTTGAGTTTTTCAACTGCATTGTCCAAATCCTCCTCGGAGTTGAGCTGGACAGTAGGGTCAAGGTTGCTTTGGAGCCACAAACTTGGACGTTTGTGTTACGCTTGAACATCCTGCTTCTGCCACTGTTGGTGCTGGCTGGCATGTTAACGAGCAGCTTGACTGCACAGTGGTCGGAGCAGAGATCTATATCGTTGCTGGCGATAACCCTTAGGGGGCTCTCCAGTGGAGTGGCAGTCAAACCTGCTGTTCGCTATGCAGTTAAACAAGGCTCTGCGCTTGGGGTCGAAAACGCGGGATCCCCACCAAGTATGTTTTGCGTTAAAGTCTCCTCCAATAACGAAGCGAGTACCTAAGCTATCAAATAGGCTTTGGAACAGGGATTGAGCATCGTGGTGTCTTGGAGGGCAGTAGACGGCCGCAATAGTGGTGTCTCCGGTTGGGATTAAGACTCTTACTTTGGCGCACTGGGCCCAGGGCTCCTGAAATGCAGGCAGTTCCACATACTTGATACCCCTTTTGATAACTATTGCTGCACCTCCGCGCGCAGTTCCGTTGGGAGATGGTTGGCAGATATGACTTAAATTTTTGAGTGAGACGGTGATGTAACATGTTTAGCATCAGACATGCAGCGCCGCAAACTGTTCTAGCATTTTATACATCATGGCCGTTTCGAGACGATCGACTCTTGATTCGATCACCCGATACTTTTTTGGGTATTTTTGTTGTGTTAAATGGGATGTCCTTGCATCCTTTGTAAGAGGCAGTGTGGTCTCCTTGGCAGTTCGCGCAGCGGGAGGGGTCTCCTTGGGATTTGGGCACTCGGCAGTGGCGTGGTCATGACTTCCACACTTCACGCAGGCAAAGCGAAGTCCGCAGTTCGCTTTGGTGTGACCAAATCCTTGGCAGCGATGGCACTAGACTACCTCTTTCGACTTGTGAGGGGGGCTCGATAGCGACGATGCAGCTGCATAGTCGCTTGATGGTAAACGCATCCTTATTGTTGCTGGCAGGTTTAATGTTTACAAAGAAAATCGCCATTGGCTTCTTTGTTTGGTGGCTGAGACCATTTTTGATATCGTTGCCTCTGACAGTGTGTCCTAAGGCAGCTAGCGCATCCTTAATATCGGCTGGATCAGTAGAGTGGTGCAATCCCTTGATGACAATGCGGTATGCACGCTCGTCCTTTGGCTGAAATGTTTGAAAGAGCTTCGATTTTTCAATTAAGAAGTTTTTGATTGGTTCGCACTGGCCTTGGCTTTGGACTATACTGCCACGATGGTAGCGTAGGTATTGGTGCGTTGGTTGTGGATGGCGAGTCCATTATGCCTATTAACGGTAGAAGACCAAATAAATCGCCACACCAGCAGGTACAGTGATAGGCTGCAGACACATGCAAACCGGCTGGCGAGACCCCTTGCGATCCAAAGGACCATCCATAGGCTGAAGAGAAAGCAATATCTGACAATGATACGCTAAGTTGCTGATTTGTATAACTAAATAATAATATTAAAATTTTCACTGTTAGTAATAACTGTTTGGCGTATTACATTAATAAAAATAATCTCTATGCCCGAAAGTATGCAACACTTTTCTGTCACCCTCTGATTCGCTAGCCAATCAGAAAATATGAGCTTAAGGCACCGTTGCTTGGTGCAGTCTTTGCAAGTTTATTAAAACGAGAGAGAGAGAGTACGATTCCGATTTCTAATTGTCCGCGAACACGTCCGTCTGCTTCAACTGTCAACACAAGACTGATATAACATATGACTGACTATGCTCGACATCACACCACTTAAGTAGGTTTTGTGCCACACTTTCTTAAAATCGCCCATTTATGTTTGAAGGTACCACTCAACAATAAATTTTCATATGTATTTTTATAAATACCATTAAACTTCATAATAATTAATAAATAAATAGAAATTGCCGATTATAAATGCATAAGCCATATGTATTTGAGAGTTGTACTGATATAACATATTTTTTTTTTTTATTTTTGTTTTTTTATAACAGAATTCTCCTATTTACAATCTGTCCGATGGACAATAAGTAAATTATGGGGCGTGCCAGTGACTTAGGGAATTGAATTTTACATCAAATATAACAGTCTATGATGTTTAGGCAAAATCATCTTTAAGGCTAGGGTATTTAGGGTGGTTAGGGTTAAGTCAGGGGTGATGGTGGTCTGTGGAAGGGGTGTGGGGGGGCGTTGTTGGTGGGAGCCAGTGAGCTGATCACTCCTTGCGGGCTGGTACGTCCAATGGATGGAGTCTTCGTAGGCGGCGGCTGGTAGGCTGCTGGTTGGGGCGCCTGTCGAGACGCTCCAGATGAGCCTTGCTGAGCCTAGCTATCTCGTCCAGAACCCAGGGCATGTTGAGTTCCTCGTGGATCTCCGTGTTGGTGGTGTATATATGCGCATTCGATATTATTCTGAGAGTCTTGTTCTGGAAGGTCTGTATGAGCTCACAGTTTTTGCGGCTGGCTGTACCCCAGATTGCAATGCCATATGTCCACATGGGCTTCATGATGGACTTATAAATAAGTATCTTCATGCGCAGCCGCAGTGTCGACCTTCTGCCTATGAGCCACATGTAGCTTTTGAGCCTTAGATCCAGCAATAGCCTCTTGTTTTTCAAGTGAGACTTCCAGGTCAGTCTCCTGTCCATAGTGAGACCCAGATATTTGGCAGAGTTGGAAGAAGGGATTATGCATCCATCCAGATGGACGGGGGGACAGTATCCTCTTCTTAGGGCAAATGTAACCTGCCTTGACTTTTCTGTGTTAACCGCCATCTTTGTTCCATCTTTGTAGCCATGCACCAGTGGAATCAATTTGCTCTTGCATTAGATTGCCAGCAGTCTGTTCTGATTTATCCACGGTTAAAAAGGCAGTGTCATCTGCATAAGTGGCTGTGAGCACTCTTGGGTCTGCGATTGTCGGCATGTCGGCCGTGTAGAGAGTGTACAAGACAGGACCCAGAACGCTTCCTTGTGGGACTCCGGCCTTGACGTTTTCGATTCCAGATATTGCATCTCCGCATCTCACATAGAACATTCTGTCCTTGAGGTAAGAGCGTAGCCAAAGGTAATGCGGTGCTGGTAGCGCGATCTTTAATTTGTGCAACAGCCCAATGTGCCAAACTCTGTCGAATGCCTGTTTGACGTCAAGAAAAACTGCGTTGCAGTATTTCTTCTGCTCAAAAGCTTCCAGTATTTTGTACGTGATCCTATGGCACTGCTCGGGTGTGCACCATGGCACTCTCGGAAGCCAAACTGGTGATCAGGGATCAAACCGGCCTCGTCCAGTGTTGGTCGTTTAAAATTTTTTTAAGAAGAAAAAAAGGGTGGTACTTCCACTGGGGGGAAAGTGCCTTCAGCATTTGTTAATGATGTTGGAGGAGCTGAACGGTTCGTGGGGGGTTTTTCAAAAATAGCCGGGATTTGGGGCTTTAGTTGCCGTCTCTGAGCAGTTCTTCAGTTTCAACCATCTCGATAGGAGGGCCATTTGGCAGGGTACATCCAGAAAGTTCATCGTAAGCTCCGTCGAGTTGGGAACATCTGTTGAAGGGGTGAAGGCTTCTGATAGTGGGTGGCGAAGGCTTGAGATCGGTACATTTCCTTCGAAGAGGCTCCTTCCTCATGATGGGTCTTTTGATGTTTTTAGACAGCCGCCAAAGGTTATACTGCTGGTCGCCAGGCTCGACTTTATCCAGAAAGCTTTCCAGAGAGTTGCGGCGGAGTCTGTGTAGAAGCTCTTTGAGTTGCTTGGCCGCTCTGTTGAAGTCTGCCTTATCCCTGGGGTTGCGAGAATATTGCCACACTCGACGAAGTCGCCTCTTTTCCGCAACCAGCGAAGATACCTCCGGGTTCCAGAGATGCGCGTTCCTACGTGGAACATTATTGGTATTTCTGGTTGGTGTCGGAGTGGCTATTGAGGCCGCATTGTGGATGGCAATGTTGAGTTTTTCAACATGCATCGTCCAAATCCTCCTCGGAGTTGAGCTGGGCAGTAGGGTCAAGGTTGCTTTGGAGCCACGACTGGTAAACTTGGACGTTTGTGTTACGCTTGAACATCCTGCTTCTGCCACTGTTGGTGCTGGCTGGCATGTTAACGAGCAGCTTGACTGCACAGTGGTCGGAGCAGAGATCTATATCGTTGCTGGCGATAACCCTGTGTCTATGCAACCCCTTTGAGACAGCAAAGTCCAGAAGGTCTGGGTTTTGGGCGTGGGCTCTCCAGTGGAGTGGCAGTCAAACCTGCTGTTCGCTATGCAGTTAAACAAGGCTCTGCCCTTGGGGTTGATAATGCGGGATCCCCACCAAGTATGTTTTGCGTTAAAGTCTCCTCCAATAACGAAGCGAGTACCTAAGCTATCAAATAGGCTTTGGAACAGGGATTGAGCAACGTGGTGTCTTGGAGGGCAGTAGACGGCCGCAATAGTGGTGTCTCCGGTTGGGCTTAAAATTCTTACTTTGGCGCACTGGGCCCAGGGCTCCTGAAACGCAGGCAGTTCCACGTACTTGATACCCCTTTTGATAACTATTGCTGCACCTCCGCGCGCAGTTCCGTTGGGATGATTGGCAGATATGACGTCATAGCCGTTAACTGAGAAATAAGATTTGCTTGTAAAGTGGGTTTCTGAGACGAGTAGAATGTCAACATGTTTAGTCATCAGAACATGCTCGACCTTGCCTTTGGCCGTTCGCATTCCATATTAGTATATGGAGGCTTAGTTGCATAGCTTAGCCATGAGAGACATGAGCATTTGCGACAGCGCCGCAAACTGTTCTAGCATTTTACACATCATGGCCTCGAGACGATCGACTCTTGATTCGTTTCTAACGTCCCCATTTACCGGTTGTTCTTGCTGCTGCTCTTGCTGCAGGGGCGGCTTTTGCGATCCTCTAAGAGCGTTGGCTAATGTAAAGCCAGGTGTGATGGCTGTAGCGTTGGCGAGTGTTAAGCCAGGTGTGACGGCTGTAGGAATGGGGCCTGATGGACGAGCAGGCACCTTTGTCTTGGGAAGGTAGTGGTCCTTTGCTTTTAGGTACACCTTGCATCCTTTGTAAGAGGCAGTGTGCTCTCCTTGGCAGTTCGCGCAGCGGGGAGGGGCCTCCTTGGGCTTTGGGCACTCGGCAGTGGCGTGGTATGACTTCCACACTTCACGCAGGCAGCGAAGTCCGCAGTTCGCTTTGGTGTGACCAAATCCTTGGCAGCGATGGCATTGACTACCTCTTTCGACTTGTGAGGGGCTCGATAGCCGATGCAGCTGCATAGTCGCTTGATGGTAAACGCATCCTTATTGTTGCTGGCAGGTTCAATGTTTACAAAGAAAATCGCCATTGGCTTCTTTGTTTGGTGGCTGAGACCATTTTTGATATCGTTGCCTCTGGCAGTGTGTCCTAAGGCAGCTAGCGCATCCTTAATATCGGCTGGATCAGTAGAGTGGTGCAATCCCTTGATGACAATGCGGTATGCACGCTCCACCTTTGGCTGAAATGTTTGAAAGACCTTCGACTTTTCAATTAAGAAGTTTTTGAGCTTAGTGAAGCTCTCTTTGTCAGGTGTATTAATTCTGACGCATCCGTCTCTGCCCGACTTATAGGTAAAGTTCTGCTTTCCAATGACCGCAGATACATCCGATAGCATGTCCTTTATGTTAACAACACCCGGAACAAAGATTGGGGGGGGGGCTTTATTATCCGCACAGGTACGCTGGGGGCCTGCTCTTGGATTGTTTCTCCTCCTTCCATTTCACTGTCATCGTCCTCCTCTTCCTCATCATTAGAGAGAATGTGGAACCTGTTGAGCTACTTGACGCCGCTTTCACTCATGTTTTTTTTTTTGGATGACTCTCTTGGCTTTGGGTTTGGTTTGTGAGACCTTAGCCTGTTTTGGCGTTGATGCACCTTTTACATGATTGGTCTGCACTGGCTTTGGCTTTGGGCTATACTGCCACGATGGTGGTGTAGGTATTGGTGCGTTGGTTGTGGATGGCGATTCCATTATGCGGTAGAAGACCAAATAAATCGCCACACCAGCAGGTACAATGATAGGCTGCAGACACATGCAAACCGGCTGGCGAGACCCCTTGCGAGCCAAAGAACCATCCACAGGCTGAAGAGAAGGCAATATCTGACAATGATACGCTAAGTTGCTGATTTGTATAACTAAATACCACTGAAAATATAGATTTATATAAATAAGATTAAAATTTACACTGTTAGTAATAACTGTTTGGCGTATTTCATTATATTAAGTTAAAGGCTTTGTTAAGATCATTTGTGAATCGATTTTTTGCTAAAATAAAAAAAAAAAAAAAAAACATTATGCCTATTAAGGCCACCTCCGCCTACAAGTCTGTGATGATTTTAAAATAATCTCTATGCCCGAAAGTATGCAACACTTTTCTGTCACCCTCTGATTCGCTAGCCAATCAGAAAATATGAGCTTAAGACACCGTTACTTGGTGCAGTCTTTGCAAGTTTATCAGAGCGAGAGAGGAGAGTACGATTCCGATTTTTAATTGTCCGCGAACACGTCCGTTTGCTTCAACTGTCAACACAAGACTCGATATAACATACAACTGACTATGCTCGACATCACACCACCTAAGTAGGTTTTGTGCCACACTTTCTTAAAATCGCCCATTTATGTTTGAAGGTACCACTCAACATTAAATTTTCATATGTATTTTTATCAGGTCTCGTTGTGACTGTCGAAGTGTACGGACGTCTATCGCGGATGAATCTCGCAACTAGTGTCTCAAGTCGACTACAAACAACCGTAATTTGCCTCAAATTGTTAAAAGTTTTCCATCGCGAATTGATTAGCAAAACAAAATAGACTAAAAAGAAACGGTACTTTCGTGCTCAAACTCGGTTCTTGCTTTGCAAGCCCCGTTAGTGTGCTGTGATTGGCCAGCCAATCACAACCGTTCAAATCGAAAAAAAGCGTTGCATACTTTTGGGCA
Source organism: Drosophila equinoxialis (assembly GCA_018150345.1). NCBI lineage: Eukaryota > Metazoa > Arthropoda > Insecta > Diptera > Drosophilidae > Drosophila > Drosophila equinoxialis. The sequence goes on from JAECWI010000220.1 coordinate 25,751, forward strand.
TCGACGTATATTTTTCGTAGCATACCTCCTAGGCGCCACCGAAAATCGCTGAGTGCTTTCAGGCTGCACCTGCTGCAGGCCACAGCTCGGCCGTAATGGATGATGACGTTGACCCCAGTGGCAGTGCTACCAGCCCCTTACCTTGGCAGTACGTCACCCGCAAAAGTGTGATCAAAAGAAAGGCTTCCTCGTCTCCGAAACTGGAAAGAAAAAAGGATACAAAGTCAGTCATCAAGAGGCGTTCATCGTCCGAATCCTCGATGTCCACCCAATCTGACTCGGATTCCAACGACAGCTCTCTGGAACTCGGAGAAGTCCGACGTAAGCGTCCGGCTGCCTCTACAGCCGTGACTAATGTCGAGGCTGATGTCAACAAAAACAGGTTTGCTCTCCTCACCCCAGCTGATGACATCCAGCAAAACGTCGCCAATGCCACCACCGCTGCTCCAATAGTGACCCCGAAAACTCCCAAAATACCACCAATATTCATATCCAATGTGGGCGTAATCACTGGCATGATCGAGTTCATTAAGGATACTATCGGCAGTTCCGATTTCTCCTTCAAGGCAGGCCGAGATGATCAAGTCCGAGTTATGACTTCCAGCGTTCAGGATTATAGAAACCTGGTTGCTGCGCTAGAGGCAAAAAAAAGCTCCCTTTCACACGTATCAGCTTAAACAGGAAAGAGCCTACAGGGCAGTAATCCGTAGTCTCCACCACAGCACCCCACTTGACTTCATCCGTGAAGAACTGGCAAAGCTTGGTCATAGAGTGCGTCACCTGACGAACGCTAAACATCGGCAAACAAAAAACCCAATGCCATTGTTTTTCATCGACCTTGAGCCAGCGACGAACAATAAGGACATATTCAATGTGAAACGCCTTTGTAACGCCATTATCACAATAGAGCCTCCCAGAAAAAACAACGCAGTCCCACAATGCTTCAAGTGCCAGGAGTTCAACCACACTCAAAATTTCTGTGGAAAACAGAATAGATGCGTGAAGTGCACCAAGCAACACGAGCCAGGCAAGTGCCCTAAGGACGATGCCCAGTCCCCAGAATGCGTGAACTGTGGAGGTAGTCACACCGCCTCGTACAGAGGATGCCGGGTGTATAAGGAAGCCCAAAAACAACGGGTCCAAGGCAGCGCACGCTCAACCACACGCACCCAAAACACCACTGCGCCCAGAAGCACCGTGCCGCACTCCTTCCCATCCAGTTTCACTCAACCTGGAATGACATATGCTGGAGTAACAAAAAACTCCGCCACAGCTAGCATCCCCGCACCGACTACCAACCCTGTACCATCTCAGCAGACTGCTCCGAATGTTCTCCATCTCGAACAAATAATAAAACTCCTCCAAGCTCAGGTGGAACAGATGACCCTAATGATGCAAACAATTATGGCATCATTATGCAAGTAGGGCTAAAGGTAATCATCTGGAATGCAAACGGACTATGCAAAAGCAGGCCAGAAGTCGACCTGTACCTTAAAAGAAACAATGTCGACATCATGCTAGTATCGGAAACTCACCTCACAGACCAATCATTTTTCCACATCAACGGGTATGACCTTGTACGTGCCGATCACCCCAGTGGCAATGCCAGAGGAGGATCTGGCATCTTAATCAAGTCCAGGCTACAATACACTGTCAATCTACCACTCTGTCACCCATGGTTACAAGCGTCATCCATCAGAATTGCAACCACCATCGGCGACATTAACATCGCTTCCTGCTATGTCCCTCCCAGACATGCAGTCGACACACAGATGTTTCTGCAAAGCCTAAGCAGTTTTGGATCAAGGTTTCTGGCTGGCGGAGACTTCAATGCCAAGCACACCTGGTGGGGGTCCAGGCTCAATAATCCAAAGGGACTTGCACTCTTCCCATGCATTCACAGTCTTAACCTGACCACCCACTCGACAGGCCAACCAACATATTGGCCAACAGATCCAACGAAAAGCCCGGATGTTCTGGACTTCGCCATTACCAGAGGTTTAAACCACAGCAGCATCCACACAGAAGCTGAATTAGACCTACATTCTGATCACAGTGCTGTGAAGATCTGGGTAGGAACTTCAGTTGAGACAATGAAACGCACAACCAGGCTGCTCAGGAAAAACTCCAACATAGACTCCTTTAAAACTATGCTTGATGAGATCACTGAGCCCGACGCCCGCCTCAACACTGGAGTAGACATTGACGAAGCTGTAGAGAAGCTATCACGTAACATCTGCGAGGCCGCCCACGCATGCACGCCGCCAGTTAGAATGAGTCAGCTCCATACACGACAAAGGGATATGTTTGCCTTCTGCGACGAAATCACAAATGCCCTGCGCGAGAAGAGACGCCTGCGACGTGTCTGGCACCACAGTCGCAACCCTCTTGACAAAACGGCTCTCAATCGTGCCACAAAGCATCTGAAATCGTTGTATTTCGTACATCGCAATGAAGCCACTGCCGAATATCTGAGGAATCTCGAGCCAAACCAACCAGATCACAATCTCTGGCAAGCCTGCAAGTACCTCAAAAGGCCAGCTGTGAGAAAAATCCCCATACGAGGATCTAATGGCATGTGGTGTAAATCCAGTGAGGAGACGGCCGAAGAGTTTGCAACCCATCTGGAGAACACATTTATCCCTTTCAGCACGTGCAGCGCCGAAGATGTGGTCGCCACCTCGTCTTTCCTTGAGGCCCCATACCAAATGGCTCTCCCAATTGATCGAGTCACTCCAGAGGAAGTCAGGCTCGAAATTGACCGCCTTAAAGCGAAGAAAAGCCCAGGCTATGATGGCATCGACGCAGTCACCATCAAGTGCTTACCACAGTCAGTGATCCAGCTACTGGCCAATTTGTTCAACAGGATCTTTGATCTCTGCCACTTTCCCACCCAATGGAAGTGCGCAGAGATTATAATGATTCCTAAACCTGGGAAACCCGAGAACGAAGTAACCTCGTATCGTCCGATCAGTTTGCTGGCAATACTCTCCAAGATATTCGAAAGAATACTTTTGGCCAGAGTGTTGCCACTACTGGACGAAGGTAACATGGTCCCTGAACACCAATTTGGCTTCCGACGACATCACGGCACCCCAGAACAATGCCACCGTATTGTTGGGAAGGTTCTCGGCTCCTTCGAAGACAAACTCTACACCTCCGCTGCCTTCTTGGACATCAAGCAGGCATTCGACCGTGTCTGGCACGACGGGCTTCTGCACAAGCTGAAGATGTTGCTACCTGCTCCCCACTTCATGGTTCTGAAGTCGTACCTCGAAGACAGACGCTTCTACGTCAGATATGAAAGCTCCATGTCCGAAATCAGGCGCGTCAATGCGGGCGTTCCACAGGGCAGTGTGCTGGGTCCTATTTTGTACACTCTGTACACCGCAGATATGCCAGTGCTACAAGACGATCAGCTTCTAATCGCCACATACGCAGACGATACTGCGTTTCTCGCCTCTGCTTCAGAACCATCGGTAGCCTCGAGTCTCATCCAGGAACAATTCAACCTTCTGGAACCATGGTTGATCAGATGGAACATCTCTGTGAATGCGGACAAGTCACAGCACATCACATTCGCCACTCGAAGACTCAATTGCCCCCCAGTCAGCCTCCATGGCACGTGTCTTCCGAGCGCGGATTGTGTCAAATACCTGGGCCTCATCCTGGACCGGCGTTTGAACTGGAAAGCCCATCTCAAAACTAAAAGGAAGCATCTAAATCTGAAGCTGTCCAAGATGCAGTGGCTACTCGGCAGGAGATCCCAGCTCAGCACATTCAACAAGTTGCTACTATACAAGGCCATACTAAAGCCTGTATGGACCTACGGGATTCAGCTCTGGGGCACGGCGTCCGACTCAAATGTTGAAATCCTCCAACGTTTTCAAAACAAGCTACTCCGCAAAATTGTCGAAGCGCCCCCCTTTGTGCGCAATTCTATCATTCATAGAGACCTCAACATCCCATCCATCAAGAGCGAAATTCAAAGATACGGCACACGATACTGCTCCAGACTGGAAACCCACGAGAACACACTTGCCCTCAATCTGCTGGACAACAGCGCGCAGTCCAGGCGTCTTAAAAGATGCCATCCTCTTGACCTCCCCTTCAGACCAGAGCCGGACTGGTGAATCTACGCTGTAGGCCCGATGCAGCTTCAAGTCATATTCCCTGAAATTATTTTTTATCTAATTATCTATAACACTCAAATTGTATTCTTGACAATGTATTTTATTTAACTATCTGCCAAACAACCTAACTTTGCTGTACACTGACATGTTATTTATTCCATTCCTCACATTTGCTTATTGTCCCCTTAGGATAGATCGCAAATAAATAAACAATATGAAAAAAAAAAAAAAAAAAAAATGTATTTTTATAAATACCATTAAACTTCATAATAATAAATAAATAAATAGACATTGCCGATTATAAGTGCAGGAGCCATATGTATTTGAGAGTTGTACTGATATAACATATTTTTTTTTTTTTTTTTTTAAAAAAATGATCACTCCTCGCGGGCTGGTAGGTCCAATGGATGGAGTCTTTTAGGCGGCGGGTGGTAGTGCTGTTGTCTAGAAGATTTATGGCCAGCTGGTTGGGGTGCCTGTCGAGACGCTCCAGATGAGCCTTGCTGAGCCTAGCTATCTCGTCCAGAACCCAGGGCGTGTTGAGTTCCTCGTGGATCTCCGTGTTGGTGGTGTATATATGCGCATTCGATATTATTCTGAGAGTCTTGTTCTGGAAGGTCTGTATGAGCTCACAGTTTTTGCGGCTGGCTGTACCCCAGATTGGAATGCCATATGTCCACATGGGCTTCATGATGGACTTATAAATAAGCATCTTCATGCGCAGCCGCAGTGTCGACCTTCTGCCTATGAGCCACATGTAGCTTTTGAGCCTTAGATCCAGCAATAGCCTCTTGTTTTTTAAGTGAGACTTCCAGGTCAGTCTCCTGTCCATAGTGAGACCCAGATATTTGGCAGAGTTGGAAGAAGGGATTATGCATCCATCCAGATGGACGGGGGGACAGTATCCTCTTCTTAGGGCAAATGTAACCTGCGCTGACTTTTCTGTGTTAACCGCCATGTTCCATCTTTGTAGCCATGCACCAGTGGAATCAATTTGCTCTTGCATTAGATTGCCAGCAGTCTGTTCTGATTTATCCACGGTTAAAAAGGCAGTGTCATCTGCATACGTGGCTGTGAGCACTCTTGGGTCTGCGATTGTCGGCATGTCGGCCGTGTAGAGAGTGTACAAGACAGGACCCAGAACGCTTCCTTGTGGGACTCCGGCCTTGACGTTTTCGATTCCAGATATTGCATCTCCGCATCTCACATAAAACATTCTGTCCTTGAGGTAAGAGCGTAGCCAAAGGTAATGCGGTGCTGGTAGCGCGATCTTCAATTTGTGCAACAGCCCAATGTGCCAAACTCTGTCGAATGCCTGTTTGACGTCAAGAAAAACTGCGTTGCAGTATTTCTTCTCCTCAAAAGCTTCCAGTATTTTGTCCGTGATCCTATGGCACTGCTCGGGTGTACCATGGCACTCTCTGAATCCAAACTGGTGATCAGGGATCAAACCGGCCTCGTCCAGTGTTGGTCGTACTCTACGCAAAAATAGCCTCTCAGCTATTTTGGAGAATACGGCCAACAAACTGATCGGACGATAGGAGGCGAGCTTGGCTGTAGGTTTCCCAGGTTTTGGGATCAGGATTATTTCGGCGCACTTCCACTGGGTGGGAAAGTGTCCTATCAGGAAGCATTTGTTAATGATGTTCAGGAGGAGCTGAACAGCATTCGTCGGGAGGGCTTTAATTGCTAGAACGTCTATACCATCATAGCCAGGGGATTTGGAGGCTTTCAGCTTGCCGATCTCTGCCAGCAGTTCTTCAGTTTCAACCATCTCGATAGGAAGGGCCATTTGGCAGGGTACATCCAGAAAGTTCATCGTAAGCTCCGCATCGAGTTGGGAACATCTGTTGAAGGGGGTGAAGGCTTCTGACAAGTGGGTGGCGAAGGCTGCTGCCCTGTCGCTGTCTGTGCGGCACCACGTACCATCTTCCTTCCTAAGAGGCTCCTTCCTCATGATGGGTCTTTTGATGTTTTTAGACAGCCGCCAAAGGTTATACTGCTGGTCGCCAGGCTCGACTTTATCCAGAAAGCTTTCCAGAGAGTTCCGGCGGAGTCTGTGTAGAAGCTCTTTGAGTTGCTTGGCCGCTCTGTTGAAATCTGCCTTATCCCTGGGGTTGCGAGAATATTGCCACACTCGACGAAGTCGCCTCTTTTCCGCAACCAGCGAAGATACCTCCGGGTTCCAGAGATGCGCGTTCCTACGTGGAACATTATTGGTATTTCTGGTTGGTGTCGGAGTGGCTATTGAGGCCGCATTGTGGATGGCAATGTTGAGTTTTTCAACTGCATCGTCCAAATCCTCCTCGGAGTTGAGCTGGGCAGTAGGGTCAAGGTTGCTTTGGAGCCACGACTGGTAAACTTGGACGTTTGTGTTACGCTTGAACATCCTGCTTCTGCCACTGTTGGTGCTGGCTGGCATGTTAACGAGCAGCTTGACTGCACAGTGGTCGGAGCAGAGATCTATATCGTTGCTGGCAATAACCCTGTGTCTATGCAACCCCTTTGAGACAGCAAAGTCCAGAAGGTCTGGGATTTTGTTGGCGTCCATGGGCCAGTACGTGGGCTCTCCAGTGGAGTGGCAGTCAAACCTGCTGTTCGCTATGCAGTTAAACAAGGCTCTGCCCTTGGGGTTGATAATGCGGGATCCCCACCAAGTATGTTTTGCGTTAAAGTCTCCTCCAATAACGAAGCGAGTACCTAAGCTATCAAATAGGTTTTGGAACAGGGATTGAGCAACGTGGTGTCTTGGAGGGCAGTAGACGGCCGCAATAGTGGTGTCTCCGGTTGGGCTTAAGACTCTTACTTTGGCGCACTGGGCCCAGGGCTCCTGAAACGCAGGCAGTTCCACGTACTTGATACCCCTTTTGATAACTATTGCTGCACCTCCGCGCGCAGTTCCGTTGGGATGATTGGCAGATATGACGTCATAGCCGTTAATTGAGAAATAAGATTTGCTTGTAAAGTGGGTTTCTGAGACGAGTAGAATGTCAACATGTTTAGTCATCAGAACATGCTCGACCTCTTGCCTGCTCTTACACAGGCCGTTCGCATTCCATATTAGTATATGGAGGCTTAGTTGCATAGCTTAGCCATGAGAGACATGAGCATTTGCGACAGCGCCGCAAACTGTTCTAGCATTTTAAACATCATGGCCTCGAGACGATCGACTCTTGATTCGTTTCTAACGTCCCCATTTACCGGTTGTTCTTGCTGCTGCTCTTGCTGCAGGGGCGGCTTTTGCGATCCTCTAAGAGCGTTGGCGAATGTTAAGCCAGGTGTGACGGCTGTAGCGTTGGCGAATGTTAAGCCAGGTGTGACGGCTGTAGAAATGGGGCCTGATGGACGAGCAGGCACCTTTGTCTTGGGAAGGTAGTGGTCCTTTGCTTTTAGGTACACCTTGCATCCTTTGTAAGAGGCAGTGTGCTCTCCTTGGCAGTTCGCGCAGCGGGGAGGGGCCTCCTTGGGCTTTGGGCACTCGGCAGTGGCGTGGTCATGACTTCCACACTTCACGCAGGCAAAGCGAAGTCCGCAGTTCGCTTTGGTGTGACCAAATCCTTGGCAGCGATGGCATTGGACTACCTCTTTCGACTTGTGAGGGGGCTCGATAGCGACGATGCAGCTGCATAGTCGCTTGATGGTAAACGCATCCTTATTGTTGCTGGCAGGTTCAATGTTTACAAAGAAAATCGCCATTGGCTTCTTTGTTTGGTGGCTGAGACCATTTTTGATGTCGTTGCCTCTGACAGTGTGTCCTAAGGCAGCTAGCGCATCCTTAATATCGGCTGGATCAGTAGAGTGGTGCAATCCCTTGATGACAATGCGGTATGCACGCTCGTCCTTTGGCTGAAATGTTTGAAAGAGCATCGACTTTTCAATTAGGAAGTTTTTGAGCTTAGTGAAGCTCTCTTTGTCAGGTGTATTAATTCTGACGCATCCGTCTCTGCCCGACTTATAGGTAAAGTTCTGCTTTCCAATGACCGCAGATACGTCCGATAGCATGTCTTTTATGTTAACAACACCCGGAACAAAGATTGGGGGGGCTTTATTATCCGCACAGGTACGCTGGGGGCCTGCTCTTGGATTGTTTCTCCTCCTTCCATTTCACTGTCATCGTCCTCCTCTTCCTCATCATTAGAGAGAATGTGGAACCTGTTGCTGCTACTTGAGGCCTCCTTGTTGCCAATATTCGGAGCATTGTGATGCCGCTTTGTAATGGGGTTTTTCTTTTCATTTCCCCAGGCTCGGTGCTTGAGGAGCTATCGTCGCTTTCACTCATGTGGATGACTCTCTTGGCTTTGGGTTTGGTTTGTGAAACCTTAGCCTGTTTTGGCGTTGATGCACCTTTCACATGATTGGTCTGCACTGGCTTTGGCTTTGGGCTATACTGCCACGATGGTGGTGTTGGTATTGGTGCGTTGGTTGTGGATGGCGAGTCCATTATGCCTATTAAGGCCACCTCCGCCTACAAGTCTGTGATGATTTTAAAATAATCTCTATGCCCGAAAGTATGCAACACTTTTCTGTCACCCTCTGATTCGCTAGCCAATCAGATAATATGAGCTTAAGGCACCGTTACTTGGTGCAGTCTTTGCAAGTTTATCAGAGCGGAGAGAGAGAGTACGATTCCGATTTTTAATTGTCCGCGAACACGTCCGTCTGCTTCAACTGTCAACACAAGACTGATATAACATATGACTGACTATGCTCGACATCACACCACCTAAGTAGGTTTTGTGCCACACTTTCTTAAAATCGCCCATTTATGTTTGAAGGTACCACTCAACAATAAATTTTCATATGTATTTTTATAAATACCATTAAACTTCATAATAATAAATAAATAAATAGACATTGCCGATTATAAATGCATAAGCCATATGTATTTGAGAGTTGTACTGATATAACATATTTTTTTTTTTTTTTTTTTTTATATAACGGGGATCTCCTATTTACAATCTGTCCGGTGGACAATAAGTGAATTATGGGGCGTGCCAGTGACTTAGGGAATTGAATTTTATATCAAATATATTAGACTATGATGTTTAGGCCAAATCATCTTTAAGGCTAGGGTATTTAGGGTGGTTAGGGTTAAGTCAGGGGTGTGGGGGTTGATGGTGTGGGGGCGTTGTTGGTGGGAGCCAGTGAGCTGATCACTCCTCGCGGGCTGGTAGGTCCAAAGGATGGAGTCTTCTTAGGCGGCGGGTGGTAGTGCTGTTGTCCAGAAGATTTATGGCCAGCTGGTTGGGGTGCCTGTCGAGACGCTCCAGATGAGCCTTGCTGAGCCTAGCTATCTCGTCCAGAACCCAGGGCGTGTTGAGTTCCTCGTGGATCTCCGTGTTGGTGGTGTATATATGCGCATTCGATATTACTCTGAGAGTCTTGTTCTGGAAGGTCTGAATGAGCTCACAGTTTTTGCGGCTGGCTGTACCCCAGATTGCAATGCCATATGTCCACATGGGCTTCATGATGGACTTATAAATAAGCATCTTCATGCGCAGCCGCAGTGTCGACCTTCTGCCTATGAGCCACATGTAGCTTTTGAGCCTTAGATCCAGCAATAGCCTCTTGTTTTTTAAGTGAGACTTCCAGGTCAGTCTCCTGTCCATAGTGAGACCCAGATATTTGGCAGAGTTGGAAGAAGGGATTATGCAACCATCCAGATGGACGGGGGGACAGTATCCTCTTCTTAGGGCAAATGTAACCTGCGCTGACTTTTCTGTGTTAACCGCCATGTTCCATCTTTGTAGCCATGCACCAGTGGAATCAATTTGCTCTTGCATTAGATTGCCAGCAGTCTGTTCTGATTTATCCACGGTTAAAAAGGCAGTGTCATCTGCATACGTGGCTGTGAGCACTCTTGGGTCTGCGATTGTCGGCATGTCGGCCGTGTAGAGAGTGTACAAGACAGGACCCAGAACACTTCCTTGTGGGACTCCGGCCTTGACGTTTTCGATTCCAGATATTGCATCTCCGCATCTCACATAATACATTCTGTCCTTGAGGTAAGAGCGTAGCCAGAGGTAATGCGGTGCTGGTAGCGCGATCTTCAATTTGTGCAACAGCCCAATGTGCCAAACTCTGTCGAATGCCTGTTTGACGTCAAGAAAAACTGCGTTGCAGTATTTCTTCTCCTCAAAAGCTTCCAGTATTTTGTCCGTGATCCTATGGCACTGCTCGGGTGTACCATGGCACTCTCTGAATCCAAACTGGTGATCAGGGATCAAACCGGCCTCGTCCAGTGTTGGTCGTACTCTACGCAAAAATAGCCTCTCAGCTATTTTGGAGAATATGGCCAACAAACTGATCGGACGATAGGAGGCGAGCTTGGCTGTAGGTTTCCCAGGTTTTGGGATCAGGATTATTTCGGCGCACTTCCACTGGGTGGGAAAGTGTCCTATCAGGAAGCATTTGTTAATGATGTTCAGGAGGAGCTGAACGGCATTCGTCGGGAGGGCTTTAATTGCTAGAACGTCTATACCATCATAGCCAGGGGATTTGGAGGCTTTCAGCTTGCCGATCTCTGCCAGCAGTTCTTCAGTTTCAACCATCTCGATAGGAGGGGCCATTTGGCAGGGTACATCCAGAAAGTTCATCGTAAGCTCCGCGTCGAGTTGGGAACATCTGTTGAAGGGGGTGAAGGCTTCTGACAAGTGGGTGGCGAAGGCTGCTGCCCTGTCGCTGTCTGTGCGGCACCACGTACCATCTTCCTTCCTAAGAGGCTCCTTCCTCATGATGGGTCTTTTGATGTTTTTAGACAGCCGCCAAAGGTTATACTGCTGGTCGCCAGGCTCAACTTTATCCAGAAAGCTTTCCAGAGAGTTCCGGCGGAGTCTGTGTAGAAGCTCTTTGAGTTGCTTGGCCGCTCTGTTGAAGTCTGCCTTATCCCTGGGGTTGCGAGAATATTGCCACACTCGACGAAGTCGCCTCTTTTCCGCAACCAGCGAAGATACCTCCGGGTTCCAGAGATGCGCGTTCCTACGTGGAACATTATTGGTATTTCTGGTTGGTGTCGGAGTGGCTATTGAGGCCGCATTGTGGATGGCAATGTTGAGTTTTTCGACTGCATCGTCCAAATCCTCCTCGGAGTTGAGCTGGGCAGTAGGGTCAAGGTTGCTTTGGAGCCACGACTGGTAAACTTGGACGTTTGTGTTACGCTTGAACATCCTGCTTCTGCTATTGTTGGTGCTGGCTGGCATGTTAACGAGCAGCTTGACTGCACAGTGGTCGGAGCAGAGGTCTATATCATTGCTGGCAATAACCCTGTGTCTATGCAACCCCTTTGAGACAGCAAAGTCCAGAAGGTCTGGGATTTTGTTGGCGTCCATGGGCCAGTACGTGGGCTCTCCAGTGGAGTGGCAGTCAAACCTACTGTTCGCTATGCAGTTAAACAAGGCTCTGCCCTTGGGGTTGATAATGCGGGATCCCCACCAAGTATGTTTTGCGTTAAAGTCTCCTCCAATAACGAAGCGAGTACCTAAGCTATCAAATAGGCTTTGGAACAGGGATTGAGCAACGTGGTGTCTTGGAGGGCAGTAGACGGCAGCAATAGTGGTGTCTCCGGTTGGGCTTAAAATTCTTACTTTGGCGCACTGGGCCCAGGGCTCCTGAAACGCAGGCAGTTCCACGTACTTGATACCCCTTTTGATAACTATTGCTGCACCTCCGCGCGCAGTTCCGTTGGGATGATTGGCAGATATGACGTCATAGCCGTTAATTGAGAAGTAAGATTTGCTTGTAAAGTGGGTTTCTGAGACGAGTAGAATGTCAACATGTTTAGTCATCAGAACATGCTCGACCTCTTGCCTGCTCTTACACAGGCCGTTCGCATTCCATATTAGTATATGGAGGCTTAGTTGCATAGCTTAGCCATGAGAGACATGAGCATTTGCGACAGCGCCGCAAACTGTTCTAGCATTTTGAACATCATGGCCTCGAGACGATCGACTCTTGATTCGTTTCTAATGTCCCCATTTGCCGGTTGTTCTTGCTGCTGCTCTTGCTGCAGGGGCGGTTTTGCGATCCTCTAAGAGCGTTGGCGAATGTTAAGCCAGGTGTGACGGCTGTAGAAATGGGGCCTGATGGACGAGCAGGCACCTTTGTCTTGGGAAGGTAGTGGTCCTTTGCTTTTAGGTACACCTTGCATCCTTTGTAAGAGGCAGTGTGCTCTCCTTGGCAGTTCGCGCAGCGGGGAGGGGCCTCCTTGGGCTTTGGGCACTCGGCAGTGGCGTGGTCATGACTTCCACACTTCACGCAGGCAAAGCGAAGTCCGCAGTTCGCTTTGGTGTGACCAAATCCTTGGCAGCGATGGCATTGGACTACCTCTTTCGACTTGTGAGGGGGCTCGATAGCGACGATGCAGCTGCATAGTCGCTTGATGGTAAACGCATCCTTATTGTTGCTGGCAGGTTCAATGTTTACAAAGAAAATCGCCATTGGCTTCTTTGTTTGGTGGCTGAGACCATTTTTGATGTCGTTGCCTCTGACAGTGTGTCCTAAGGCAGCTAGCGCATCCTTAATATCGGCTGGATCAGTAGAGTGGTGCAATCCCTTGATGACAATGCGGTATGCACGCTCGTCCTTTGGCTGAAATGTTTGAAAGAGCATCGACTTTTCAATTAGGAAGTTTTTGAGCTTAGTGAAGCTCTCTTTGTCAGGTGTATTAATTCTGACGCATCCGTCTCTGCCCGACTTATAGGTAAAGTTCTGCTTTCCAATGACCGCAGATACGTCCGATAGCATTTCTTTTATGTTAACAACACCCGGAACAAAGATTGGGGGGGGCTTTATTATCCGCACAGGTACGCTGGGGGCCTGCTCTTGGATTGTTTCTCCTCCTTCCATTTCACTGTCATCGTCCTCCTCTTCCTCATCATTAGAGAGAATGTGGAACCTGTTGCTTGAGGCCTCCTTGTCGCCAATATTCGGAGCACTGGCGATATCGAATTGCCGCTTTGTGTGCAATGGGGTTTTTCTTTTCATTTCCCCAGGCTCGGTGCTTGAGGAGCTATCGTCGCTTTCACTCATGTGGATGACTCTCTTGGCTTTGGGTTTGGTTTGTGAAACCTTAGCCTGTTTTGGCGTTGATGCACCTTTCACATGATTGGTCTGCACTGGCTTTGGCTTTGGGCTATACTGCCACGATGATGGTGTTGGTATTGGTGCGTTGGTTGTGGATGGCGAGTCCATTATGCCTATTAAGGCCACCTCCGCCTACAAGTCTGTGATGATTTTAAAATAATCTCTATGCCCGAAAGTATGCAACACTTTTCTGTCACCCTCTGATTCGCTAGCCAATCAGATAATATGAGCTTAAGGCACCGTTACTTGGTGCAGTCTTTGCAAGTTTATCAGAGCGAGAGAGAGAGAGTACGATTCCGATTTTTAATTGTCCGCGAACACGTCCGTCTGCTTCAACTGTCAACACAAGACTGATATAACATATGACTGACTATGCTCGACATCACACCACTTAAGTAGGTTTTGTGCCACACTTTCTTAAAATCGCCCCATTTATGTTTGAAGGTACCACTCAACAATAAATTTTCATATGTATTTTTATAAATACCATTAAACTTCATAATAATTAATAAATAAATAGACATTGCCGATTATAAATGCATAAGTCATATGTATTTGAGAGATGTACTGATATAACATATGACTGACTATGCTCGACATCACACCACCTAAGTAGGTGTTGTGCGACACTTTCTTAAAATCGCCCATTAATGTTTAAAGGTACCACTTAACAATAAATTTTCATATGTATTTTTATCATTCTCGTTGTGACCGTCGAAGTGTTCGGACATCTATCGCGGATGAATCTCGCAATTAGTGTTTCAAGTCGACTACAAACAACCGCAATTTGCCTCAAATTGTTAAAAGTTTTCTATCGTGAATTGGGTAGCAAAACAAAAAGACCAATAATAAACGATACTTTCGTGCTCAAATTCGGTTCTTGCTCTGCAAGCCCTGTTAGTGTGCTGTGATTGGCCAGCGAATCGGAGAAGCTGCAAAATTCGTTGCATACTTTTAGGCATCGGTAAAAAAATTTTCCGTTGCATAACCCCAAAGTGCCCACTGGAACTTGTGGTGTTCTTTCAGGCGGAGGCTACTTATTTTTTTGTACTCCTCCGGGAGTTTAAAAGTAATATCACCGGGTCCCACTTAGACCAAGATGGACTTAGATGATGTCCCCAGCGGCGTTGTGTCCAGCCCTGCATCATGGTTCTACGTAACCAAAAGGAAGGCCACGTCATCGCCAGAAGCAGATCGCAAGAAGGGTGCTAAGGTCCCAGCCAACGCGAGAACAAGACATTCATCAACTGACTCCATGTCCACGGACTTTGACTCCTTAGACGAAATGGAGCCTGGTGAAATCAGAGGATCGTCTGCTGCTGGTCCAGCTTCTTCCACCGCTGCCAATAGCAACAGATTTTCCCTGCTTGCCCCAACCGACAACCCTGTAAGTGGCGTGAGTTTCGAGGCAGAGCCAGCCGTGGCTCCATCACCAGCTACACCAAAGCCGCCGAAAATACCCCCCATCTTTGTTTATAACGTGAGCAACATCACTGGCATGCTTTCCTTCGTAAAGTAAAATATTGGTGGAGATGATTTCACCTACAAGGCGGGCAGAGATGACCAGGTCCAGATCATTTCAACCTGTGTTCAGGACTATAGGAGCCTGGTAGCTGCGCTTGAGGCTAAAAAGACTCCATTCCATACATACCAGCTCAAGCAGGAGAGGGCATACAGGGCTGTAATCCGTAGTCTACACCACAGCACTCCTACGAACTACATCCGGGAAGAACTGGCAAAGCTGGGACGTAACGTGCGCCACCTCATAAACGCCAAGCATCGGCACTCCAAAAACCCGATGCCAATCTTCTTCATTGATCTTGAGCCTGCCTCGAACAATAAGGAAATTTTTTCAATCAAACGTCTCTGCAATGCTGTGGTAACCGTCGAACCGCCGAGAAAAAATAACGAGGTTCCTCAATGCCATAAATGCCAAGGGTTTAACCACACGCAAAACTTTTGTGGTAAGTTGCGTAGGTGCGTCGAATGTACCAAAGACCACGAACCAGGCAAGTGCACCAAGCACAACGAGCAGCCCCCGGAATGCGTAAACTGCGGGGAAAGCCACGCCGCATCGTACAGAGGATGTCGTGTGTACAAAGAGGCAAAAAAATTACGGGAACAAGGTCAGGCACGCTCCGGACCACGCATGCAGAATCGAGCTGCACCGACTCCTTTCATGCCTCATAGCTTCCCGTCTAGCTTCACCCAGCCCGGAATGTGCTATGCCGGAGTGACCAAAAACTCGGCCTCAGCAAGTATCCCCGCTGAAAACACTAATGCTCCTCCACCGTTGCAGCAGGGAGGCCCTACCGTTGCTCATATTGAGCAAATCATCAAACTTCTTCAGGCCCAATCATTATGCAAGTAAGTCTCAAAATCGTCCTATGGAACGCAAACGGCCTGTGTAAATGTAGGCCAGAGGTCGACTTGTTTTTGAAAAGAAACAATGTCGACATTCTTTTAATCTCCGAAACACAAATCACAGACCAGTCATATTTCATAGTCAGCGGCTATGATTTATTGCGCGCTTACCACCCAAGCGGTAATGCCAGAGGATGTTCTGGCATCCTCATAAAGTCCAGACTGAAATACTCTGCAAACGCGCCTCTCTGTCTTGGACTTTGCTCTTTCCAAAGGCAACAGCAGCTCTATTCACACAGATACAGACAACGACTTGCAGTCCGACAATTGCGCTGTAAAGTTGTGGATTGATATCCCAGTCGAGTCGACAAAACGCACCACTAGGCTACTCAGGAAAAACTCCAACATAGACTCTTTCAAAACTATGCTTGACGAGATCACTGCGCCCAACGTCTGCCTCAACAGTGGAGAGGACATCGACGAGATTGTGGAAAAGCTCACCCGAGACATCTGCGAAGTGGCTTGCGCCTGTAGCCCTCCAACTAGCAGCAGACACCAACCAACACCTCAGAGGGACATGTTCGCGTGGTCTGACGAGATCAACAACGCTTTGCGGGAGAAAAGACGATTGACACGTGTCTGGCAACTCAGCCGTAACCCCCTAGACAAAAGGGCCTTAAACCGTGCCACGAAGGAGCTGAAAACACTTTATTTTCAAGTCCGCAACGAAGCCACTGACGCATACCTCCAAGTACTCGAGCCCAACGAACCTGACCATAATCTTTGGAAAGCCACTAAATACCTTAAAAGGCCCACCGTCAGGAAAGTCCCCATTCTAGGACCAAATGGTCTATGGTGCAGATCTAGTGAGGACAAAGCTGAAGAGTTTGCGACCCATTTAGCCAATTCGTTCAAACCCTTCAGCACCTGCAGCGCAGAAGATGCCAATGCTACCCTGTCCTTCCTTGAGGCCCCCCTTCAGATGGCTATTCCCATCGACCGAGCTACTCCTGAGGAAATTAAACTGGAAATCAACTGCCTTAAGATAACCAAAAGCCCTGGCTACGATGGCATTGATGCAGTCACCATCAAATGCTTGCCGCCAAGAGTGATACAACTACTAGCCAACATTTTCAACAGGATCTTTCATCTCTGCCACTTCCCCTCCCAATGGAAAACCCGAGAGCGAAGTAACCTCGTATCGTCCGATCAGTTTGCTGGCAATACTCTCCAAGATATTCGAAAGAATATTTTTGGCCAGAGTGTTGCCGCTACTGGACGAAGGAAACACGATCCCAGAACACCAGTTTGGATTCCGGCAACACCATGGCACTCCTGAGCAATGCTATTGCATCGTGCAGAAGGTGCTCTATGCTTTTGAAGACAAGTTGTATTCCTCTGCTGTCTTTCTGGATGTGAAGCAACCCTTTGATCGAGTCTGGCATGATGGGCTCCTGCACAAAATAAAGCTTCTCCTCCCCGCCCCGTACTACATGGTACTTAAATCATACATCTTGGACAGACGGTTCTACGTTAGGTGTGAGAGCTCTTTATCAAGAATAGAGCACATCAAAGCGGGCGTCCCTCAGGGCAGTGTACTGGGCCCTATACTATACACCTTATATACTGCAGACCTACCAGTGGTGCTAGATAACAGCACCCAAACAAGGCGGCTCAAAAGATGTCACCCCCTGGACCTACCTTTCAGGCAAGAATAGGACTGGTGAATCCCATTTAGCTGGACATGAAATTTTTGAAATGTTGAATCTTTGTAACATGCCATAACCACCTAATATCTCCTCTCTTTTTTTTTTCTTTCTATCCCTTTCCCTCCCATATATATACTACTACACCTCAAGTTATTGTTAACCCCCCTTACTTAATTTGCTTATTGTCCTTCAAGGATAGATTGCAAAAAAATATAGAACAAAAAAAAAAAATGTATTTTTATAAATACCATTAAATTTCATAATAATAAATAAATAAATAGACATTGCCGATTATAAATGCATAAGCCATATGTATTAGAGAGTTGTACCGATATAACATATGACTGACTAAGCTCGACATCACACCACCTGAGTAGGTTTTGTGCCACACTTTCTTAAAATTGCCCATTTATGTTTGAAGGTACTACTCAACAATAAATTTTCATATGTATTTTTATAAATACCATTAAACTTCATAACAATAAATAAATAAATAGACATTGCCGATTATAAATGCATAAGCCATATGTATTAGAGAGTTGTACCGATATAACATATGACTGACTATGCTCGACATCACACCACCTAAGTAGGTTTTGTGCCACACTTTCTTAAAATCGCCCAATTATGTTTGAAGATACCACTTACCAACAAATTCATTTCATATGATATGAGATATTCCATATGATATGGATGTTTCCATACGACAAATGGGCAATATTAAATAAATTTCATTTCATATGATATGAGATATTCCATATGATATGGATGTTTCCATACGATAAATTGGCAATGTTCAATAAATTTCATTTTATATGATATGAGATATTCCATATGATATGGATGTTCCCATACGATAAATTGGCAATGATAAATAAATTTCATTTCATATGATATGAGATATTCCATATGATATGGATGTTTCCATACGATAAATGCGCAATATTAAATAAATTTCATTTCATATTTATTTATTTATTTATTTATTTATTTATTTTACGTCAACTAAGTCAGCAGTCGACGAAAAAGCTTAAGCTAAAATACAGATAAAATTAATTCATGAAGGTATCTTAGCTTTATGCACAACATCCCCGACCCGGTGGAGGTGTTTTATTTGCAACAAGGTGCCAGCTATGCCCCGATTCACAGCCAATGTGGTCAGGGATGAGTTGCAGCCAATCCAATATCCAGTCCAGAATACTTTCAGTGGTTACGCTGTAGATAATTAAAAAGTATAGCGCGAAGAGAAGTGACAGATAGATGAGGAGAAAAAAGGTGAGAAAGGTTGTTAAAAGATTGGGAAAGGACACGAAGAGGTTCGTGAAGAGAGTAGTTAGTCCGACATCTACTAAGGTGAAGAGGAAAAAAAGTTTCTGGTCCGACGTGAGGGAACACAAAAATATAGCGTATCTAGTAAATTGGTAGAAATGACTTCGCCGTTGACTACTTTATGTAGAAAGAGAATCCGAAATACGAGCCTACGGTTGTAAAGTGAAGGAAGATTAATAAGAAGAAGTCTGTCAGAATAAGAAGGTAGGCGAAGATTCGGGTCCCAATTAAGACCGCGTAACGCAAACTTAAGGAATTGCTTCTGTACCGATTCAATACTACGCTGGTGAACATCATATTGAGGGTTCCACACTGGTGAGCAATATTCTAGAGTAGGGCAAACTAACGAAGTGTATAAAACCTTTGTCACATATGGATCATCAAATTCTATGGCCCAACGTTTAATGAAGCCAAGAAGACTGAATGCTCTATTAACAATTGAAGATATATGAATATTAAAAGAAAGTTTTGGGTCAAACATAACGCCTAAGTCTTTAAATGATGGTACACAATCTAACAGAACAGACTTAATAGAGTAATGAGCTAGGAACGGCGACAAACGACTGAAAGTCATAAAAGAGCATTTCGAAGCATTAAGGTGTAATTTATTAACGTGACACCAAACACAGAATGCATCGATATCTGATTGCAAGTACTGTTGGAAAGAAGGATCATTATATGAATAACAAATCTTGACGTCATCCGCAAACATGAGCACGCGTGAATAAGCCAAGGCCAAAGGCAAATCGTTTATAAACAAGGTAAATAACAGTGGGCCCAGATGACTGCCTTGGGGGACACCTGACGTAACTCGAACAGTTTTAGATATCGAGGAACGAAAAGACACCTTTTGGGTTCTGCCAATAAGATACGACTTTAACCAAGCCAATAGTTTCGGGGAAAAACCCATGATGTTAAGATTCATGAGAAGCATAGAACGATCAACCGTATCGAAA
The DNA here is from genome assembly GCA_018150345.1 of Drosophila equinoxialis. Taxonomy (NCBI): domain Eukaryota; kingdom Metazoa; phylum Arthropoda; class Insecta; order Diptera; family Drosophilidae; genus Drosophila; species Drosophila equinoxialis. The sequence goes on from JAECWI010000220.1 coordinate 45,323, forward strand.
GCCTTACTAAAGTCAGTATAAATAACATCAGTTTGACACTTTTTACGGAAGCCATGGTGTACAAGGGTAGTCAGTTCTAAAAGGTTGGTAAGCGACGAACGACCTTTCATGAAGCCATGCTGACAAGCAGAAATTGTGGATCTGGATAGGTGTTGAAGGGAAGACGTAATAATTTTCTCAAACAGCTTAGGTATTGCCGAAAGTTTGGCAATGCCACGGTAGTTAGAAATATCCGATTTGTTACCCTTTTTTAAAAAGCGGAATAATAAAAGACTCCTTCCAAATATCAGGGAAGCGACAAGTCTCACTCGATATAAAGAATAACCGAGATAAAGGCTTAGATAGGGAAATCGAAGACATTTTAAGGATGCAACTAGGTATATTATCAGGCCCGGGTACGAAGGAAGACGTCATAGATGACAAGCTAGAGATAATACAGTCGTCAGTAATATTAGGAAAAAACATACAATTTAAATGTGGAATTGTGAAGGGATAAGGTGTGGGATCCGAAGCAGTAGAAGAATAAGTCGACTGAAAGAATTTAGCAAACAGAGCTGCAATATCTGAATCACTATTAGCAGTCTGGTCATTAAGTCTGAAGGTGGAAGGTAGTAAATTAGAGCGTCTTTTGGAATTAACAAAGTTATAAAATCTTTTGGGGTTCTTATAAAATTCAACCTTACAGCGAACGATATAATTATTGTAGCATTGAGCATTTAAAAGGCAAAATTGAGATTTGGCTACACAATAATTTGCATAGTCAAGTCGCGAACCAGTTTTTTTAAATCTTTTAAAATATCTCGATTTAATGTTACGGAGATTAGAGAGCCTACGTGTGAACCAGACTGGCGCACTGGAGACGGTAGAGACATTCACATAAGGAACGCATTTCTCAATTAGAGAATTAAGACCAATCAAAAGAGAAAATAAGGCTGTTAAGAAGATTGAAATTTGTTTAACGAAAACATCTACGACGAGAATTTGAATTGTTATTGAATAAATTATTACCAGAATTGTAAGAAATAGTAATTTCAATGGTAGGGTGATAAGTATCTTCAGGCTTCACTAGGGGCTGTGTTTGTGATACAGCACTAACAGTGGGATCAGAGACAAAGACAAGATCGAGGATTCTTTTAGAAGAGTTAAGAAAATAATTCAACTGATATAGCGGACATTCAAGTAGGCTATCAAGAAAAACATGTTGAGATGAAGGAATTAAGAAGGATAGATTATCATCGGCAAGCCAAGAAACATTAGGCAAGTTAAAATCACCTAAAACTATAAAAAAATCACAATTTTTATGACGACTAAAAATAGTTCGCAAAGCATCAGCATGGTGAATGTAGATCATTATATCAGAAGTTAGAGGAATATATGAACAAGAGATATATAAGCTAAAGTTAGAACATGTAACTTCGACGCAAATAAACTCAACACCTAAGGGGAGATCAATCGGCACAACACTTGAACACAGATTAGAGTTGACAGCAATGAGTACTCCACCGCCACGTCGACCAACACGATCAAGCCTATAAGAAATAAAGTTATTAGAAAGAATTTCATTATTCAAAACAGAGGAATTAAGCCAAGTTTCAGAGAAAGCTAATATGTCAGCCGAAAAGGTTTGGCTATCACAGAATAATTTCGAGAGCTTGGTAAGAAGTCCCCTTACATTTTGATAGTGAATGCAAAGACTAGACGTTATTAGTTTTTTGAAGCAGAAGATGCATTAGGAAGGTGGACAGGCAAAGGGCGGGAGCGCTTATTGGGCGTAAATTCGTGTACAACTAGGCCCTCTGGCCAAAAGTTAGGGTCAACCACAGCTGAGAAATACTCATTTCGTACAGTAATTTTATAAGAGGAGATTTCGCGAGGCCTAGAAAACTTAAACTTTTGAATTAAAACCTTAGCAGGGCATATATTACCAATGCAAGCTGCCACAGACGATTCAGAAGTATCTGGAGCAAGCAAAGAGATAAATAATTGTTTACGATGAGGCACTACAGTTAGTGGAGGCGGAGGAGCATTGGGATCCGCAAGTGATTGAAAGCCAGCATGATCCAGTAATTGATCAGAGTTCCCGTGAGGGATAGATTGAGGTACACCAGGGCTTGTAGTGGGTACATCAATCTGAAAAGAAGAGCATAAAAAGGACAAGAAGATGGCGTAGGCGAAAGTAAAATGGGAGAAGATGTAATAGAGAGTGCGGGCGACTGCTTATGAAGCAACTCAAGGTTAAATTTCTTTGGCAATTCCTTAGAAGGTGGACCAAACTTGAATTGCGACAATAAATGTATGCTAGAGTCACACTCATTAGACAGCTGTTTAGCCATTTTACTAAGAGAAAGAAACTTTAAACGAAGATCCCTGTACATTCGGCTAAAATCAAGCTGCTGGCTGGCACAAGATGGGCAAGTCCAGCGCATTAAGCCAAGCTCAGGCTTAGACACAGACAGACAGAATTTGTCGTAATCACGGCCGTTGAGGCCAGCACATTTTAAGTGAATAAGATTATCGCAAAGCCAACACGATATTGCTCTATACTGATCGTCAAAACGATCAGAATGCTTGCAATTGGGTAGACAACAAGCCATTGAAAAGCCAAAATAAACACAAGGCAAAAAAAAAAAAAACAAAAACAATATGTAGAAAAATTTAAATAAACAGCACAAAGATAATTATCGATAAAAAACAAATAATTACAAATAAAACAAGAGAGACAGCTAGAGTACACAGCACAAGAGAGAGTGCAAGAACAGTTATAAGACGAGCTTTGAGAGGCGGCTTTATAAAAGTGATTACGCGGAAGGGAAGCTGAGCACAAGCACAAAGCAGAGAGAAAAAAAAACCACCACCACTGATGGTATGATGGGGGCGATGAGGGGAGACACCGGGGAAGCAAGACGGGGGGGGAACAAAAAAAAAAAAAAAAAAAAAATTTAAAAACCCCCACCACTAACCACAAAAAAAAAAAAAAAAAAAATATTTTTAATTTGGCGAATTATGCAAATAAAAACACAAGGGTTTCAAACAAACGACACCAACGAAAACGAAAACAAAACAAACTAGGCACAATTAAAAATTGAGAGAAAACAATATACATATATCAATAAAAACTCAGGGGCTAAAAAAAAACACGACCGTCACGTAAGAGAGCGGAACCTTTTTTTATATTTTATTTGATATTTCCTATTTTATTGATATTTCCCTAACATAAAAGGGAAAAAATAAAAAAAATTTTTTTTAAATTTTTTTGTTTTTTTCCTAAAAAAAATAGGGGATGTTTAAAAAAAAAAGTTATTATTTTTTTATATTATTATTTATTTTTTTTTTATAAAAAAAAAAAAACCAACCACATAAACCAGTGACTAATAGTCGTCGCAACCAACACATAAATTGGGTGGACTTCGGAGCGAGATTACAAAGGTAGAGATGGGGGCCAAAGACACAGCGATGCACACCCGATGTAGCTACAATTGGTATCTGATCTTACAAAGAATGATGCATTTCTTTTATAGTAAAACTAGAGAGCTCACCAGTGCATAGTTCGACATAGTGTTAGGTCAGCAAAATACGTCTTTATTGATAATAGCTAACTATAGCAACTTGATGAACTAGGTCTTTATTGTTAACTGCTGACCATATCAGATCTACTTATGACTGATGAGCCATCGATATCTATAATGGGTTACATACTTAAATTGGCATACATTTCCATTTGTTCTATATTATAATTGTCTTAATGTTATCTTATTTTATATAATCTAAACACCAACATACTCCCGGCCGTTGAACACCTGTTCAACGTTATCCAACGTTGACCGCAAAATTGCTGGGGGGCTGGGTTTGCTGCAGCGGGAGTCGGTATAGGATTGACGATCCTCACGGTTGTCTGCTCTGGACCATTGTGCCTTGGGGTTTGGGAGCATCTCCTTATTCCATATACCATCACAAGAACCAATGGTATAGTTAGTGCTACGTAGGAGACGATAACATGGTGTGCCGGCTGGCTGGGGTCTTCTGGTAACTTCCAGTTTTGCTTAGTTTCCAGTTTTCCTTGAATGTTGCTTAATTCGTCGTAGCTTAGTTGCATTTTCATGAATTGTGTGGTTGTTGGCGCTACTTTTGTTGGGCCAATGCTGAAGTTGCCAAATCGGACATATGACAATTTCATTGTGTCTGTCGTAGTAATACGGTGACCTGTTATTCGTATAGCAGAACTCCTTGCTGTACACGTCGGGTCTAGAGTTAACAATCCAGTTTTCTTGATAGTGACACTATCTATATTATCGTCACAGGTCACTGCGAGTTCAATTGGTCTGGTGGTGGCAAAAATCCACTGATTTTTGTGATACATGTCGTACCAGACAAATGACCTGTTTGTGTGTTGTATTTGACAGGTTGATGATTTTGTGTTTTTGAATAGCTGGAACTCACAGTTGCTATTAGCCGTAAACGTCGTTTGTTTATCAAAACAGATATATTGTTCGTTGTTGAGCTGGTGACATTGTTCCAAATCGGCTCTTGAGAGCCCAATGTATTGATTCTGTTCCTTGTTGACAGCAATGAGGGGAATTTTAATGTTCATGATTACAATCCCATGAGTTCCAATTGCTGGAATGGGTACCAGGTTATACAGTTGCACTGCCTGCGTTGCCACTAATGGAAACGTGACCTTAAATATCACATGATTGTTTGCGATTGTGCCTTGTGCCTTCATTAAGCCATATAATTGCAAGACGTCGTTATCTGGAACTGGCAAATCCAAACCAAACGGAAGATGTCTCTTAAGTTGGTTCAGATGTTCGCGAAGCTGGCCTGGTGATAGTAGTAACGGGCTTATTTTGCTATGATGGGCATCTGTAAATACTCGGGAAATTTCGGTTTGAATTCGTTGCAAATTCCCTGCAATAACTGTCATCTGAGTAGTTAGCGTGATGTACCATTGCAATGCCTTTACTGCATTGTCCTGGACCTTGGTCATGTCGTTCATTTGTTGTTCCATTAGTTTCATCTGATTTTCAATCGTGGCTTCGTCTCGCTTAATGATATTTATCGTTGAGTCAATTACAGATGTCTGATTTTGCAGCAAGTTCAATAAGTAGTCTTCATTTGATTTAACCTTTCTTATGGTGCCTGACATCTCTGTTGCATATTTTGAGTCCAGCACACCAAATAAGCCGTTCGCAATGTTCCCAATTATATCTAACGGCGATCGTCGTTGGCGTTCTATGTGAAGGAGATCATTTCCCGTCCGGAGCTCTGAGTTGACATGCTCAAAGTGCCTCTGCATTGCGGTGCATGCCTCTGGAACCTTCATTAACACGCATATTTCTCCAACCTTTACTAATCCGTCTGAAAATGTCTTCAGGTCGGCCCAATATGGTTCGAGATCGTAAAATGCCACAATAGTCCAGTCAGACGTTGCCATCCTTCCTGTGCCAATACTTTCATAGTATATGCCTGGTTTGGGGTTGAATCGAGTTATGTTAGTCCTTTGAGCAAATACCAGAGGAAGTAACAACAGCATTAGGCAGATCGTCATTGCTAACGGTGGCAGACCGATCGACAAACGTCTTTTTGTCTCTGGTTCTGCTTTGTCCTCGATACCAGGGTTTTCTTGGGAATTCGATCCTATGTCATATGCCTCGATTTTACGTTTTATCCCCGTCTCTCTAAGCAAGGGAGCCAATTTATGGATAGCCCGCTTGTAGGTACCTCTGGCTGTTTTAACGTCAACCACGCGGACGTATCCATCCAGGCCTGGATATAATTTAACAATTCGTCCAATTGGCCACTGTAAGATTGGCACATTATCCTCCTTTAAAATTATGCCTTCTTTGACATTGTTATAGGGTTTTTTCCATTTAGATGTACCCTGCAATTCTTGTAGGTACTCTTGAGACCATTGTGTCCAGAATGTATGCTTAAGCCGTTGCACTAATTCCCATTGCTCTGGAATCGATCGATGTGTTACTGGCTCTGCATCTGGTTGGGCTACTAATGGTTCTCCGATCAATAGATGGCCTGGGGTTAGAGCTGTCAAGTCATTGGGATCGTCTGAGTTTGGAGTTAACGGGCGAGAGTTCAACACTGCTTCAACATTGACAATGATGGTAGCCAGTTGCTCAAACGTTAAGTTTGCTGTCGATACGTTTTTTAACAGTAAATGGTTAGCGGATTTTACCGCAGCTTCCCATAATCCTCCGAAATGTGGAGACCGTGGTGGTATGAACTTAAATTGCACTCCTTTTTGATTGCAAAATTCCTTAATACTACCTGATGCCGTTTCTGAGTGTATTGTATCGGTCAGCTCCTTAAGTTGGTTGTTTGCTCCAACAAAGTTTGTTGCATTATCGCAGTATAATGTCTGGCATCTTCCTCTGCGCCCAATAAAGCGCTGAAGGGCGCCCACAAATGAGGAGGTGGACAGGTCTCCAACCAACTCCAAGTGTACTGCCTTGGTTGCAAAGCATACAAATACTGCAATGTAAGCTTTGTCGGGACGTTTTCCCCGAACCTTATGGTGGATCCAGAATGGTCCACAATAGTCTACTCCGGCGTTGAGAAAGGGTCTAGTCTGAGATACCCGATGTCAGGTAAGTCGCCCATGACTTGTTTGAAGAACTGAGGCCGGTGCTTGGTGCATACTACGCAGCCCTGGATTACATTCCGGACCATTGGTTTCACCTTGATGATGTGGTACTGTTGCCGAGCTATTCCGCGCAATGCCTCATGTCCACAATGAAGATTCTCTTCATGAAGTTTCCGTAGTATCATTTTTACCACTGGATCATTATACGGCAAAAGATATGGATTCCTTGTTTCCATTGATACTGGTGCTTGTTGCAGCCGAGTTGCTACTCGTATGATTGCATGTTCATCCAGTATTAGTGGCAATGTTGCCACCGTGCTTTTGCGATCTAGCGGTTGATCAGGTCGTTTCTTTAAGTGTCGTAATTCATATGCAAATCCTGTTTCTTGAATTTGCTTAATAATTACTCTACGTGCTTGGTCTAACTCTTCCAACTCTAAAAGAGCCGTTGGTCTCTTATTCTGCTTGTAACAAAACCGTAGCACATACGCCACTATTCGCTGTAGCCGGTAAAATGAATTTCTGTGATTTACCGTATATATCCATTCACTCGTGTTGTTGGCAGTGGCAGTCACCATGCTGAATACCTTGGTTTTCCTTTCAGCGGTATCCATTGTGTGCTCTGTAGGCTTAAATGGTGCTGGCCAGCCACGTTGTGGTCCATGCAAAAATAGTGGTCCATATAACCATAATGTATGTGTGCTAAGCTGGGCTGCTGATATGCCTCGAGACAGAACATCTGCTGCGTTGAGCGCTGATGACACATGACGCCATTGCCTTGGATGTGATACTGCATGTATTTTGGTCAACCGATTAGCCACAAAAGTGTGGAAATGTGATGCCCGTGAATTAATCCAAGAGAGTACTACTGTTGAGTCTGACCAGAGAAATGTTTCAATACTTTCCGATCCTAATTGAAGATCCTGTCGTACTCTATCCGTAAGTTCAGCTCCAAGTACAGCTGCACATAGTTCCAGCCGGGGCAGTGTCTGCTTTTCAAGGGGAGCCACTCTTGACTTGGCGCACAACAATCTGACCGAAACTTGGCCATTTTTAAAGGTTGATCGGACATAAACTGCCGCTCCATAAGCCTTTTCTGATGCATCAACAAATGTATGCAGTTCCTTTGAAGTGGGGACCTTGCCATCAAAAATATGCCTTGGAATTTTCATGTGGTTCAGTGCCTGTATATCCTCTCGGTAGGCTTCCCATTGCTTCTCCAAATACGGCGGCAGATCACCATCCATCTCAATTCGTTCGGTAGCAACATGTTGAAGAAATATTTTCGCTCTTACCACTACCGGTGCGGTACTACTCTTCTGGTTATTCCTTTTGTATGTTTTTGAGCCTTTCCACATAATAGATCTTCTTTGGGTGCCCATATGATTCCCAATGTTTTGACACTTGTTTGTTCCAGTGTGTGACCGAGATTGATGTCAGCAATGGTATCTTCCTTTGGAATTTCCTTTAGAAGCTGACTGCTATTTGAACACCATTTTCGTAGATTGAAACCCTTAGGTCTCAAGATTTCTAGCAGCTCTTGTCTTATTTGCAGGGCTTCTGGTAAACTGTCTGCTCCTGTGAGACAGTCATCAACATAAAAGTCATTTTTTAATGCTAATGCTCCAGACGACAATTTGTCCATGTTTTTCAGTGCCAAATATTCCAGACACTTCGTCGCTAGATATGGGGCTGATGTGGTTCCATAAGTTACCGTTTTTAAACGATAAAACTTTAGTTCTTGACTTGGATCCTCTCTCCACACAATCATCTGATTGAATTGATCGGCAGGGTTTATCCAAACTTGACGATACATTTTTTCAATGTCGGCAGTGAACACATATTTGTGTGTCCTGAACCGCAGAAGAATTGAGAAGAGTTGACTCTGTACAACTGGTCCAGGATATAAAATGTCGTTTAGTGATTTTCCTGACGACGTTTTGCAGGACGCATCAAATACCACTCTTAACTTGGTGGTGGTACTTTCTGGCTTTAGTACACAGTGATGCGGTATAAAGTAATGGTTTTTGGGAATTTGTTCCACCATTACCTGCTTCATATGTCCGAGCTGTTCATATTCTGACATAAATTTTACATACTCCTTTTTATGTCAGGGCTCATTCGCCTCTCTAACGACATGAATCTTCTTATGGCTACTTCCCGAGATTCTCCAAGAGATGAAGCCTCTTCAGCAAATGGAAGCTTTACAATTAGTCGATTGTCCGCCGCCGTGTGTAGGTTATCGAGGAAGAATTTTTCACAATACTCTTCCTCCGGACTCTTGTACCGTTTCATTGGCTCTAGTGTGTCTAGCTGCCAGAATCTTTCTAGAGATTCCTCTGGATTCGTCATGCCTACCATACATGTGATTGAAGCTGACGTTGACATATTAATTCTGCCAGCAATAATCCATCCAAACTCTGAATTTTGTAATGTTGGACGGTTTCGATTGCCCCGTCTTCTTTCTGGTAGCAGTATAGCATAGTGATTATCAGCTCCCAACAGCATATCAATTTTTCCTGGTTTATCAAATGTTGGGTCAGCTAATTGAATGTTGTCTGGCAATTTGACTTTCTGCGTTATTTGTTCTGTAGGTTGGTCACCTATTATGTGTGGCAATACAAATGCCTCAACTAGCATTGCGAACTTGTTGTATCTTGACCGTACAACCAAGCTTACTCGCGCCTTGCTTATCTGTGGTTGACCACCCACTCCATTTATGTGCACATGAGTCTCGTTAATTTTTAACGATAACTTCTTTACTAGCCTCTCTGAGACGAGGTTTACTTGTGAGCCGCTATCTAGGAGTGCTCGAAACTCTCCTTTCCTTTCATTGATCCCTTTCACCACTACCTTGGCCGTTGCCAATAGAGTGTATTTTCTGCTAATTCCATAAGCAGAAACTGCAGACGCAGATGTAGCAACTTGGTTGCCTGTTTCTAAATGCAACATTGTGTTATGTTTTTTATCGCATTTGAAGCATCCCCTCCAAGAGCAATTTTTAGCCATATGGTCCGGCTTGAAGCAATTGACACACAATTTGTGTCTCTGTACCCAATTAAGCCGCTCTGCTGCGGATTTCATTTTAAACTTTTCACATTGGAAGAATTTGTGCTTTGCCTTCTCGCAGAAAGCACACAAGGAACTGTTTGTCCCAAATGCTGCCGCGCATGTCTTCCTTGGGTTTAGTTTTTCAATGCTGCGATTGTCAATTCTTGGTTTCCCAATCGCCTCTAATTCCAAGAATGATAGGAAATCCTTTACTTCCTGTAGCTCCCTGGTGTTGGACAGAGATTGCTCATATAGTGCGTGGTTGAATCTATCCAATTTCCTTGTCATATGAAACATTATGACAGCATCTGACGATTCCATATTAACGCCTACATTTTTTAAAGCTTGCAATGATTCAAAAATATTATCATGCAAATTCTTTATAGAAGCTGCGTCATTTCCCACATTTGGGTGATCAAACAGCTTTGCCAGTATGGCTGTTACTAGAACTCTTTTATTATTAAATCGTTCCTGCAACACTGACCAAGCAGTGTTGTAATTGGCTTCTGTTAATTCCAGGTGCCGTATCAATCTCTCTGCTTCTCCAGAAAGGTTTGATTTTAAGTACCACATTTTCTCTATTGTGGATACATTTGACTCATGAACCACCTTTTTATAGATGTCATGAAATTGTTGCCATTTTAGGTAATCCCCATCAAATTTTGGAATGGGAATTTTGGGTAATTGCAATGATTGCAATACAGGCGGTGATTGTATTAATACATTTTCTACTGGTGCCACACAGAATTTTAGCATTGTATTTTCTGCGGCTACAAACGTAGATATATTATATCCTGCTTCGGCTGGATTTTCCGCTAGCCGATGAATCTCATAATGGATTTCTTCTATTTGCCTCCATAATTTGTCGACTACTGATTTGTAGTTCATTTTTTCTTCAGGCACAATTTGACTTAATGTATTGGACAATGAATCCAGCAGCGCACTTTGTTTGCGAACCAGTGGTTTGATCCCGGCTCGCTCTTCTTCTCGTTGGCGAGCTTGTCTCTCTATTTTTATCTTTGCCAATTGGTCCTTCCAATCTTCCACTATGTTAGTTACAACCGCCTTCATTTTGCTGAAATAGTCCGTTACAAAGTAGTCATCTTCTGTTGGCACGTTGTTTAATTTGTCCAATAACTCCTTATGACTTTTCTCGAAGTTCTCCCACATGTATTCCAGGAGCTCAAGTTTCTCCTCGAAATAAGAGGGCTTCATTTTCCTGGCGAACGAATCCTTTTTGGTATTCCGGATGAAAGCCTGAATTGCTTCTCCTCGTTCTGTCTGCTGCTTATAAAACTCCTCCATGTTTTTATATTCTTATGTATTTGCTTATTTGTACTAGTACTTGACCCGATGGGAGTTTATTTATTTTGTCAAAGACAGGGAACGCTCCGACTCGTTCCTAAAATTGGTCAAGTGTAGCACAAATAAGAATAAGAAATAAATCGAAGTCGTCTTTTGATTTTTGCGTTACCAATAGTTAATTTTTATTTCCAATATACCTATTCTTTTACACTGATAAACGCCACGACAGTGAAACCAGTTTCTTTTTTTGAGTTTCTTTTCTTTATTATATATTTTTAAAAATTGCTGACCAATGCCAAACTATATACTCGTGCGTACTACCTGGGTTACTGACCGAGTTAACTAGGTCAGAGATTGCTGACGCCAGGGAATGCAATATAGTTTATAAGTTGATCAAACTTTTTATTTTAAATAACTTTTTTATGATTTGGTCGCCTCGTTGACACAAATCGTGTTAATTGTATTTACCAAAGTGATCGGCTAGTTGATCAACTTTTATTCAATGGAAATGAATTGCTACCCCGTTGCAGAAAACTAACTCCTAGTTTTCCAATAAATTGTTTTAGTCGCCAAAGTGGCTACGCAACGATTGCCAAGTTAATCAATTGCGATGTTTTTAGTCGGGACCCCAGATTGATGTGAAATGTTCATCAATTTGTGCCCTCGCTTAGGATTGTTCTGTGTCCAAAGCGTGCAAAGAAAGTAGTCGCCTAGTTGACCAGTTTCCTTGTTGTTGAGAGATTGGTCGCCTGAGTTAACCAAACCAATTTTCACTTGATGACGGTTCCACCAAGTCTGTAACTCTTTCAACTTGGAGCCGCCAATGTCGGGGTCACCAAAATGTTCAATGAAAGACGTTAGTATTTCTTGAATTTATTATTGTTTAATTATTTATAATCAAATAGGCACTAGCACATAAACCAGTGACTAATAGTCGTCGCAAACAACACATAAATTGGGTGGACTTCGGAGCGAGATTACAAAGGTAGAGATGGGGGGCCAAAGACACAGCGATGCACACCCGATGTAGCTACAATTGGTATCTGATCTTACAAAGAATGATGCATTTCTTTTATAGTAAAACTAGAGAGCTCACCAGTGCATAGTTCGACATAGTGTTAGGTCAGCAAAATACGTCTTTATTGATAATAGCTAACTATAGCAACTTGATGAACTAGGTCTTTATTGTTAACTGCTGACCATATTAGATCTACTTATGACTGATGAGCCATCGATATCTATAATGGGTTACATACTTATATTGGCATACATTTCCATTTGTTCTATATTATAATTGTCTTAATGTTATCTTATTTTATATAATCTAAACACCAACAGGCGATATTAAATAAATTTCATTTCATATGATATGAGATATTCCATATGATATGGATGTTCCCATACGATAAATTTTCAATATTAAATAAATTTCATTTCATATGATATGAGATATTCCATATGATATGGATGTTCCCATACGATAAATTTTCAATATTAAATAAATTTCATTTCATATGATATGAGATATTCCATATGATATGGATGTTCCCATACGATAAATTTTCAATATTAAATAAATTTCATTTCATATGATATGAGATATTCCATATGATATGGATGTTCCCATACGATAAATTTTCAATATTAAATAAATTTCATTTCATATGATATGAGATATTCCATATGATATGGATGTTCCCATACGATAAATTTTCAATATTAAATAAATTTCATTTCATATGATATGAGATATTCCATATGATATGGATGTTCCCATACGATAAATTTTCAATATTAAATAAATTTCATTTCATATGATATGAGATATTCCATATGATATGGATGTTTCCCATACGATAAATTTTTCTTGTAAATATTTAAATAAATTTCATTTCATATGATATGAGATATTCCATATGATATGGATGTTCCCATACGATAAATTTTCAATATTAAATAAATTTCATTTCATATGATATGAGATATTCCATATGATATGGATGTTCCCATACGATAAATTTTCAATATTAAATAAATTTCATTTCATATGATATGAGATATTCCATATGATATGGATGTTCCCATACGATAAATTTTCAATATTAAATAAATTTCATTTCATATGATATGAGATATTCCATATGATATGGATGTTCCCATACGATAAATTTTCAATATTAAATAAATTTCATTTCATATGATATGAGATATTCCATATGATATGGATGTTCCCATACGATAAATTTTCAATATTAAATAAATTTCATTTCATATGATATGAGATATTCCATATGATATGGATGTTCCCATACGATAAATTTTCAATATTAAATAAATTTCATTTCATATGATATGAGATATTCCATATGATATGGATGTTCCCATACGATAAATTTTCAATATTAAATAAATTTCATTTCATATGATATGAGATATTCCATATGATATGGATGTTCCCATACGATAAATTTTCAATATTAAATAAATTTCATTTCATATGATATGAGATATTCCATATGATATGGATGTTCCCATACGATAAATTTTCAATATTAAATAAATTTCATTTCATATGATATGAGATATTCCATATGATATGGATGTTCCCATACGATAAATGGGCAATATTAAATAAATTTCATTTCATATGATATGAGATATTCCATATGATATGGATGTTCCCATACGATAAATTTTCAATATTAAATAAATTTCATTTCATATGATATGAGATATTCCATATGATATGGATGTTCCCATACGATAAATTTTCAATATTAAATAAATTTCATTTCATATGATATGAGATATTCCATATGATATGGATGTTCCCATACGATAAATTTTCAATATTAAATAAATTTCATTTCATATGATATGAGATATTCCATATGATATGGATGTTCCCATACGATAAATTTTCAATATTAAATAAATTTCATTTCATATGATATGAGATATTCCATATGATATGGATGTTCCCATACGATAAATTTTCAATATTAAATAAATTTCATTTCATATGATATGAGATATTCCATATGATATGGATGTTCCCATACGATAAATTTTCAATATTAAATAAATTTCATTTCATATGATATGAGATATTCCATATGATATGGATGTTCCCATACGATAAATTTTCAATATTAAATAAATTTCATTTCATATGATATGAGATATTCCATATGATATGGATGTTCCCATACGATAAATTTTCAATATTAAATAAATTTCATTTCATATGATATGAGATATTCCATATGATATGGATGTTCCCATACGATAAATTTTCAATATTAAATAAATTTCATTTCATATGATATGAGATATTCCATATGATATGGATGTTCCCATACGATAAATTTTCAATATTAAATAAATTTCATTTCATATGATATGAGATATTCCATATGATATGGATGTTCCCATACGATAAATTTTCAATATTAAATAAATTTCATTTCATATGATATGAGATATTCCATATGATATGGATGTTCCCATACGATAAATTTTCAATATTAAATAAATTTCATTTCATATGATATGAGATATTCCATATGATATGGATGTTCCCATACGATAAATTTTCAATATTAAATAAATTTCATTTCATATGATATGAGATATTCCATATGATATGGATGTTCCCATACGATAAATTTTCAATATTAAATAAATTTCATTTCATATGATATGAGATATTCCATATGATATGGATGTTCCCATACGATAAATTTTCAATATTAAATAAATTTCATTTCATATGATATGAGATATTCCATATGATATGGATGTTCCCATACGATAAATTTTCAATATTAAATAAATTTCATTTCATATGATATGAGATATTCCATATGATATGGATGTTTCCATACGATAAATTTTCAATATTAAATAAATTTCATTTCATATGATATGAGATATTCCATATGATATGGATGTTCCCATACGATAAATTTTCAATATTAAATAAATTTCATTTCATATGATATGAGATATTCCATATGATATGGATGTTCCCATACGATAAATTTTCAATATTAAATAAATTTCATTTCATATGATATGATACATTCCATATGATATGGATGTTCCCATACGATAAATGGTCAATATTAAATAAATTTCATTTCATATGATATGAGATATTCCATATGATATGGATGTTCCCATACGATAAATTTTCAATATTAAAAAAATTTCATTTCATATGATATGAGATATTCCATATGATATGGATGTTCCCATACGATAAATTTTCAATATTAAATAAATTTCATTTCATATGATATGAGATATTCCATATGATATGGATGATCCCATATGATAAATTGGCAACATTATGATGATCACAGTTGAATCCGCCGTTTTGGTTCTTTTAATTTATATACATATATAACTTTTTTTTTCTCCCTTCTTCAATAGGGACAGTAGGAATCTCCTTAAATATATAAATTGAGTCACTAAATATATGGCAAATAAATTGGCATTTAAATGCATTATGACGATCACAGTTGAATCCGCCGTTTTGGTTCCTTTTAAGTTATATACACATATATACTTTTTTTTCTCCCTTCTTCAATAGGGACAGTAGGAATCTCCTTAAATATATAAATTGAGTCACTAAATATATGGCAATTAAATTGGCTACATTATGACAATCACAGTTGAATCCGCCGTTTTGGTTCTTTTAAGTTATATACATATATAACTTTTTTTTTCTCCCTTCTTCAATAGGGACAGTAGGAATCTCCTTAAATATATAAATTGAGTCACGAAATAAATGACAATTAAATTGGCTACATTATGACGATCACAGTTGAATCCGCCGTTTTGGTTCTTTTAAGTTATATACATATATAACTTTTTTTTCTCCCTTCTTCAATAGGGACAGTAGGAATCTCCTTAAATATATAAATTGAGTCACGTAAATAAAGTGACAATTAAATTGGCTACATTATGACGATCACAGTTGAATCCGCCGTTTTGGTTCTTTTTAAGTTATATACATATATAACTTTTTTTTTTCCCTTCTTCAATAGGGACAGTAGGAATCTCCTTAAATATATAAATTGATTGACGTCACTAAATATAGGGCAATTAAATTGGCTACATTATGACGATCACAGTTGAATCCGCCGTTTTGGTTCTTTTTAAGTTATATACATATATAACTTTTTTTTTTCCCTTCTTCAATAGGGACAGTAGGAATCTCCTTAAATATATAAATTGAGTCACGAAATAAATGACAATTAAATTGGCTACATTATGACGATCACAGTTGAATCCGCCGTTTTGGTTCTTTTAAGTTATATACATATATAACTTTTTTTTTTCTCCCTTCTTCAATAGGGACAGTAGGAATCTCCTTAAATATATAAATTGAGTCACGAAATAAATGACAATTAAATTGGCTACATTATGACGATCACAGTTGAATCCGCCGTTTTGGTTCTTTTTAAGTTATATACATATATAACTTTTTTTTTCTCCCTTCTTCAATAGGGACAGTAGGAATCTCCTTAAATATATAAATTGAGTCACGAAATAAGTGACAATTAAATTGGCTACATTATGACGATCACAGTTGAATCCGCCGTTTTGGTTCTTTTAAGTTATATACATATATAACTTTTTTTTTCTCCCTTCTTCAATAGGGACAGTAGGAATCTCCTTAAATATATAAATTGAGTCACTAAATATATGGCAATTAAATTGGCTACATTATGACGATCACAGTTGAATCCGCCGTTTTGGTTCTTTTAAGTTATATACATATATATTTTTTTTTTTCTCCCTTCTTCAATAGGGACAGTAGGAATCTCCTTAAATATATAAATTGAGTCACGAAATAAGTGACAATTAAATTGGCTACATTATGACGATCACAGTTGAATCCGCCGTTTTGGTTCTTTTAAGTTATATACATATATAACTTTTTTTTTTCTCCCTTCTTCAATAGGGACAGTAGGAATCTCCTTAAATATATAAATTGAGTCACGAAATAAGTGACAATTAAATTGGCTACATTATGACGATCACAGTTGAATCCGCCGTTTTGGTTCTTTTAAGTTATATACATATATAACTTTTTTTTTTTCTCCCTTCTTCAATAGGGACAGTAGGAATCTCCTTAAATATATAAATTGAGTCACTAAATAAATGGCAATTAAATTGGCTACATTATGACGATCACAGTTGAATCCGCCGTTTTGGTTCTTTTAAGTTATATACATATATAACTTTTTTTTCTCCCTTCTTCAATAGGGACAGTAGGAATCTCCTTAAATATATAAATTGAGTCACGAAATAAATGACAATTAAATTGGCTACATTATGACGATCACAGTTGAATCCGCCGTTTTGGTTCTTTTAAGTTATATACATATATAACTTTTTTTTTCTCCCTTCTTCAATAGGGACAGTAGGAATCTCCTTAAATATATAAATTGAGTCACGAAATAAGTGACAATTAAATTGGCTACATTATGACGATCACAGTTGAATCCGCCGTTTTGGTTCTTTTAAGTTATATACATATATAACTTTTTTTTTTCTCCCTTCTTCAATAGGGACAGTAGGAATCTCCTTAAATATATAAATTGAGTCACTAAATATATGGCAATTAAATTGGCTACATTATGACGATCACAGTTGAATCCGCCGTTTTGGTTCTTTTAAGTTATATACATATATAACTTTTTTTTTTCTCCCTTCTTCAATAGGGACAGTAGGAATCTCCTTAAATATATAAATTGAGTCACGAAATAAATGACAATTAAATTGGCTACATTATGACGATCACAGTTGAATCCGCCGTTTTGGTTCTTTTAAGTTATATACATATATAACTTTTTTTTTCTCCCTTCTTCAATAGGGACAGTAGGAATCTCCTTAAATATATAAATTGAGTCACTAAATAAATGACAATTAAATTGGCTACATTATGACAATCACATTTGAATCCGCCGTTTTGGTTCTTTTAAGTTATATACATATATAACTTTTTTTTTCTCCCTTCTTTAATAGGGAGAGGGCAGTAGGAATCTCTTTAAGTATATTAATTGCGTCACTAAATAAATGACGATACGTTTAGCTACCTAAAACAAAAAAAATGAATTGACTACATATCATATGAAAGATAATAATTTCTCTCCCTCTTTAATATAAAAGTAGTACATCAGCAATTTAAATAAAATCGAATCATCAAGCAAAGGATAAGCTTCAGTGGATCGCAGTATGGCAGCTGCTCAACCACTTACAACACCTTGCCTGTTACAAAAGTCGTTTACAATTGATTCTAGGCTTTGTCATTGTATTAAATAATGTTTTAATAAGTAACTAGCGCGGCATCAGGTGATCGAAGATCCTCCCAATTTACTATGTTACAAATAACATTGGCATCACATCCATTGTCGTTTATAAAATAAACTTTTAATGGTTTAGAAGCCATACAATGCAAATTGCCCCTTATTTATCATTGCAGTCCAGCACGGATACGACCTTAGAGGCGTTCAGGCATAATCCAACGGACGTAGCGTCATACCACTGTTCGCTCGAACAAGTATTGTGCCATTGGTCCGTACCTGCGGTTCCTCTCGTACTACGCAGGAATGCTGTCGCAACAACGTTTTGTCATTAGTAGGGTAAAACTAACCTGTCTCACGACGGTCTAAACCCAGCTCACGTTCCCTTGCATGGGTGAACAATCCAACGCTTGGTGAATTTTGCTTCACAATGATAGGAAGAGCCGACATCGAAGGATCAAAAAGCGACGTCGCTATGAACGCTTGGCCGCCACAAGCCAGTTATCCCTATGGTAACTTTTCTGACACCTCTTGTTAAAAACTCTTTAAACCAAAAGGATCGATAGGCCGAGCTTTTGCTGTCCCTGTGTGTACTGAACACCGAGATCAAGTCAGCATTTGCCCTTTTGCTCTATGTGTGGTTTCTGTCCGCACTGAGCTGGCCTTGGGACACCTCCGTTATTATTTGAGAGATGTACCGCCCCAGTCAAACTCCCTACCTGGCAATGTCCTTGAATTGGATCATACCTGAGTAATTGGAGTTATACCAAAAATTTCAAATTAAAAATACATAAATGCACTCTCTCATTAAAGAATTTGTTTGCGATTATATAACAAACTCGTGATACTTTGATCAAGAAGCTTGCATCAAAACCCAATACCATAAGATATAATAAATATATCCGTATAATGGCTAGGAAATGATACACGTTCCATTTAATCAAGTAAGTAAGGAAACAATAAGAGTAGTGGTATTTCATTGGCGATATCAAACACAAGGAATAATATCTCCCACTTATTCTACACCTCTTATGTCTCCTTACACTGCCAGATTAGAGTCAAGCTCAAAAGGGTCTTCTTTCCCCGCTAATTATTCCAAGCCCGTTCCCTTGGCTGTGGTTTCGCTAGATAGTAGATAGGGACATGAAGTCGAGCTTATTTAACGTGGCGTGTACCCATTAATAGGGTTTACAACCACGGTACTCTAATATGCCACATATGTGACACATAGTACAGCGGGTCAAAACAATGCGTCAACCAACGCCCTTCAGAGATGCTGCTATTGCAGCATCTCGTCGGTGCCTATTGAATGCCATGCTGCCGGACATGACATTCCCCCTGGGTAAGGAGCGAGGCCCATCTAAAACCTCTGCTGGTCTTTGGGTACAGCACCCGGTTGTATAACGCAACTCCACGCTGAGTCAATGACTCTCCCCGCGTTTGGGTATCAAACCACAACCACTACGATCTCCCACAAGGGGGCCAACCACTAGTTGGGCTAGCCTTGGGCCACTAGCCCATCCCGTAGTACCGAATCACAGCTTCGGTCGGCTGTTCGCAGTCGGAGACTACTAGCCATATGTGTCCTAGGCAACACGGAATGGATCGTCCTTGACTCCCCCTCATGGGGTTTGTCTACCAGATTTGCAGCTTTGGCGGGCTGTTCGCAGTCGGAGACTACTAGCCATTTTAGTTCAACACGAACTGGGAATGGATCATCCTCGACTCCCCCTCATGGGGTTCGTCTACCAGATTTGCAGCTTTGGCGGGCTGTTCGCAGTCGGAGACTACTAGCCATTTTAGTTCAACACGAACTGGGAATGGATCATCCTCGACTCCCCCTCATGGGGTTCGTCTACCATGTTTGAGCTTTGGTGGGCTGTTCGCAGTCAGAGACTACTCCATTTTAGTTCAACACGAACTGGGAATGGATCATCCTCATCCCCTATGGGGTTCGTCTACCAGATTTGCAGCTTTGGCGGGCTGTTCGCAGTCAGAGACTACTAGCCATTTTAGTTCAACACGAACTGGGAATGGATCATCCTCAACTCCCCCCTCATGGGGTTCGTCTACCAGATTTGCAGCTTTGGTGGGCTGTTCGCAGTCAGAGACTACTAGCCATTTTTGTTCACCTGAACAAGGAATGGATCATCCCCGATTCACCCCGGTGGGGGTTCATCTGCCAGATTAAAGCGCTCTGATACGGCTTTGCAGTGTGTGTGAGGTACTGCTACCAGTTTTGGCCCGTCCGACCCGGCACTGGTTGATCCTGTGTCATACTTCGCCGCCTTTTGAACGCCGCTCGCGCAAACAATTCCAACATCTGGAGCTGCTCCGGTGTGTCCAGGACCCGGGAAAAGTCCCAACGGGTATCCTCCCTCCTGACACCAAGTCCGTCGAGGTCTCGCAAATCTGTGTAGAGTGGGCAAGCCACTAGCACGTGCTGCCAGTCTTCGCATTGCGCACCACATTGACATGTGGGCGTTCGGCTTAGACTTTTCTCATACAGAAATGCGTTCAGCGATCCATGGCCAGTCAGCAAGAATCCAGCGTGAAGTCCAAAACCAAGGTCCTTCCTGCTGAAGACGAAGCATGCGTCCGGGATAAACTCATGAGTCGGTCGACCGCACTCATCGTCATCCCACCTGCGTTGCCACTCGCAGCACATACGTTCGTCCAGCATCGCCTTCATCTGACTCAGGTCCAGATTTGCTACATCCAGACCGAACAGCCAATCGCCTTCCTCCAACGGGTGGGAATGCTTCACCTTGTACCTAATTGCCAGTTGCTTGGCAACCAGGTCCAATGGGGGGGCTCCAGCAAGCACCTGCAGTGCCACAGTGGACACTGTACGGCATACCGGCAGGCATCCTAAGAGCATGACTCTCTGGCAAGAGCAGAGGTGCCTCCTGGCAGCCATCGTACTCTTAACCGCGGAATACCACACTGAGGCACCAAATAGCGCACAAGGCACCATGAGTCCAGCGTAAACAGTGCGTCTGGATCGGGTACTGAGACCCCAGTCGACCCTCAGAACGCGACTGAGTGCACCACTGACTCCAGCCAACTTACCGCGTAATCCTGCGATGTGCGGCTGAAAATTAAGCCGCTCGCCGACTGTGATGCCCAGGTATCGGTACTGAGTTACATACTGTAGGAATGCTCCTGCAAACGCTACAGAGGGTGGCCTACAAGCGGCCAATCTCCCTTTTAGCAACATCATTGCCGTCTTGCTGGTCGAAATCGAAACTCCGACTTCAGCTCCCCAAGCTCCCACGACGGATATCAGCTCCTTTACACGACGTTCCAGCTCGGCTCTCGACCTTCCCTCGACGAGGACCAACAGATCGTCTGCATACGCACTGAATACGCACAGGGGCTCCAGACGTTGGAGCAGCACATCCATCATAGTGTTCCAAATAAATGGTCCACTGATGGATCCCTGCGGACATCCTCGGGTGACCTCCACGTCAACCTCTCCGAATCTGCTGGTCATCCTTGCTTTTCTGCCACTGAAGAAGCTTCTCCACAAGCTGGCTTCTTGGCATCCCGCGTCGATCAAGCGGCGCATCACAGCGCTCCACTCGACATTGTCGAAGGCACCCTTGAAATCCACGAAAAGACCCAACACGTATACCGCCTGGCTGGCGGCAACGCTGGCCTTTACATGGTGCCAGGCATCCTCAACACAGCGTCCAGGTCGAAAGCCGAATTGCCATCTATTTCCATCCGGAAGCACCTCTTTCATTCGATTCACCATGATCCCCTCTAGCACCTTGCCAAACACTGGCAGAAGGCAGATGCCCCGATAGGAAGTTGGATCGCTCCTTTCCTTATCGGAGCCCTTGAGGAGCGCCACTACTCTCGGGCATTTCCACTCAAGGGGGAAATATCCCTCTGCCACACAGCGAGATAACAACGCTGTTATGTGCTCGGGGATAGCACGCCATACTGCCTTGCAGATACCACCTGTGATGCCGTCCAATCCGGGAGAGCGCCTGCTCTTCAACCGGGCGACGCATACTCCGATCTCGAAGGCTTCGAGAACCGGTGCAGCTCCGCTTGGAATGGCAATGTCGTCACTCGCTGCCGCAACTGGAAAGAAGTTACGGAGGAGGAGACTCGCGCAGTCGTGCCAGGTTACGACCGGCCTGCCATCCTCGCGAAGGCATCCCAGCTCTGTGGACCGCTTTCGTCCTCGGCAAATCCTGTATGCATGCCCCCATGGGTCATCTCGATGGTCTCCAACGAAGTTTCGCCAATGATCCTCCTTCGTCTTCAGGATGAGCTTCTTAAACTCGCGGACCGCCGTCCGCAGATGAGTTGCCAGAAACTGCGCAGTTTCGTTCCCTCCGCGCCTAGCATCCTGGAGCCTCCGCCTAAGTCTCCTGACTTCATGACGTTTTGTACTCAGTTCAGTGGACCACCACTTCACCTTTCCAGCGGCTCGCGACGTTCTACGACCTAGCACCCTGTCGCACGTAGACTGTACGGCAAGGCGTAGCGCAGACACCGAGGAGTCCAACGGCGACATCCTGATGTGCTCCAACGGAAGGTGCTCCCGAATTTCCTCTACCAGTTCAGAGTCGAACAACCGCCAGTTAGCATTCTTGAGGTTCCAGGACGGCACAGGAGCATATGTGCTCTCAACTGTGTCTGGGGAAGGCGTCACCACAACGGTGATAATGTTGTGGTCGCTCATCTCCCACTCGTCCACACTCCAGTCATACGCGGCCCACGCAGACGCTGCTTCGCTAACGATTGTTACGTCAATATCGCTTTGTCCACGGCGATTATCGAACGTGTACACCTCGCTGAATCTGTTGACAACTCCGGCTCGGCTTGCGAGAATCCAATCCTCTAGCTGCTCACCCCGTCTGTAGTTCAGCTGGCCACGATAGCTATCGTAGCGTTTACTGAACCACATCGGAGATACAGCGTTCGCGTCTAGGCAGAGGATGACCGGAGTACTGCTCGCCAGTAGCAGTATGGCATCCATGTACTGGAAATATCCTGTCAACTCAGCATGTGCATGGCAGTACAGTGAGGTCAGGTAAATAGAGCCAAATTTACCCGTGACCCTCACGCATACTCCAGCCTCGGTGATTAGCGACTCGACTGGCAGGCAGATGGCATCTGGATCGTCGATGATGACGGCAGAGTTCCTTCGGTGTCCCTCGAAGATTCGACTACCGAAAATTTTCATCCCGGCTGGGAATCCAATTATTCGGCCATCCAAGTCTGTGTGGGGCTCCTGTAGCAACGCAAAGGGGTGGCCGAAATCGCGCATACGCACACCGACATCGATGCACGCAACGCGACCCCGACCACAATTGGCTTGTATGAAGCTAAACATGGTTAATGATTAGCCGCAAACCTTGCCTCCTTCGCAGCGAACATTGGACAGTCCAACGAGAGCATTAAATGCCCCGATGGCCTTCCATTGAAGCGGCAATTCCGGCAGTCCACCGGATTCTCGCATTTCCAGATTTTGTGACCCTTCTGGCCACATCGGAAACATGTCGCCTCTGTTGCTCCACACTGGGCCACCTTGTGGTCGTAGCCTCCGCATCTGTGGCATACGTGGGTCCTTACGATCCAGCGGAACCTGTAGCTGAACCACTGGATATAGAACCTCTCACGGCCTTCCAGCAAGGACGCAATCGAGTCGTCTACCTCGATGGAGACGTTCACTCTCTTGCCCTCTTGCGCGACCCATGGCTTTGACACCATGTGTACTGCCTTCTTGAAGGACTCTACCGTCATCTGTTTGAAATTGTTCTCATACAGCTGCTGCATGAAGACCTCCGGGGTGAGTTTGGTGTCAACCTCCATCACCTTGAGAGAAGGTCTTGCCGCCTTCTTCTGCTGGACATTCAGTCCAACTTCTGCGAACTTTTTGTTCGCTACCACCCGCTGTATTTCGCCGACCGACGGCGTGCGGATGACAGCGCCACCGCTCCTGAGTTCGCGTACCTCATGTACTCGTACTCCCAGCGTCGGTGCGACCTCCTTCATCACCCGCTCGGCCACTTGCTTGCTAGACACGCTCGGGTCCCGACTCGTGACCACCGCGGACCACGTCTCAGCTGGCTTGCTGATCCGTGGCGCGGCGACCGGCACTCCGGGGACGGGGACAACGGCAGCAGCTCTGGCAGTGACCGCGGGGAAGGCAGCATTGTACGCAGCAATGTGCGTAGCAACAGGGGTGGTGGGCGGCTGTACAGCAGGCCTGCTCTCTGCCGCCTCCAATAGAGCATTCCTTAGGGTCAGCGATGTGGCCAACTCCTCCAATCGTCTGATGGCAGACGATAACTGCATCGCAGCTAGCGGCTCCATGCCAACCATGGCATTCCTTATGGCTTGCCCTGAGGCGCCAATCTCTGCGAGAATCGCAGACGAGCCACCGGCGACGATTCGCCACGCTCCGCTACGCGGTATCTCGACCTCAGCTGGTCCAGCGGCTGGACTTTCGGCAGCTTCGGGAGTGGCGACGGCGGCAGCCTTGCGCTTGGCTGGCTTCGCGGGCGGGGCGGCGGGGGCGGGCATAGACACGCTGTCCAGGAGCGGCTTCTTCGCGACGGGGGCGACTTGCTCCAACACCGGCGACGAACGTGCCGAGCGAGCCTTCGCCTTGCGGGCCTTCTTCTCGCGCTTTCCGACGACGGCAGTCATCTCTGCACCCGATTCGTCTATGGTGTCACTACCGGTGACTCCCATAGACTCCGCGGCCGACTCCACGCACGACGCAACGCTGCGGGCGCTTTCAACGGCGCTGGAAGCGCTCATCACGCTGACGGCGCTTCCACTGCGGCTCAACGAACCGTTCATTCCGACGGCTCCGCACAAATAGTTCGTGTCACGCACGAACTATCGGCTCACGCACGAACAATCGGCTCACGCACGAGTCCGATCACGCACGCCGAAAAATGCAATTGGCCCTTTTAGCGGGGCACACTGTACTTGCACTCTTCTCGATTGTCCACTCTACTTAAATCTGGCAACTGAGAATGTTCGAGAAAGTTCACGAAACCTCTCGAAGCTTCCACACAGCCTGGCAACAGAAAATGTTCTCGAAATTTCTGGAAACTTCCGGAAATTTGATGTAACAGGCCGGCAATCAAATTGTTTGAGAAGGTTCTCGAAGCCTCTCGAAACTTCTCCACACTTGAACACGTGTTCACACCAACACTAATACAAATGCTCACACTCACACCACTGACAGCCTGGCAACAGAGAATTTTTGCTGTTCTAGAAAGTTCTCGAAACTTCCTTCCTGCACGCAGCAGTTTCAGCACTTGTTTTCTTGGTTTCAATTAATTATTAAACAATTAATAATTAATTAGTTCACGAAACTTCAAATTTACAGTAAATACTATAATTAACAAAATTTTTTTTCAACTTTTTCACTCCACAAATGTTCTCACCACAGAGCAGTCTCACTGCGACACGACCGAACTCAACGACAGTCAAAATGAGACTGAGTAGATAGGGACATGAAGTCGAGCTTATTTAACGTGGCGTGTACCCATTAATAGGGTTTACAACCACGGTACTCTAATATGCCACATATGTGACACATAGTACAGCGGGTCAAAACAATGCGTCAACCAACGCCCTTCAGAGATGCTGCTATTGCAGCATCTCGTCGGTGCCTATTGAATGCCATGCTGCCGGACATGACATTCCCCCTGGGTAAGGAGCGAGGCCCATCTAAAACCTCTGCTGGTCTTTGGGTACAGCACCCGGTTGTATAACGCAACTCCACGCTGAGTCAATGACTCTCCCCGCGTTTGGGTATCAAACCACAACCACTACGATCTCCCACAAGGGGGCCAACCACTAGTTGGGCTAGCCTTGGGCCACTAGCCCATCCCTAGTACCGAATCACAGCTTCGGTCGGCTGTTCGCAGTCGGAGCTACTAGCCATATGTGTCCTAGGCAACACGATGGATCGTCCTTGACTCCCCTCATGGGTTTGTCTACCAGAATTACAGCTTTGGTCGGCTGTTCGCAGTCGGAGACTACTAGCCATTTTAGTTCTAGGCGAACACGGAATGGATCATCCTTGACTCCCCCTCATGGGGTTTCGTCTACCAGATTTGCAGCTTTGGCGGGCTGTTCGCAGTCGGAGACTACTAGCCATTTTAGTTCAACACGAACTGGGAATGGATCATCCTCGACTCCCCCTCATGGGGTTCGTCTACCAGATTTGCAGCTTTGGTGGGCTGTTCGCAGTCAGAGACTACTAGCCATTTTAGTTCAACACGAACTGGGAATGGATCATCCTCGACTCCCCCTCATGGGGTTCGTCTACCAGATTTGCAGCTTTGGCGGGCTGTTCGCAGTCAGAGACTACTAGCCATTTTAGTTCAACACGAACTGGGAATGGATCATCCTCAACTCCCCCTCATGGGGTTCGTCTACCAGATTTGCAGCTTTGGTGGGCTGTTCGCAGTCAGAGACTACTAGCCATTTTTGTTCACCTGAACAAGGAATGGATCATCCCCGATTCACCCCGGTGGGGGTTCATCTGCCAGATTAAAGCGCTCTGATACGGCTTTGCAGTGTGTGTGAGGTACTGCTACCAGTTTTGGCCCGTCCGACCCGGCACTGGTTGATCCTGTGTCATACTTCGCCGCCTTTTGAACGCCGCTCGCGCAAACAATTCCAACATCTGGAGCTGCTCCGGTGTGTCCAGGACCCGGGAAAAGTCCCAACGGGTATCCTCCCTCCTGACACCAAGTCCGTCGAGGTCTCGCAAATCTGTGTAGAGTGGGCAAGCCACTAGCACGTGCTGCCAGTCTTCGCATTGCGCACCACATTGACATGTGGGCGTTCGGCTTAGACTTTTCTCATACAGAAATGCGTTCAGCGATCCATGGCCAGTCAGCAAGAATCCAGCGTGAAGTCCAAAACCAAGGTCCTTCCTGCTGAAGACGAAGCATGCGTCCGGGATAAACTCATGAGTCGGTCGACCGCACTCATCGTCATCCCACCTGCGTTGCCACTCGCAGCACATACGTTCGTCCAGCATCGCCTTCATCTGACTCAGGTCCAGATTTGCTACATCCAGACCGAACAGCCAATCGCCTTCCTCCAACGGGTGGGAATGCTTCACCTTGTACCTAATTGCCAGTTGCTTGGCAACCAGGTCCAATGGGGGGGCTCCAGCAAGCACCTGCAGTGCCACAGTGGACACTGTACGGCATACCGGCAGGCATCCTAAGAGCATGACTCTCTGGCAAGAGCAGAGGTGCCTCCTGGCAGCCATCGTACTCTTAACCGCGGAATACCACACTGAGGCACCAAATAGCGCACAAGGCACCATGAGTCCAGCGTAAACAGTGCGTCTGGATCGGGTACTGAGACCCCAGTCGACCCTCAGAACGCGACTGAGTGCACCACTGACTCCAGCCAACTTACCGCGTAATCCTGCGATGTGCGGCTGAAAATTAAGCCGCTCGCCGACTGTGATGCCCAGGTATCGGTACTGAGTTACATACTGTAGGAATGCTCCTGCAAACGCTACAGAGGGTGGCCTACAAGCGGCCAATCTCCCTTTTAGCAACATCATTGCCGTCTTGCTGGTCGAAATCGAAACTCCGACTTCAGCTCCCCAAGCTCCCACGACGGATATCAGCTCCTTTACACGACGTTCCAGCTCGGCTCTCGACCTTCCCTCGACGAGGACCAACAGATCGTCTGCATACGCACTGAATACGCACAGGGGCTCCAGACGTTGGAGCAGCACATCCATCATAGTGTTCCAAATAAATGGTCCACTGATGGATCCCTGCGGACATCCTCGGGTGACCTCCACGTCAACCTCTCCGAATCTGCTGGTCATCCTTGCTTTTCTGCCACTGAAGAAGCTTCTCCACAAGCTGGCTTCTTGGCATCCCGCGTCGATCAAGCGGCGCATCACAGCGCTCCACTCGACATTGTCGAAGGCACCCTTGAAATCCACGAAAAGACCCAACACGTATACCGCCTGGCTGGCGGCAACGCTGGCCTTTACATGGTGCCAGGCATCCTCAACACAGCGTCCAGGTCGAAAGCCGAATTGCCATCTATTTCCATCCGGAAGCACCTCTTTCATTCGATTCACCATGATCCCCTCTAGCACCTTGCCAAACACTGGCAGAAGGCAGATGCCCCGATAGGAAGTTGGATCGCTCCTTTCCTTATCGGAGCCCTTGAGGAGCGCCACTACTCTCGGGCATTTCCACTCAAGGGGGAAATATCCCTCTGCCACACAGCGAGATAACAACGCTGTTATGTGCTCGGGGATAGCACGCCATACTGCCTTGCAGATACCACCTGTGATGCCGTCCAATCCGGGAGAGCGCCTGCTCTTCAACCGGGCGACGCATACTCCGATCTCGAAGGCTTCGAGAACCGGTGCAGCTCCGCTTGGAATGGCAATGTCGTCACTCGCTGCCGCAACTGGAAAGAAGTTACGGAGGAGGAGACTCGCGCAGTCGTGCCAGGTTACGACCGGCCTGCCATCCTCGCGAAGGCATCCCAGCTCTGTGGACCGCTTTCGTCCTCGGCAAATCCTGTATGCATGCCCCCATGGGTCATCTCGATGGTCTCCAACGAAGTTTCGCCAATGATCCTCCTTCGTCTTCAGGATGAGCTTCTTAAACTCGCGGACCGCCGTCCGCAGATGAGTTGCCAGAAACTGCGCAGTTTCGTTCCCTCCGCGCCTAGCATCCTGGAGCCTCCGCCTAAGTCTCCTGACTTCATGACGTTTTGTACTCAGTTCAGTGGACCACCACTTCACCTTTCCAGCGGCTCGCGACGTTCTACGACCTAGCACCCTGTCGCACGTAGACTGTACGGCAAGGCGTAGCGCAGACACCGAGGAGTCCAACGGCGACATCCTGATGTGCTCCAACGGAAGGTGCTCCCGAATTTCCTCTACCAGTTCAGAGTCGAACAACCGCCAGTTAGCATTCTTGAGGTTCCAGGACGGCACAGGAGCATATGTGCTCTCAACTGTGTCTGGGGAAGGCGTCACCACAACGGTGATAATGTTGTGGTCGCTCATCTCCCACTCGTCCACACTCCAGTCATACGCGGCCCACGCAGACGCTGCTTCGCTAACGATTGTTACGTCAATATCGCTTTGTCCACGGCGATTATCGAACGTGTACACCTCGCTGAATCTGTTGACAACTCCGGCTCGGCTTGCGAGAATCCAATCCTCTAGCTGCTCACCCCGTCTGTAGTTCAGCTGGCCACGATAGCTATCGTAGCGTTTACTGAACCACATCGGAGATACAGCGTTCGCGTCTAGGCAGAGGATGACCGGAGTACTGCTCGCCAGTAGCAGTATGGCATCCATGTACTGGAAATATCCTGTCAACTCAGCATGTGCATGGCAGTACAGTGAGGTCAGGTAAATAGAGCCAAATTTACCCGTGACCCTCACGCATACTCCAGCCTCGGTGATTAGCGACTCGACTGGCAGGCAGATGGCATCTGGATCGTCGATGATGACGGCAGAGTTCCTTCGGTGTCCCTCGAAGATTCGACTACCGAAAATTTTCATCCCGGCTGGGAATCCAATTATTCGGCCATCCAAGTCTGTGTGGGGCTCCTGTAGCAACGCAAAGGGGTGGCCGAAATCGCGCATACGCACACCGACATCGATGCACGCAACGCGACCCCGACCACAATTGGCTTGTATGAAGCTAAACATGGTTAATGATTAGCCGCAAACCTTGCCTCCTTCGCAGCGAACATTGGACAGTCCAACGAGAGCATTAAATGCCCCGATGGCCTTCCATTGAAGCGGCAATTCCGGCAGTCCACCGGATTCTCGCATTTCCAGATTTTGTGACCCTTCTGGCCACATCGGAAACATGTCGCTTCTGTTGCTCCACACTGGGCCACCTTGTGGTCGTAGCCTCCGCATCTGTGGCATACGTGGGTCCTTACGATCCAGCGGAACCTGTAGCTGAACCACTGGATATAGAACCTCTCACGGCCTTCCAGCAAGGACGCAATCGAGTCGTCTACCTCGATGGAGACGTTCACTCTCTTGCCCTCTTGCGCGACCCATGGCTTTGACACCATGTGTACTGCCTTCTTGAAGGACTCTACCGTCATCTGTTTGAAATTGTTCTCATACAGCTGCTGCATGAAGACCTCCGGGGTGAGTTTGGTGTCAACCTCCATCACCTTGAGAGAAGGTCTTGCCGCCTTCTTCTGCTGGACATTCAGTCCAACTTCTGCGAACTTTTTGTTCGCTACCACCCGCTGTATTTCGCCGACCGACGGCGTGCGGATGACAGCGCCACCGCTCCTGAGTTCGCGTACCTCATGTACTCGTACTCCCAGCGTCGGTGCGACCTCCTTCATCACCCGCTCGGCCACTTGCTTGCTAGACACGCTCGGGTCCCGACTCGTGACCACCGCGGACCACGTCTCAGCTGGCTTGCTGATCCGTGGCGCGGCGACCGGCACTCCGGGGACGGGGACAACGGCAGCAGCTCTGGCAGTGACCGCGGGGAAGGCAGCATTGTACGCAGCAATGTGCGTAGCAACAGGGGTGGTGGGCGGCTGTGCAGCAGGCCTGCTCTCTGCCGCCTCCAATAGAGCATTCCTTAGGGTCAGCGATGTGGCCAACTCCTCCAATCGTCTGATGGCAGACGATAACTGCATCGCAGCTAGCGGCTCCATGCCAACCATGGCATTCCTTATGGCTTGCCCTGAGGCGCCAATCTCTGCGAGAATCGCAGACGAGCCACCGGCGACGATTCGCCACGCTCCGCTACGCGGTATCTCGACCTCAGCTGGTCCAGCGGCTGGACTTTCGGCAGCTTCGGGAGTGGCGACGGCGGCAGCCTTGCGCTTGGCTGGCTTCGCGGGCGGGGCGGCGGGGGCGGGCATAGACACGCTGTCCAGGAGCGGCTTCTTCGCGACGGGGGCGACTTGCTCCAACACCGGCGACGAACGTGCCGAGCGAGCCTTCGCCTTGCGGGCCTTCTTCTCGCGCTTTCCGACGACGGCAGTCATCTCTGCGCCCGATTCGTCTATGGTGTCACTACCGGTGACTCCCATAGACTCCGCGGCCGACTCCACGCACGACGCAACGCTGCGGGCGCTTTCAACGGCGCTGGAAGCGCTCATCACGCTGACGGCGCTTCCACTGCGGCTCAACGAACCGTTCATTCCGACGGCTCCGCACAAATAGTTCGTGTCACGCACGAACTATCGGCTCACGCACGAACAATCGGCTCACGCACGAGTCCGATCACGCACGCCGAAAAATGCAATTGGCCCTTTTAGCGAGGGCACACTGTATTTGCACTCTTATCGAGTGTCCACTGTACTCGAGCACGTGCTCACACACACACTCGCACTGTCACTCACACGTACAGGCACAACTGGTAAACAAGTTACCGTTGGTTAGCGCACTAATCCACTTGTTTACTACAAAGTGGGCACTTCACCGTTGTTAATCGGTGTCTCTGCTTTCGCACTTTTCTCACTGTTTGTTACTGTTTGTTTTGCGCTCGAAATTCGCAATTTATATCACCGCGACACAACCGCACTCAACCACAGTCCAAATA
Source organism: Drosophila equinoxialis (assembly GCA_018150345.1). Classification (NCBI taxonomy): domain Eukaryota; kingdom Metazoa; phylum Arthropoda; class Insecta; order Diptera; family Drosophilidae; genus Drosophila; species Drosophila equinoxialis. The sequence goes on from JAECWI010000220.1 coordinate 77,179, forward strand.
CGACTGAGTAGATAGGGACATGAAGTCGAGCTTATTTAACGTGGCGTGTACCCATTAATAGGGTTTACAACCACGGTACTCTAATATGCCACATATGTGACACATAGTACAGCGGGTCAAAACAATGCGTCAACCAACGCCCTTCAGAGATGCTGCTATTGCAGCATCTCGTCGGTGCCTATTGAATGCCATGCTGCCGGACATGACATTCCCCCTGGGTAAGGAGCGAGGCCCATCTAAAACCTCTGCTGGTCTTTGGGTACAGCACCCGGTTGTATAACGCAACTCCACGCTGAGTCAATGACTCTCCCCGCGTTTGGGTATCAAACCACAACCACTACGATCTCCCACAAGGGGGCCAACCACTAGTTGGGCTAGCCTTGGGCCACTAGCCCATCCCGTAGTACCGAATCACAGCTTCGGTCGGCTGTTCGCAGTCGGAGACTACTAGCCATATGTGTCCTAGGCAACACGGAATGGATCGTCCTTGACTCCCCCTCATGGGGTTTGTCTACCAGATTTGCAGCTTTGGCGGGCTGTTCGCAGTCGGAGACTACTAGCCATTTTAGTTCAACACGAACTGGGAATGGATCATCCTCGACTCCCCCCTCATGGGGTTCGTCTACCAGATTTGCAGCTTTGGCGGGCTGTTCGCAGTCGGAGACTACTAGCCATTTTAGTTCAACACGAACTGGGAATGGATCATCCTCGACTCCCCCTCATGGGGTTCGTCTACCAGATTTGCAGCTTTGGTGGGCTGTTCGCAGTCAGAGACTACTAGCCATTTTAGTTCAACACGAACTGGGAATGGATCATCCTCAACTCCCCCTCATGGGGTTCGTCTACCAGATTTGCAGCTTTGGCGGGCTGTTCGCAGTCAGAGACTACTAGCCATTTTAGTTCAACACGAACTGGGAATGGATCATCCTCAACTCCCCCTCATGGGGTTCGTCTACCAGATTTGCAGCTTTGGTGGGCTGTTCGCAGTCAGAGACTACTAGCCATTTTTGTTCACCTGAACAAGGAATGGATCATCCCCGATTCACCCCGGTGGGGGTTCATCTGCCAGATTAAAGCGCTCTGATACGGCTTTGCAGTGTGTGTGAGGTACTGCTACCAGTTTTGGCCCGTCCGACCCGGCACTGGTTGATCCTGTGTCATACTTCGCCGCCTTTTGAACGCCGCTCGCGCAAACAATTCCAACATCTGGAGCTGCTCCGGTGTGTCCAGGACCCGGGAAAAGTCCCAACGGGTATCCTCCCTCCTGACACCAAGTCCGTCGAGGTCTCGCAAATCTGTGTAGAGTGGGCAAGCCACTAGCACGTGCTGCCAGTCTTCGCATTGCGCACCACATTGACATGTGGGCGTTCGGCTTAGACTTTTCTCATACAGAAATGCGTTCAGCGATCCATGGCCAGTCAGCAAGAATCCAGCGTGAAGTCCAAAACCAAGGTCCTTCCTGCTGAAGACGAAGCATGCGTCCGGGATAAACTCATGAGTCGGTCGACCGCACTCATCGTCATCCCACCTGCGTTGCCACTCGCAGCACATACGTTCGTCCAGCATCGCCTTCATCTGACTCAGGTCCAGATTTGCTACATCCAGACCGAACAGCCAATCGCCTTCCTCCAACGGGTGGGAATGCTTCACCTTGTACCTAATTGCCAGTTGCTTGGCAACCAGGTCCAATGGGGGGGCTCCAGCAAGCACCTGCAGTGCCACAGTGGACACTGTACGGCATACCGGCAGGCATCCTAAGAGCATGACTCTCTGGCAAGAGCAGAGGTGCCTCCTGGCAGCCATCGTACTCTTAACCGCGGAATACCACACTGAGGCACCAAATAGCGCACAAGGCACCATGAGTCCAGCGTAAACAGTGCGTCTGGATCGGGTACTGAGACCCCAGTCGACCCTCAGAACGCGACTGAGTGCACCACTGACTCCAGCCAACTTACCGCGTAATCCTGCGATGTGCGGCTGAAAATTAAGCCGCTCGCCGACTGTGATGCCCAGGTATCGGTACTGAGTTACATACTGTAGGAATGCTCCTGCAAACGCTACAGAGGGTGGCCTACAAGCGGCCAATCTCCCTTTTAGCAACATCATTGCCGTCTTGCTGGTCGAAATCGAAACTCCGACTTCAGCTCCCCAAGCTCCCACGACGGATATCAGCTCCTTTACACGACGTTCCAGCTCGGCTCTCGACCTTCCCTCGACGAGGACCAACAGATCGTCTGCATACGCACTGAATACGCACAGGGGCTCCAGACGTTGGAGCAGCACATCCATCATAGTGTTCCAAATAAATGGTCCACTGATGGATCCCTGCGGACATCCTCGGGTGACCTCCACGTCAACCTCTCCGAATCTGCTGGTCATCCTTGCTTTTCTGCCACTGAAGAAGCTTCTCCACAAGCTGGCTTCTTGGCATCCCGCGTCGATCAAGCGGCGCATCACAGCGCTCCACTCGACATTGTCGAAGGCACCCTTGAAATCCACGAAAAGACCCAACACGTATACCGCCTGGCTGGCGGCAACGCTGGCCTTTACATGGTGCCAGGCATCCTCAACACAGCGTCCAGGTCGAAAGCCGAATTGCCATCTATTTCCATCCGGAAGCACCTCTTTCATTCGATTCACCATGATCCCCTCTAGCACCTTGCCAAACACTGGCAGAAGGCAGATGCCCCGATAGGAAGTTGGATCGCTCCTTTCCTTATCGGAGCCCTTGAGGAGCGCCACTACTCTCGGGCATTTCCACTCAAGGGGGAAATATCCCTCTGCCACACAGCGAGATAACAACGCTGTTATGTGCTCGGGGATAGCACGCCATACTGCCTTGCAGATACCACCTGTGATGCCGTCCAATCCGGGAGAGCGCCTGCTCTTCAACCGGGCGACGCATACTCCGATCTCGAAGGCTTCGAGAACCGGTGCAGCTCCGCTTGGAATGGCAATGTCGTCACTCGCTGCCGCAACTGGAAAGAAGTTACGGAGGAGGAGACTCGCGCAGTCGTGCCAGGTTACGACCGGCCTGCCATCCTCGCGAAGGCATCCCAGCTCTGTGGACCGCTTTCGTCCTCGGCAAATCCTGTATGCATGCCCCCATGGGTCATCTCGATGGTCTCCAACGAAGTTTCGCCAATGATCCTCCTTCGTCTTCAGGATGAGCTTCTTAAACTCGCGGACCGCCGTCCGCAGATGAGTTGCCAGAAACTGCGCAGTTTCGTTCCCTCCGCGCCTAGCATCCTGGAGCCTCCGCCTAAGTCTCCTGACTTCATGACGTTTTGTACTCAGTTCAGTGGACCACCACTTCACCTTTCCAGCGGCTCGCGACGTTCTACGACCTAGCACCCTGTCGCACGTAGACTGTACGGCAAGGCGTAGCGCAGACACCGAGGAGTCCAACGGCGACATCCTGATGTGCTCCAACGGAAGGTGCTCCCGAATTTCCTCTACCAGTTCAGAGTCGAACAACCGCCAGTTAGCATTCTTGAGGTTCCAGGACGGCACAGGAGCATATGTGCTCTCAACTGTGTCTGGGGAAGGCGTCACCACAACGGTGATAATGTTGTGGTCGCTCATCTCCCACTCGTCCACACTCCAGTCATACGCGGCCCACGCAGACGCTGCTTCGCTAACGATTGTTACGTCAATATCGCTTTGTCCACGGCGATTATCGAACGTGTACACCTCGCTGAATCTGTTGACAACTCCGGCTCGGCTTGCGAGAATCCAATCCTCTAGCTGCTCACCCCGTCTGTAGTTCAGCTGGCCACGATAGCTATCGTAGCGTTTACTGAACCACATCGGAGATACAGCGTTCGCGTCTAGGCAGAGGATGACCGGAGTACTGCTCGCCAGTAGCAGTATGGCATCCATGTACTGGAAATATCCTGTCAACTCAGCATGTGCATGGCAGTACAGTGAGGTCAGGTAAATAGAGCCAAATTTACCCGTGACCCTCACGCATACTCCAGCCTCGGTGATTAGCGACTCGACTGGCAGGCAGATGGCATCTGGATCGTCGATGATGACGGCAGAGTTCCTTCGGTGTCCCTCGAAGATTCGACTACCGAAAATTTTCATCCCGGCTGGGAATCCAATTATTCGGCCATCCAAGTCTGTGTGGGGCTCCTGTAGCAACGCAAAGGGGTGGCCGAAATCGCGCATACGCACACCGACATCGATGCACGCAACGCGACCCCGACCACAATTGGCTTGTATGAAGCTAAACATGGTTAATGATTAGCCGCAAACCTTGCCTCCTTCGCAGCGAACATTGGACAGTCCAACGAGAGCATTAAATGCCCCGATGGCCTTCCATTGAAGCGGCAATTCCGGCAGTCCACCGGATTCTCGCATTTCCAGATTTTGTGACCCTTCTGGCCACATCGGAAACATGTCGCTTCTGTTGCTCCACACTGGGCCACCTTGTGGTCGTAGCCTCCGCATCTGTGGCATACGTGGGTCCTTACGATCCAGCGGAACCTGTAGCTGAACCACTGGATATAGAACCTCTCACGGCCTTCCAGCAAGGACGCAATCGAGTCGTCTACCTCGATGGAGACGTTCACTCTCTTGCCCTCTTGCGCGACCCATGGCTTTGACACCATGTGTACTGCCTTCTTGAAGGACTCTACCGTCATCTGTTTGAAATTGTTCTCATACAGCTGCTGCATGAAGACCTCCGGGGTGAGTTTGGTGTCAACCTCCATCACCTTGAGAGAAGGTCTTGCCGCCTTCTTCTGCTGGACATTCAGTCCAACTTCTGCGAACTTTTTGTTCGCTACCACCCGCTGTATTTCGCCGACCGACGGCGTGCGGATGACAGCGCCACCGCTCCTGAGTTCGCGTACCTCATGTACTCGTACTCCCAGCGTCGGTGCGACCTCCTTCATCACCCGCTCGGCCACTTGCTTGCTAGACACGCTCGGGTCCCGACTCGTGACCACCGCGGACCACGTCTCAGCTGGCTTGCTGATCCGTGGCGCGGCGACCGGCACTCCGGGGACGGGGACAACGGCAGCAGCTCTGGCAGTGACCGCGGGGAAGGCAGCATTGTACGCAGCAATGTGCGTAGCAACAGGGGTGGTGGGCGGCTGTGCAGCAGGCCTGCTCTCTGCCGCCTCCAATAGAGCATTCCTTAGGGTCAGCGATGTGGCCAACTCCTCCAATCGTCTGATGGCAGACGATAACTGCATCGCAGCTAGCGGCTCCATGCCAACCATGGCATTCCTTATGGCTTGCCCTGAGGCGCCAATCTCTGCGAGAATCGCAGACGAGCCACCGGCGACGATTCGCCACGCTCCGCTACGCGGTATCTCGACCTCAGCTGGTCCAGCGGCTGGACTTTCGGCAGCTTCGGGAGTGGCGACGGCGGCAGCCTTGCGCTTGGCTGGCTTCGCGGGCGGGGCGGCGGGGGCGGGCATAGACACGCTGTCCAGGAGCGGCTTCTTCGCGACGGGGGCGACTTGCTCCAACACCGGCGACGAACGTGCCGAGCGAGCCTTCGCCTTGCGGGCCTTCTTCTCGCGCTTTCCGACGACGGCAGTCATCTCTGCGCCCGATTCGTCTATGGTGTCACTACCGGTGACTCCCATAGACTCCGCGGCCGACTCCACGCACGACGCAACGCTGCGGGCGCTTTCAACGGCGCTGGAAGCGCTCATCACGCTGACGGCGCTTCCACTGCGGCTCAACGAACCGTTCATTCCGACGGCTCCGCACAAATAGTTCGTGTCACGCACGAACTATCGGCTCACGCACGAACAATCGGCTCACGCACGAGTCCGATCACGCACGCCGAAAAATGCAATTGGCCCTTTTAGCGAGGGCACACTGTATTTGCACTCTTATCGAGTGTCCACTCTCGTAACTCTGAGCACGTTCGGAGCTCACACACACACTCGCACTGTCACTCACACGTACAGGCACAACTGGTAAACAAGTTACCGTTGGTTAGCGCACTAATCCGACTTGTTTACTACAAAGTGGGCACTTCACCGTTGTTTGAATAGGTGTCTCGATGCCTTTGCACTTTTCTCACTGTTTGTTACTGTTTGTTTTGCGCTCGAAATTCGCAATTACATATCGCGACACACTCACACTCAACCACAGCCTGGTCAACAGAGAATTTTTGCTGTTCTAGAAAGTTCACGAAACTTCCTTCCTGCACGCAGCAGTTTCAGCACTTGTTTTCTTGGTTTCAATTAATTATTAAACAATTAATAATTAATTAGTTCACGAAACTTCAAATTTACAGTAAATACTATAATTAACAAAATTTTTTTTTCAACTTTTTCACTCCACAAATGTTCTCACTACGAGCAGCTTATACGACCGAACTCAACCACAGTCCAAATGAGACTGAGTAGATAGGGACATGAAGTCGAGCTTATTTAACGTGGCGTGTACCCATTAATAGGGTTTACAACCACGGTACTCTAATATGCCACATATGTGACACATAGTACAGCGGGTCAAAACAATGCGTCAACCAACGCCCTTCAGAGATGCTGCTATTGCAGCATCTCGTCGGTGCCTATTGAATGCCATGCTGCCGGACATGACATTCCCCCTGGGTAAGGAGCGAGGCCCATCTAAAACCTCTGCTGGTCTTTGGGTACAGCACCCGGTTGTATAACGCAACTCCACGCTGAGTCAATGACTCTCCCCGCGTTTGGGTATCAAACCACAACCACTACGATCTCCCACAAGGGGGCCAACCACTAGTTGGGCTAGCCTTGGGCCACTAGCCCATCCCGTAGTACCGAATCACAGCTTCGGTCGGCTGTTCGCAGTCGGAGACTACTAGCCATATGTGTCCTAGGCAACACGGAATGGATCGTCCTTGACTCCCCCCTCATGGGGTTTGTCTACCAGATTTGCAGCTTTGGCGGGCTGTTCGCAGTCGGAGACTACTAGCCATTTTAGTTCAACACGAACTGGGAATGGATCATCCTCGACTCCCCCCTCATGGGGTTCGTCTACCAGATTTGCAGCTTTGGCGGGCTGTTCGCAGTCGGAGACTACTAGCCATTTTAGTTCAACACGAACTGGGAATGGATCATCCTCGACTCCCCCCTCATGGGGTTCGTCTACCAGATTTGCAGCTTTGGTGGGCTGTTCGCAGTCAGAGACTACTAGCCATTTTAGTTCAACACGAACTGGGAATGGATCATCCTCGACTCCCCCTCATGGGGTTCGTCTACCAGATTTGCAGCTTTGGCGGGCTGTTCGCAGTCGAGACTACTAGCCATTTTAGTTCATGAACTGGGAATGGATCATCCTCAACTCCCCCTCATGGGGTTCGTCTACCAGATTTGCAGCTTTGGTGGGCTGTTCGCAGTCAGAGACTACTAGCCATTTTTGTTCACCTGAACAAGGAATGGATCATCCCCGATTCACCCCGGTGGGGGTTCATCTGCCAGATTAAAGCGCTCTGATACGGCTTTGCAGTGTGTGTGAGGTACTGCTACCAGTTTTGGCCCGTCCGACCCGGCACTGGTTGATCCTGTGTCATACTTCGCCGCCTTTTGAACGCCGCTCGCGCAAACAATTCCAACATCTGGAGCTGCTCCGGTGTGTCCAGGACCCGGGAAAAGTCCCAACGGGTATCCTCCCTCCTGACACCAAGTCCGTCGAGGTCTCGCAAATCTGTGTAGAGTGGGCAAGCCACTAGCACGTGCTGCCAGTCTTCGCATTGCGCACCACATTGACATGTGGGCGTTCGGCTTAGACTTTTCTCATACAGAAATGCGTTCAGCGATCCATGGCCAGTCAGCAAGAATCCAGCGTGAAGTCCAAAACCAAGGTCCTTCCGGCTGAAGACGAAGCATGCGTCCGGGATAAACTCATGAGTCGGTCGACCGCACTCATCGTCATCCCACCTGCGTTGCCACTCGCAGCACATACGTTCGTCCAGCATCGCCTTCATCTGACTCAGGTCCAGATTTGCTACATCCAGACCGAACAGCCAATCGCCTTCCTCCAACGGGTGGGAATGCTTCACCTTGTACCTAATTGCCAGTTGCTTGGCAACCAGGTCCAATGGGGGGGCTCCAGCAAGCACCTGCAGTGCCACAGTGGACACTGTACGGCATACCGGCAGGCATCCTAAGAGCATGACTCTCTGGCAAGAGCAGAGGTGCCTCCTGGCAGCCATCGTACTCTTAACCGCGGAATACCACACTGAGGCACCAAATAGCGCACAAGGCACCATGAGTCCAGCATAAACAGTGCGTCTGGATCGGGTACTGAGACCCCAGTCGACCCTCAGAACGCGACTGAGTGCACCACTGACTCCAGCCAACTTACCGCGTAATCCTGCGATGTGCGGCTGAAAATTAAGCCGCTCGCCGACTGTGATGCCCAGGTATCGGTACTGAGTTACATACTGTAGGAATGCTCCTGCAAACGCTACAGAGGGTGGCCTACAAGCGGCCAATCTCCCTTTTAGCAACATCATTGCCGTCTTGCTGGTCGAAATCGAAACTCCGACTTCAGCTCCCCAAGCTCCCACGACGGATATCAGCTCCTTTACACGACGTTCCAGCTCGGCTCTCGACCTTCCCTCGACGAGGACCAACAGATCGTCTGCATACGCACTGAATACGCACAGGGGCTCCAGACGTTGGAGCAGCACATCCATCATAGTGTTCCAAATAAATGGTCCACTGATGGATCCCTGCGGACATCCTCGGGTGACCTCCACGTCAACCTCTCCGAATCTGCTGGTCATCCTTGCTTTTCTGCCACTGAAGAAGCTTCTCCACAAGCTGGCTTCTTGGCATCCCGCGTCGATCAAGCGGCGCATCACAGCGCTCCACTCGACATTGTCGAAGGCACCCTTGAAATCCACGAAAAGACCCAACACGTATACCGCCTGGCTGGCGGCAACGCTGGCCTTTACATGGTGCCAGGCATCCTCAACACAGCGTCCAGGTCGAAAGCCGAATTGCCATCTATTTCCATCCGGAAGCACCTCTTTCATTCGATTCACCATGATCCCCTCTAGCACCTTGCCAAACACTGGCAGAAGGCAGATGCCCCGATAGGAAGTTGGATCGCTCCTTTCCTTATCGGAGCCCTTGAGGAGCGCCACTACTCTCGGGCATTTCCACTCAAGGGGGAAATATCCCTCTGCCACACAGCGAGATAACAACGCTGTTATGTGCTCGGGGATAGCACGCCATACTGCCTTGCAGATACCACCTGTGATGCCGTCCAATCCGGGAGAGCGCCTGCTCTTCAACCGGGCGACGCATACTCCGATCTCGAAGGCTTCGAGAACCGGTGCAGCTCCGCTTGGAATGGCAATGTCGTCACTCGCTGCCGCAACTGGAAAGAAGTTACGGAGGAGGAGACTCGCGCAGTCGTGCCAGGTTACGACCGGCCTGCCATCCTCGCGAAGGCATCCCAGCTCTGTGGACCGCTTTCGTCCTCGGCAAATCCTGTATGCATGCCCCCATGGGTCATCTCGATGGTCTCCAACGAAGTTTCGCCAATGATCCTCCTTCGTCTTCAGGATGAGCTTCTTAAACTCGCGGACCGCCGTCCGCAGATGAGTTGCCAGAAACTGCGCAGTTTCGTTCCCTCCGCGCCTAGCATCCTGGAGCCTCCGCCTAAGTCTCCTGACTTCATGACGTTTTGTACTCAGTTCAGTGGACCACCACTTCACCTTTCCAGCGGCTCGCGACGTTCTACGACCTAGCACCCTGTCGCACGTAGACTGTACGGCAAGGCGTAGCGCAGACACCGAGGAGTCCAACGGCGACATCCTGATGTGCTCCAACGGAAGGTGCTCCCGAATTTCCTCTACCAGTTCAGAGTCGAACAACCGCCAGTTAGCATTCTTGAGGTTCCAGGACGGCACAGGAGCATATGTGCTCTCAACTGTGTCTGGGGAAGGCGTCACCACAACGGTGATAATGTTGTGGTCGCTCATCTCCCACTCGTCCACACTCCAGTCATACGCGGCCCACGCAGACGCTGCTTCGCTAACGATTGTTACGTCAATATCGCTTTGTCCACGGCGATTATCGAACGTGTACACCTCGCTGAATCTGTTGACAACTCCGGCTCGGCTTGCGAGAATCCAATCCTCTAGCTGCTCACCCCGTCTGTAGTTCAGCTGGCCACGATAGCTATCGTAGCGTTTACTGAACCACATCGGAGATACAGCGTTCGCGTCTAGGCAGAGGATGACCGGAGTACTGCTCGCCAGTAGCAGTATGGCATCCATGTACTGGAAATATCCTGTCAACTCAGCATGTGCATGGCAGTACAGTGAGGTCAGGTAAATAGAGCCAAATTTACCCGTGACCCTCACGCATACTCCAGCCTCGGTGATTAGCGACTCGACTGGCAGGCAGATGGCATCTGGATCGTCGATGATGACGGCAGAGTTCCTTCGGTGTCCCTCGAAGATTCGACTACCGAAAATTTTCATCCCGGCTGGGAATCCAATTATTCGGCCATCCAAGTCTGTGTGGGGCTCCTGTAGCAACGCAAAGGGGTGGCCGAAATCGCGCATACGCACACCGACATCGATGCACGCAACGCGACCCCGACCACAATTGGCTTGTATGAAGCTAAACATGGTTAATGATTAGCCGCAAACCTTGCCTCCTTCGCAGCGAACATTGGACAGTCCAACGAGAGCATTAAATGCCCCGATGGCCTTCCATTGAAGCGGCAATTCCGGCAGTCCACCGGATTCTCGCATTTCCAGATTTTGTGACCCTTCTGGCCACATCGGAAACATGTCGCTTCTGTTGCTCCACACTGGGCCACCTTGTGGTCGTAGCCTCCGCATCTGTGGCATACGTGGGTCCTTACGATCCAGCGGAACCTGTAGCTGAACCACTGGATATAGAACCTCTCACGGCCTTCCAGCAAGGACGCAATCGAGTCGTCTACCTCGATGGAGACGTTCACTCTCTTGCCCTCTTGCGCGACCCATGGCTTTGACACCATGTGTACTGCCTTCTTGAAGGACTCTACCGTCATCTGTTTGAAATTGTTCTCATACAGCTGCTGCATGAAGACCTCCGGGGTGAGTTTGGTGTCAACCTCCATCACCTTGAGAGAAGGTCTTGCCGCCTTCTTCTGCTGGACATTCAGTCCAACTTCTGCGAACTTTTTGTTCGCTACCACCCGCTGTATTTCGCCGACCGACGGCGTGCGGATGACAGCGCCACCGCTCCTGAGTTCGCGTACCTCATGTACTCGTACTCCCAGCGTCGGTGCGACCTCCTTCATCACCCGCTCGGCCACTTGCTTGCTAGACACGCTCGGGTCCCGACTCGTGACCACCGCGGACCACGTCTCAGCTGGCTTGCTGATCCGTGGCGCGGCGACCGGCACTCCGGGGACGGGGACAACGGCAGCAGCTCTGGCAGTGACCGCGGGGAAGGCAGCATTGTACGCAGCAATGTGCGTAGCAACAGGGGTGGTGGGCGGCTGTGCAGCAGGCCTGCTCTCTGCCGCCTCCAATAGAGCATTCCTTAGGGTCAGCGATGTGGCCAACTCCTCCAATCGTCTGATGGCAGACGATAACTGCATCGCAGCTAGCGGCTCCATGCCAACCATGGCATTCCTTATGGCTTGCCCTGAGGCGCCAATCTCTGCGAGAATCGCAGACGAGCCACCGGCGACGATTCGCCACGCTCCGCTACGCGGTATCTCGACCTCAGCTGGTCCAGCGGCTGGACTTTCGGCAGCTTCGGGAGTGGCGACGGCGGCAGCCTTGCGCTTGGCTGGCTTCGCGGGCGGGGCGGCGGGGGCGGGCATAGACACGCTGTCCAGGAGCGGCTTCTTCGCGACGGGGGCGACTTGCTCCAACACCGGCGACGAACGTGCCGAGCGAGCCTTCGCCTTGCGGGCCTTCTTCTCGCGCTTTCCGACGACGGCAGTCATCTCTGCGCCCGATTCGTCTATGGTGTCACTACCGGTGACTCCCATAGACTCCGCGGCCGACTCCACGCACGACGCAACGCTGCGGGCGCTTTCAACGGCGCTGGAAGCGCTCATCACGCTGACGGCGCTTCCACTGCGGCTCAACGAACCGTTCATTCCGACGGCTCCGCACAAATAGTTCGTGTCACGAAAAATTATTTCGTGTCACGCACGAACTATCGGCTCACGCACGAACAATCGGCTCACGCACGAGTCCGATCACGCACGCCGAAAAATGCAATTGGCCCTTTTAGCGAGGGCACACTGTATTTGCACTCTTATCGAGTGTCCACTGTACTCGAGCACGTGCTCACACACACACTCGCACTGTCACTCACACGTACAGGCACAACTGGTAAACAAGTTACCGTTGGTTAGCGCACTAATCCACTTGTTTACTACAAAGTGGGCACTTCACCGTTTTAATCGGTGTTTCTGTTTTGCACTTTTCTCACTGTTTGTTACTGTTTGTTTTGCGTTCGAAATTCGCAATTTATATCACCGCGACACAACCGCACTCAACCACAGTCCAAATACGACTGAGTAGATAGGGACATGAAGTCGAGCTTATTTAACGTGGCGTGTACCCATTAATAGGGTTTACAACCACGGTACTCTAATATGCCACATATGTGACATATAGTACAGCGGGTCAAAACAATGCGTCAACCAACGCCCTTCAGAGATGCTGCTATTGCAGCATCTCGTCGGTGCCTATTGAATGCCATGCTGCCGGACATGACATTCCCCCTGGGTAAGGAGCGAGGCCCATCTAAAACCTCTGCTGGTCTTTGGGTACAGCACCCGGTTGTATAACGCAACTCCACGCTGAGTCAATGACTCTCCCCGCGTTTGGGTATCAAACCACAACCACTACGATCTCCCACAAGGGGGCCAACCACTAGTTGGGCTAGCCTTGGGCCACTAGCCCATCCCGTAGTACCGAATCACAGCTTCGGTCGGCTGTTCGCAGTCGGAGACTACTAGCCATATGTGTCCTAGGCAACACGGAATGGATCGTCCTTGACTCCCCCTCATGGGGTTCGTCTGCCAGATTTGCAGCTTTGGGGTTGGAGCTACTAGCCATTTTATGGGAATGGATCTCCTCGACTCCCCCTCATGGGGTTCGTCTACCAGATTTGCAGCTTTGGCGGGCTGTTCGCAGTCGGAGACTACTAGCCATTTTAGTTCAACACGAACTGGGAATGGATCATCCTCGACTCCCCCTCATGGGGTTCGTCTACCAGATTTGCAGCTTTGGCGGGCTGTTCGCAGTCAGAGACTACTAGCCATTTTAGTTTAACACGAAGTGGGAATGGATCATCCTCGACTCCCCCTCATGGGGTTCGTCTACCAGATTTGCAGCTTTGGCGGGCTGTTCGCAGTCAGAGACTACTAGCCATTTTAGTTCAACACGAACTGGGAATGGATCATCCTCAACTCCCCCTCATGGGGTTCGTCTACCAGATTTGCAGCTTTGGCGGGCTGTTCGCAGTCAGAGACTACTAGCCATTTTAGTTCAACACGAACTGGGAATGGATCATCCTCAACTCCCCCCTCATGGGGTTCGTCTACCAGATTTGCAGCTTTGGCGGGCTGTTCGCAGTCAGAGACTACTAGCCATTTTTGTTCACCTGAACAAGGAATGGATCATCCCCGAGTCACCCCGGTGGGGGTTCATCTGCCAGATTAAAGCGCTCTGATACGGCTTTGCAGTGTGTGTGAGGTACTGCTACCAGTTTTGGCCCGTCCGACCCGGCACTGGTTGATCCTGTGTCATACTTCGCCGCCTTTTAAACGCCGCTCGCGCAAACAATTCCAACATCTGGAGCTGCTCCGGTGTGTCCAGGACCCGGGAAAAGTCCCAACGGGTATCCTCCCTCCTGACACCAAGTCCATCGAGGTCTCGCAAATCTGTGTAGAGTGGGCAAGCCACTAGCACGTGCTGCCAGTCTTCGCATTGCGCACCACATTGACATGTGGGCGTTCGGCTTAGACTTTTCTCATACAGAAATGCGTTCAGCGATCCATGGCCAGTCAGCAAGAATCCAGCGTGAAGTCCAAAACCAAGGTCCTTCCGGCTGAAGACGAAGCATGCGTCCGGGATAAACTCATGAGTCGGTCGACCGCACTCATCGTCATCCCACCTGCGTTGCCACTCGCAGCACATACGTTCGTCCAGCATCGCCTTCATCTGACTCAGATCCAGATTTGCTACATCCAGACCGAACAGCCAATCGCCTTCCTCCAACGGGTGGGAATGCTTCACCTTGTACCTAATTGCCAGTTGCTTGGCAACCAGGTCCAATGGGGGGGCTCCAGCAAGCACCTGCAGTGCCACAGTGGACACTGTACGGCATACCGGCAGGCATCCTAAGAGCATGACTCTCTGGCAAGAGCAGAGGTGCCTCCTGGCGACCATCGTACTCTTAACCGCGGAATACCACACTGAGGCACCAAATAGCGCACAAGGCACCATGAGTCCAGCATAAACAGTGCGTCTGGATCGGGTACTGAGACCCCAGTCGACCCTCAGAACGCGACTGAGTGCACCACTGACTCCAGCCAACTTACCGCGTAATCCTGCGATGTGCGGCTGAAAATTAAGCCGCTCGCCGACTGTGATGCCCAGGTATCGGTACTGAGTTACATACTGTAGGAATGCTCCTGCAAACGCTACAGAGGGTGGCCTACAAGCGGCCAATCTCCCTTTTAGCAACATCATTGCCGTCTTGCTGGTCGAAATCGAAACTCCGACTTCAGCTCCCCAAGCTCCCACGACGGACATCAGCTCCTTTACACGACGTTCCAGCTCGGCTCTCGACCTTCCCTCGACGAGGACCAACAGATCGTCTGCATACGCACTGAATACGCACAGGGGCTCCAGACGTTGGAGCAGCACATCCATCATAGTGTTCCAAATAAATGGTCCACTGATGGATCCCTGCGGACATCCTCGGGTGACCTCCACGTCAACCTCTCCGAATCTGCTGGTCATCCTTGCTTTTCTGCCACTGAAGAAGCTTCTCCACAAGCTGGCTTCTTGGCATCCCGCGTCGATCAAGCGGCGCATCACAGCGCTCCACTCGACATTGTCGAAGGCACCCTTGAAATCCACGAAAAGACCCAACACGTATACCGCCTGGCTGGCGGCAACGCTGGCCTTTACATGGTGCCAGGCATCCTCAACACAGCGTCCAGGTCGAAAGCCGAATTGCCATCTATTTCCATCCGGAAGCACCTCTTTCATGCGATTCACCATGATCCCCTCTAGCACCTTGCCAAACACTGGCAGAAGGCAGATGCCCCGATAGGAAGTTGGATCGCTCCTTTCCTTGTCGGAGCCCTTGAGGAGCGCCACTACTCTCGGGCATTTCCACTCAAGGGGGAAATATCCCTCTGCCACACAGCGAGATAACAACGCTGTTATGTGCTCGGGGATAGCACGCCATACTGCCTTGCAGATACCACCTGTGATGCCGTCCAATCCGGGAGAGCGCCTGCTCTTCAACCGGGCGACGCATACTCCGATCTCGAAGGCTTCGAGAACCGGTGCAGCTCCGCTTGGAATGGCAATGTCGTCACTCGCTGCCGCAACTGGAAAGAAGTTACGGAGGAGGAGACTCGCGCAGTCGTGCCAGGTTACGACCGGCCTGCCATCCTCGCGAAGGCATCCCAGCTCTGTGGACCGCTTTCGTCCTCGGCAAATCCTGTATGCATGCCCCCATGGGTCATCTCGATGGTCTCCAACGAAGTTTCGCCAATGATCCTCCTTCGTCTTCAGGATGAGCTTCTTAAACTCGCGGACCGCCGTCCGCAGATGAGTTGCCAGAAACTGCGCAGTTTCGTTCCCTCCGCGCCTAGCATCCTGGAGCCTCCGCCTAAGTCTCCTGACTTCATGACGTTTTGTACTCAGTTCAGTGGACCACCACTTCACCTTTCCAGCGGCTCGCGACGTTCTACGACCTAGCACCCTGTCGCACGTAGACTGTACGGCAAGGCGTAGCGCAGACACCGAGGAGTCCAACGGCGACATCCTGATGTGCTCCAACGGAAGGTGCTCCCGAATTTCCTCTACCAGTTCAGAGTCGAACAACCGCCAGTTAGCATTCTTGAGCTTCCAGGACGGCACAGGAGCATATGTGCTCTCAACTGTGTCTGGGGAAGGCGTCACCACAACGGTGATAATGTTGTGGTCGCTCATCTCCCACTCGTCCACACTCCAGTCATACGCGGCCCACGCAGACGCTGCTTCGCTAACGATTGTTACGTCAATATCGCTTTGTCCACGGCGATTATCGAACGTGTACACCTCGCTGAATCTGTTGACAACTCCGGCTCGGCTTGCGAGAATCCAATCCTCTAGCTGCTCACCCCGTCTGTAGTTCAGCTGGCCACGATAGCTATCGTAGCGTTTACTGAACCACATCGGAGATACAGCGTTCGCGTCTAGGCAGAGGATGACCGGAGTACTGCTCGCCAGTAGCAGTATGGCATCCATGTACTGGAAATATCCTGTCAACTCAGCATGTGCATGGCAGTACAGTGAGGTCAGGTAAATAGAGCCAAATTTACCCGTGACCCTCACGCATACTCCAGCCTCGGTGATTAGCGACTCGACTGGCAGGCAGATGGCATCTGGATCGTCGATGATGACGGCAGAGTTCCTTCGGTGTCCCTCGAAGATTCGACTACCGAAAATTTTCATCCCGGCTGGGAATCCAATTATTCGGCCATCCAAGTCTGTGTGGGGCTCCTGTAGCAACGCAAAGGGGTGGCCGAAATCGCGCATACGCACACCGACATCGATGCACGCAACGCGACCCCGACCACAATTGGCTTGTATGAAGCTAAACATGGTTAATGATTAGCCGCAAACCTTGCCTCCTTCGCAGCGAACATTGGACAGTCCAACGAGAGCATTAAATGCCCCGATGGCCTTCCATTGAAGCGGCAATTCCGGCAGTCCACCGGATTCTCGCATTTCCAGATTTTGTGACCCTTCTGGCCACATCGGAAACATGTCGCTTCTGTTGCTCCACACTGGGCCACCTTGTGGTCGTAGCCTCCGCATCTGTGGCATACGTGGGTCCTTACGATCCAGCGGAACCTGTAGCTGAACCACTGGATATAGAACCTCTCACGGCCTTCCAGCAAGGACGCAATCGAGTCGTCTACCTCGATGGAGACGTTCACTCTCTTGCCCTCTTGCGCGACCCATGGCTTTGACACCATGTGTACTGCCTTCTTGAAGGACTCTACCGTCATCTGTTTGAAATTGTTCTCATACAGCTGCTGCATGAAGACCTCCGGGGTGAGTTTGGTGTCAACCTCCATCACCTTGAGAGAAGGTCTTGCCGCCTTCTTCTGCTGGACATTCAGTCCAACTTCTGCGAACTTTTTGTTCGCTACCACCCGCTGTATTTCGCCGACCGACGGCGTGCGGATGACAGCGCCACCGCTCCTGAGTTCGCGTACCTCATGTACTCGTACTCCCAGCGTCGGTGCGACCTCCTTCATCACCCGCTCGGCCACTTGCTTGCTAGACACGCTCGGGTCCCGACTCGTGACCACCGCGGACCACGTCTCAGCTGGCTTGCTGATCCGTGGCGCGGCGACCGGCACTCCGGGGACGGGGACAACGGCAGCAGCTCTGGCAGTGACCGCGGGGAAGGCAGCATTGTACGCAGCAATGTGCGTAGCAACAGGGGTGGTGGGCGGCTGTGCAGCAGGCCTGCTCTCTGCCGCCTCCAATAGAGCATTCCTTAGGGTCAGCGATGTGGCCAACTCCTCCAATCGTCTGATGGCAGACGATAACTGCATCGCAGCTAGCGGCTCCATGCCAACCATGGCATTCCTTATGGCTTGCCCTGAGGCGCCAATCTCTGCGAGAATCGCAGACGAGCCACCGGCGACGATTCGCCACGCTCCGCTACGCGGTATCTCGACCTCAGCTGGTCCAGCGGCTGGACTTTCGGCAGCTTCGGGAGTGGCGACGGCGGCAGCCTTGCGCTTGGCTGGCTTCGCGGGCGGGGCGGCGGGGGGCGGGCATAGACACGCTGTCCAGGAGCGGCTTCTTCGCGACGGGGGCGACTTGCTCCAACACCGGCGACGAACGTGCCGAGCGAGCCTTCGCCTTGCGGGCCTTCTTCTCGCGCTTTCCGACGACGGCAGTCATCTCTGCGCCCGATTCGTCTATGGTGTCACTACCGGTGACTCCCATAGACTCCGCGGCCGACTCCACGCACGACGCAACGCTGCGGGCGCTTTCAACGGCGCTGGAAGCGCTCATCACGCTGACGGCGCTTCCACTGCGGCTCAACGAACCGTTCATTCCGACGGCTCCGCACAAATAGTTCGTGTCACGCACGAACTATCGGCTCACGCACGAACAATCGGCTCACGCACGAGTCCGATCACGCACGCCGAAAAATGCAATTGGCCCTTTTAGCGAGGGCACACTGTATTTGCACTCTTATCGAGTGTCCACTGTACTCGAGCACGTGCTCACACACACACTCGCACTGTCACTCACACGTACAGGCACAACTGGTAAACAAGTTACCGTTGGTTAGCGCACTAATCCACTTGTTTACTACAAAGTGGGCACTTCACCGTTTCAATCGGTGTCTCTGTTTTGCACTTTTCTCCTTTTTTACTGTTTGTTTTGCGTTCGAAATTCGCAATTTATACTACCGCGACACAACCGCACTCAACCACAGTCCAAATACGACTGAGTAGATAGGGACATGAAGTCGAGTTTATTTAACGTGGCGTGTACCCATTAATAGGGTTTACAACCACGGTACTCTAATATGCCACATATGTGACATATAGTACAGCGGGTCAAAATAATGCGTCAACCAACGCCCTTCAGAGATGCTGCTATTGCAGCATCTCGACTCGGGCCTATTGAATGCCATGCTGCCGGACATGACATTCCCCCTGGGTAAGGAGCGAGGCCCATCTAAAAACTCCCTGCTGGTCTTTGGGTACAGCACCCGGTTGTATCACGCAAGTCCATCGAGTCTGAGTCAATGACTCTCCCCGCGTTTGGGTAGCAAGCCACAAGCACGTGCTGCCAGTCTTCGCACATGCCCACCACATTGACATGTGGGCGTTCGGCTTAGACTTTTCTCATACAGAAATGCGTTCAGCGATCCATGGCCAGTCAGCAAGAATCCAGCGTGAAATCCAAAACCAAGGTCCTTCCGGCTGAAGACGAAGCATGCGTCCGGGATAAACTCATGAGTCGGTCGACCGCACTCATCGTCATCCCACCTGCGTTGCCAATCGCAGCACATACGTCCGTCCAGCATCGCCTTCATCTGACTCAGATCCAGATTTGCTACATCCAGACCGAACAGCCAATCGCCTTCCTCCAACGGGTGGGAATTTTCACCTTGTACCTAATTGCCATTTGCTTGGCAACCAGGTCCAATGGGGGGCTCCAGCAAGCACCTGCAGTGCCACAGTGGACACTGTACGGCATACCGGCAGGCATCCTAAGAGCATGACTTTCTGGCAAGAGCAGAGGTGCCTCCTGGCGACCATCGTACTCTTAACCGCGGAATACCACACTGACACAATCTCCCTTTTAGTAACATCATTGCCGTCTTGCCGGTCGAAACCGAAACTCCGACTTCAGCTCCCCAAGCTCCCACGACGGACATCAGCTCCTTTACACAACGTTCCAGCTCGGCTCTCGACCTTCCCTCGACGAGGATCAACAGATGGTCTGCATACGCACTGAATACGCACAGGGGCTCCAGACGTTGGAGCAGCACATCCATCATAGTGTTCCAAATAAATGGTCCACTGATGGGTCCCTGCGGACATCCTCGGGTGACCTCCACGTCAACCTCTCCGAATCTGCTGGTCATCCTTGCTTTTCTGCCACTGAAGAAGCTTCTCCACAAGCTGGCTTCTTGGCATCCCGCGTCGATCAAGCGGCGCATCACAGCGCTCCACTCGACATTGTCGAAGGCACCCTTGAAATCCACGAAAAGACCCAACACGTATACCGCCTGGCTGGCGGCAACGCTGGCCTTTACATGGTGCCAGGCATCCTCAACACAGCGTCCAGGTCGAAAGCCGAATTGCCATCTATTTCCATCCGGAAGCACCTCTTTCATGCGATTCACCATGATCCCCTCTAGCACCTTGCCAAACACTGGCAGAAGGCAGATGCCCCGATAGGAAGTTGGATCGCTCCTTTCCTTGTCGGAGCCCTTGAGGAGCGCCACTACTCTCGGGCATTTCCACTCAAGGGGAAATATCCCTCTGCCACACAGCGAGATAACAACGCTGTTATGTGCTCGGGGATAGCACGCCATACTGCCTTGCAGATACCACCTGTGATGCCGTCCAATCCGGGAGAGCGCCTGCTCTTCAACCGGGCGACGCATACTCCGATCTCGAAGGCTTCGAGAACCGGTGCAGCTCCGCTTGGAATGGCAATGTCGTCACTCGCTGCCGCAACTGGAAAGAAGTTACGGAGGAGGAGACTCGCGCAGTCGTGCCAGGTTACGACCGGCCTGCCATCCTCGCGAAGGCATCCCAACTCTGTGGACCGCTTTCGTCCTCGGCAAATCCTGTACGCATGCCCCCATGGGTCATCTCGATGGTCTCCAACGAAGTTCCGCCAATGATCCTCCTTCGTCTTCAGGATGAGCTTCTTAAACTCGCGGACCGCCGTCCGCAGATGAGTTGCCAGAAACTGCGCAGTTTCGTTCCCTCTGCGCCTAGCATCCTGGAGCCTCCGCCTAAGTCTCCTGACTTCATGACGTTTTGTACTCAGTTCAGTGGACCACCACTTCACCTTTCCAGCGGCTCGCGACGTTCTACGACCTAGCACCCTGTCGCACGTAGACTGTACGGCAAGGCGTAGCGCAGACACCGAGGAGTCCAACGGCGACATCCTGATGTGCTCCAACGGAAGGTGCTCCCGAATTTCCTCTACCAGTTCAGAGTCGAACAACCGCCAGTTAGCATTCCTGAGCTTCCAGGACGGCACAGGAGCATATGTGCTCTCAACTGTGTCTGGGGAAGGCGTCACCACAACGGTGATAATGTTGTGGTCGCTCATCTCCCACTCGTCCACACTCCAGTCATACGCGGCCCACGCAGACGCTGCTTCGCTAACGATTGTTACGTCAATATCGCTTTGTCCACGGCGATTATCGAACGTGTACACCTCGCTGAATCTGTTGACGACTCCGGCTCGGCTTGCGAGAATCCAATCCTCTAGCTGCTCACCCCGTCTGTAGTTCAGCTGGCCACGAAAGCTATCGTAGCGTTTACTGAACCACATCGGAGATACAGCGTTCGCATCTAGGCAGAGGATGACCGGAGTACTGCTCGCCAGTAGCAGTATGGCATCCATGTACTGGAAATATCCTGTCAACTCAGCATGTGCATGGCAGTACAGTGAGGTCAGGTAAATAGAGCCAAATTTACCCGTGACCCTCACGCATACTCCAGCCTCGGTGATTAGCGACTCGACCGGCAGGCAGATGGCATCTGGATCGTCGATGATGACGGCAGAGTTCCTTCGGTGTCCCTCGAAGATTCGACTACCGAAAAATTTTCATCCCGGCTGGGAATCCAATTATTCGGCCATCCAAGTCTGTGTGGGGCTCCTGTAGCAACGCAAAGGGGTGGCCGAAATCGCGCATACGCACACCGACATCGATGCACGCAACGCGACCCCGACCACAATTGGCTTGGATGAAGCTAAACATGGTTAATGATTAGCCGCAAACCTTGCCTCCTTCGCAGCGAACATTGGACAGTCCAACGAGAGCATTAAATGCCCCGATGGCCTTCCATTGAAGCGGCAATTCCGGCAGTCCACCGGATTCTCGCATTTCCAGATTTTGTGACCCTTCTGGCCACATCGGAAACATGTCGCTTCTGTTGCTCCACACTGGGCCACCTTGTGGTCGTAGCCTCCGCATCTGTGGCATACGTGGGTCCTTACGATCCAGCGGAACCTGTAGCTGAACCACTGGATGTAGAACCTCTCACGGCCTTCCAGCAAGGACGCAATCGAGTCGTCTACCTCGATGGAGACGTTCACTCTCTTGCCCTCTTGCGCGACCCATGGCTTTGACACCATGTGTACTGCCTTCTTGAAGGACTCTACCGTCATCTGCTTGAAATTGTTTTCATACAGCTGCTGCATGAAGACCTCCGGGGTGAGTTTGGTGTCAACCTCCATCACCTTGAGAGAAGGTCTTGCCGCCTTCTTCTGCTGGACATTCAGTCCAACTTCTGCGAACTTTTTGTTCGCTACCACCCGCTGTATTTCGCCGACCGACGGCGTGCGAATGACAGCGCCACCGCTCCTGAGTTCGCGTACCTCATGTACACGTACTCCCAGCGTCGGTGCGACCTCCTTCATCACCCGCTCGGCCACTTGCTTGCTAGACACGTTCGGGTCCCGACTCGTGACCACCGCGGACCACGTCTCAGCTGGCTTGCTGATCCGTGGCGCGGCGACCGGCACTCCGGGGACGGGGACAACGGCAGCAGCTCTGGCGGTGACCGCGGGGAAGGCAGCATTGTACGCAGCAATGTGCGTAGCAACAGGGGTGGTGGGCGGCTGTGCAGCAGGCCTGCTCTCTGCCGCCTCCAATAGAGCATTCCTTAGGGTCAGCGATGTGGCCAACTCCTCCAACGTCTGATGGCAGACGATAACTGCATCGCAGCCAGCGGCTCCATGCCAACCATGGCATTCCGAATGGCTTGCCCTGAGGCGCCAATCTCTGCGAGAATCGCAGACGAGCCACCGGCGACGATTCGCCACGCTCCGCTACGCGGTATCTCAACCTCAGCTGGTCCAGCGGCTGGACTTTCGACAGCTTCGGGAGTGGCAACGGCGGCAGCCTTGCGCTTGGCTGGCTTCGCGGGCGGGACGGCGGGGGCGGGCATGGACACGCTGTCCAAGAGCGGCTTCTTCGCGACGGGGGCGACTTGCTCCAACACCGGCGACGAACGTGCCGAGCGAGCCTTCGCCTTGCGGGCCTTCTTCTCGCGCTTTCCGACGACGGCAGTCATCTCTGCGACCGATTCGTTTATGGTGTCACTACCGATGACTCCCATGGACTCCGCGGCCGACTCCACGCACGACGCAGCTCTGCGGGCGCTCTTAACGGCTCTGGAAGCGCTCATCACACTGACGGCGCTTCCACTGCGGCTCCACGAACCGTTCATACCGACGGCTCCGCACGAATAGTTCGTGTCACGAAAAATTCGAATAAATTTTGTCTATCGGCTCACGCACGAACTATCGGCTCACGCACGAGTCCGATCGCGCACGCCGAAAAATGCACTTGGCCCTTTTAGCGAGGGCACACTGTATTTGCACTCTTCTCGAGTGTCCACTGTACTAGAGCACGTGCTCACACACACACTCGCACTGTCACTCACACGTACAGGCACAACTGGTAAATAAGTTACCGTTGGTTAGCGCACTAATCCACTTGTTTACTACAAAGTGGGCACTTCACCGTCTCAATCGGTGTTTCTGTTTTGCATTTTTCTCACTGTTTGTTTTGTGTTCGAAATTCGCAATTTTGACACTACCGCGACACAACCGCACTCAACCACAGTCAACACACGACTGAGTAGATAGGGACATGAAGTCGAGTTTATTAATTGAACGTGGCGTGTATTCTTAAATGGGTTTACAACCACTGTACTCTAATATGCCACATATATGCCGCTGTTCTATAGGTCAAAATAATGCGTCAACCAACGCCCTTCAGACATGCTGCTATTGCAGCATCTCGTCGGGGACCTATTGAATGCTATGGAATTCTATGCTGCCGTCGTCTACCAGATTGCAGCTTTGGCGGGCTGTTCGCAGTCAGAGACTACTAGCCATCTTAAATTAACACGAACATGGAATGGATCATCCTCAACTCCCCCTCATGGGGTTCGTCTACCAGATTTGCAGCTTTGGCGGGCTGTTCGGAATTCGCAGTGTTCCAAATAAATGGTCCACTGATGGATCCCTGGACACCCTGGACATCCTCGCGTGACCTCCACGTCAACCTCTCCGAATCTGCTGGTCATCATTGCCGTTTTGCCTCTGAAGAAGCTTCTCCACAAGCTGGCTTCTTGGCATCCCGCGTCGATCAAGCGGCGCATCACAGCGCTCCACTCGACATTGTCGTTTTTGCCGGTTTTGCCGCCTTCTTCTGCTCGACATTCGGCCAACTTCTGCGAACTTTTTGGATTCGCTACCACCCTGTGTATTTCGCCGACCGACGGCGTCCGAATGACAGCGCCATCCGCTCCTGAGTTCGCGTACCTCATGTCACTCGTACTCCCAGCGTCGGTGCGACCTCCTTCATCACCCGTTCGGCCACTTGCTTGCTAGACACGTTCGGGTCCCGACTTAAACCACCGCGGACCACGTTTCAGCTGGCTTGCTGATCCGTGGCGCGGCGACCGGCACTCCGGGGACGGGGACAACGGCAGCAGCTCTGGCGGTGACCGCGGGGAAGGCAGCATTTACCGCAGCAATGTGCGTAACAACAGGGGTGGTGGGCGGAAGTGCAGCAGGCCTGCTCCAATACAGCATTCCTTAGGGTCAGCGATGTGGCCCACTCCTCCAAACGTCTGATGGCAGACGATAACTGCATCGCAGCCAGCGGCTCCGTGCCAACAATGGCATTCCGAATGGCTTGCCCTGGGGCGCCAATCTCTGCGAGAATCGCAGACGAGCCACCGGCGACGATCTCGCCTCGCTCCGCCTACGCGGCATCTTAACCTCAGCTGGTCCAGCGGCTGGACTTTTCGACAGCTTCGGGAGTGGCAAGACGGCGACAGCCTTGCGCTTGGCTGGCTTCGCCTGGGCGGGACGGCGGGGGGCGGGCATGGACACGCTGTCCAAGAGCGACTTGCTCCAACACCGGCGACGAACGTGCCGAGCGAGCCTTCGCCTTGCGGGCCTTCTTATCGCGCTTTCTGACGACGGCAGTCATCTCTGCGACCGATTCGTTTATGGTGTCACTACCGATGACTCCCCATGGACTCCGCGGCCGACTCCACGCACGACGCAGCTCTGCGGGCGCTTTTAACGGCTCTGGAAGCGCTCATCACACTGACGGCGCTTCCACTGCGGCTCCACGAACCGTTCATACCGACGGCTCCGCACGAATAGTTCGTGTCACGAAAAATTCGAATAAATTTTTCCGTGTCACGCACGAACTATCGGCTCACGCACGAGTCCGATCGCGCACGCCGAAAAATGCACTTGGCCCTTTTAGCGAGGGCACACTGTATTTGCACTCTTCTCGAGTGTCCACTGTACTAGAGCACGTGCTCACACACACACTCCGCACTGTCACTCCACACGTACAGGCACAACTGGTAAATAAGTTACCGTTGGTTAGCGCACTAATCCACTTGTTTACTACAAAGTGGGCACTTCACCGTCTCAATCGGTGTTTCTAGTTTTGCTATTTTTCTCACTGTTTGTTTTGCGTTCGAAATTCGCAATTGACACTACCGCGACACAACCGCAACTCAACCACAGTCAACACACGACAGAGTAGATAGGGAGGACATGAAGTCGAGTTTATTTAACGTGGCGTGTATTTCTTAATAGGGTTTACAACCACTGTACTCTAATATGCCACATATATGCCGCTGTTCTATAGGTCAAAATAATGCGTCAACCAACGCTCCTTCAGACATGCTGCTATTGCAGCATCTCGTCGGTGCCTATTGAATGCTATGCTGCCGTCGTCTACCAGATTGCAGCTTTGGCGGGCTGTTCGCAGTCAGAGACTACTAGCCATCTTAAATTAACACGAACATGGAATGGATCATCCTCAACTCCCCCCTCATGGGGTTCGTCTACCAGATTTGCAGCTTTGGCGGGCTGTTCGGAATTCGCAGTGTTCCAAATAAATGGTCCACTGATGGATCCCTGCGGACATCCTCGCGTGACCTCCACGTCAACCTCTCCGAATCTGCTGGTCATCATTGCCGTTTTGCCTCTGAAGAAGCTTCTCCACAAGCTGGCTTCTTGGCATCCGCGGTCGATCAAGCGGCGCATCACAGCGCTCCACTCGACATTGTCGTTTTGCCGGTTTTGCCGCCTTCTTCTGCTCGACATTCAGTCCAACTTCTGCGAACTTTTGTTCGCTACCACCCGCTGTATTTCGCCGACCGACGGCGTCCGAATGACAGCGCCATCGCTCCTGAGTTCGCGTACCTCATGTACTCGTACTCCCAGCGTCGGTGCGACCTCCTTCATCACCCGTTCGGCCACTTGCTTGCTAGACACGTTCGGGTCCCGACTCGTGACCACCGCGGACCACGTTTCAGCTGGCTTGCTGATCCGTGGCGCGGCGACCGGCACTCCGGGGACGGGGACAACGGCAGCAGCTCTGGCGGTGACCGCGGGGAAGGCAGCATTGTACGCAGCAATGTGCGTAGCAACAGGGGTGGTGGGCGGCTGTGCAGCAGGCCTGCTCCAATACAGCATTCCTTAGGGTCAGCGATGTGGCCCACTCCTCCAAACGTCTGATGGCAGACGATAACTGCATCGCAGCCAGCGGCTCCATGCCAACCATGGCATTCCGAATGGCTTGCCCTGGGGCGCCAATCTCTGCGAGAATCGCAGACAATCCACCGGCGACGATTCCTCGCTCCGCTACGCGGTATCTTAACCTCAGCTGGTCCAGCGGCTGGACTTTCGACAGCTTCGGGAGTGGCAACGGCGGCAGCCTTGCGCTTGGCTGGCTTCGTGGGCGGGACGGCGGGGGCGGGCATGGACACGCTGTCCAAGAGCGACTTGCTCCAACACCGGCGACGAACGTGCCGAGCGAGTCTTTGCCTTGCGGGCCTTCTTATCGCGCTTTCTGACGACGGCAGTCATCTCTGCGACCGATTCGTTTATGGTGTCACTACCGATGACTCCCATGGACTCCGCGGCCGACTCCACGCACGACGCAGCTCTGCGGGCGCTCTTAACGGCTCTGGAAGCGCTCATCACACTGACGGCGCTTCCACTGCGGCTCAACGAACCGTTCATACCGACGGCTCCGCACGAATAGTTCGTGTCACGAAAAAATTCGAATAAATTTTTCCGTGTCACGCACGAACTATCGGCTCACGCACGAGTCCGATCGCGCACGCCGAAAAATGCACTTGGCCCTTTTAGCGAGGGCACACTGTATTTGCACTCTTCTCGAGTGTCCACTGTACTAGAGCACGTGCTCACACACACACTCGCACTGTCACTCACACGTACAGGCACAACTGGTAAATAAGTTACCGTTGGTTAGCGCACTAATCCACTTGTTTACTACAAAGTGGGCACTTCACCGTCTCAATCGGTGTTTCTGTTTTGCATTTTTCTCACTGTTTGTTTTGCGTTCGAAATTCGCAATTGACACTACCGCGACACAACCGCACTCAACCACAGTCAACACACGACTGAGTAGATAGGGACATGAAGTCGAGTTTATTTAACGTGGCGTGTATTTCTTAATAGGGTTTACAACCACTGTACTCTAATATGCCACATATATGCCGCTGTTCTATAGGTCAAAATAATGCGTCAACCAACGCCCTTCAGACATGCTGCTATTGCAGCATCTCGTCGGTGCCTATTGAATGCTATGCTGCCGTCGTCTACCAGATTGCAGCTTTGGCGGGCTGTTCGCAGTCAGAGACTACTAGCCATCTTAAATTAACACGAACATGGAATGGATCATCCTCAACTCCCCCTCATGGGGTTCGTCTACCAGATTTGCAGCTTTGGCGGGCTGTTCGGAATTCGCAGTGTTCCAAATAAATGGTCCACTGATGGATCCCTGCGGACATCCTCGCGTGACCTCCACGTCAACCTCTCCGAATCTGCTGGTCATCATTGCCGTTTTGCCTCTGAAGAAGCTTCTCCACAAGCTGGCTTCTTGGCATCCCGCGTCGATCAAGCGGCGCATCACAGCGCTCCACTCGACATTGTCGTTTTGCCGGTTTTGCCGCCTTCTTCTGCTCGACATTCAGTCCAACTTCTGCGAACTTTTTGTTCGCTACCACCCGCTGTATTTCGCCGACCGACGGCGTCCGAATGACAGCGCCATCGCTCCTGAGTTCGCGTACCTCATGTACTCGTACTCCCAGCGTCGGTGCGACCTCCTTCATCACCCGTTCGGCCACTTGCTTGCTAGACACGTTCGGGTCCCGACTCGTGACCACCGCGGACCACGTTTCAGCTGGCTTGCTGATCCGTGGTGTGGCGACCGGCACTCCGGGGACGGGGACAACGGCAGCAGCTCTGGCGGTGACCGCGGGGAAGGCAGCATTGTACGCAGCAATGTGCGTAGCAACAGGGGTGGTGGGCGGCTGTGCAGCAGGCCTGCTCTGCCGCCTCCAATACAGCATTCCTTAGGGTCAGCGATGTGGCCCACTCCTCCAAACGTCTGATGGCAGACGATAACTGCATCGCAGCCAGCGGCTCCATGCCAACCATGGCATTCCGAATGGCTTGCCCTGAGGCGCCAATCTCTGCGAGAATCGCAGACAATCCACCGGCGACGATTCGCCACGCTCCGCTACGCGGTATCTCAACCTCAGCTGGTCCAGCGGCTGGACTTTCGACAGCTTCGGGAGTGGCAACGGCGGCAGCCTTGCGCTTGGCTGGCTTCGCGGGCGGGACGGCGGGGGCGGGCATGGACACGCTGTCCAAGAGCGGCTTCTTCGCGACGGGGGCGACTTGCTCCAACACCGGCGACGAACGTGCCGAGCGAGCCTTCGCCTTGCGGGCCTTCTTCTCGCGCTTTCCGACGACGGCAGTCATCTCTGCGCCCGATTCATTTATGGTGTCACTACCGGTGACTCCCATGGACTCCGCGGCCGACTCCACGCACGACGCAACGCTGCGGGCGCTCTCAACGGCCCTGGAAGCGCTCATCACGCTGACGGCGCTTCCACTGCGGCTCAACGAACCGTTCATACCGACGGCTCCGCACGAATAGTTCGTGTCACGAAAAAATTCGAAAAAATTTTTCCGTGTCACGCACGAACTATCGGCTCACGCACGAGTCCGATCACGCACGCCGAAAAATGCACTTGGCCCTTTTAGCGAGGGCACACTGTATTTGCACTCTTCTCGAGTGTCCACTGTACTAGAGCACGTGCTCACACACACACTCGCACTGTCACTCACACGTACAGGCACAACTGGTAAACAAGTTACCGTTGGTTAGCGCACTAATCCACTTGTTTACTACAAAGTGGGCACTTCACCGTTTCAATCGGTGTTTCTGTTTTGCACTTTTCTCACTGTTTGTTTTGCGTTCGAAATTCGCAATTGACACTACCGCGACACAACCGCACTCAACCACAGTCAAAACACGACTGAGTAGATAGGGACATGAAGTCGAGTTTATTTAACGTGGCGTGTACCCATTAATAGGGTTTACAACCACGGTACTCTAATATGCCACATATGTGACATATAGTACAGCGGGTCAAAATAATGCGTCAACCAACGCCCTTCAGAGATGCTGCTATTGCAGCATCTCGTCGGTGCCTATTGAATGCCATGCTGCCGGACATGACATTCCCCCTGGGTAAGGAGCGAGGCCCATCTAAAACCTCTGCTGGTCTTTGGGTACAGCACCCGGTTGTATAACGCAACTCCACGCTGAGTCAATGACTCTCCCCGCGTTTGGGTATCAAACCACAACCACTACGATCTCCCACAAGGGGGCCAACCACTAGTTGGGCTAGCCTTGGGCCACTAGCCCATCCCGTAGTACCGAATCACAGCTTCAGTCGGCTGTTCGCAGTCAGAGACTACTAGCCATATGTGTCCTAGGCAACACGGAATGGATCGTCCTTGACTCCCCCTCTGGGGATTCGTCTGCCAGATTGCAGCTTTGGCGGGCTGTTCGCAGTCAGGGACTACTAGCCATTTTAGTTCAACACGAACAGGGAATGGATCATCCTCAACTCCCCCCTCATGGGGTTCGTCTACCAGATTTGCAGCTTTGGCGGGCTGTTCGCAGTCAAAGACTACTAGCCATTTTAGTTCAACACGAACTGGGAATGGATCATCCTCAACTCCCCCTCATGGGGTTCGTCTACCAGATTGCAGCTTTGGCGAGCTGTTCGCAGTCAGAGACTACTAGCCATTTTAGTTCAACACGAACTGGGAATGGATCATCCTCAACTCCCCCCTCATGGGGTTCGTCTACCAGATTTGCAGCTTTGGCGGGCTGTTCGCAGTCAGAGACTACTAGCCATTTTTGTTCACCTGAACAAGGAATGGATCATCCCCGAGTCACCCCGGTGGGGGTTCCTCTGCCAGAATAAAGCGCTCTGATACGGCTTTGCAGTGTGTGTGAGCTACTGCTACCAGTTTTGGCCCGTCCGACCCGGCTTTGGTTGATCCTGTGTCATACTTCGGCGCCTTTTAAACGCCGCTCACGCAAACAATTCCAACATCTGGAGCTGCTACGGTGTGTCCAGGACCCGGGAAAAGTCCCAACGGGTATCCTCCCTCCTGACACCAAGTCCATCGAGGTCTCGTAAATCTGTGTAGAGTGGGCAAGCCACTAGCACGTGCTGCCAGTCTTCGCATTGCACACCACATTGACATGTGGGCGTTCGGCTTAGACTTTTCTCATATAGAAATGCGTTCAGCGATCCATTTCCAGTCAGCAAAAATCCAGCGTGAAGTCCAAAACCAAGGTCCTTCTGGCTGAAGACGAAGTATTCGTCCGGGATAAACTCATGAGTCGGTCGACCGCACTCATCGTCATCCCACCTGCGTTGGCAATCGCAGCACTTACGTTCGTCCAGCATCGTCTTCATCTGACTCAGATCCAGATTTGCTACATCCAGACCGAACAGCCAATCGCCTTCCTCCAACAGGTGGGAATGCTTCACCTTGTACCTAATTGCCAGTTGCTTGGCAACCAGGTCCAATGGGGGGCTCCAGCAAGCACCTGCAGTGCCACAGTGGATACTGTACGGCATACCGGCAGGCATCCTAAGGGCATGACTCTCTGGCAAGAGCAGAGGTGCCTCCTGGCGACCATCGTACTCTTAACCGCGGAATACCACACTGAGGCACCAAATAGCGCACAAGGCACCATGAGTCCAGCATAAACAGTGCGTCTGGATCGGGTACTGAGACCCCAGTCGACTCTCAGAACGCGACTGAGTGCGCCACTGACTCCAGGCAACTTATCGCGTAATCCTGCGATGTCCGGCTGAAAATTACGCCGCTCGCCGACTGTGATGCCCAGGTATCGGTACTGAGTTACATACTGTAGGAATGCTCCTGCAAACGCTACAGAGGGCGGCCTACAAGCGGCCAATCTCCCTTTTAGTAACAGCTCCCCAAACTCCCACGACGGACATCAGCTCCTTTACACGACGTTCCAGCACGGCTCTCGACCATCCCTCGACGAGGATCAACAGATCGTCTGCATACGCACTGAATACGCACAGGGGCTCCAGACGTTGGAGCAGCACATCCATCATAGTGTTCCAAATAAATGGTCCACTGATGGATCCCTGCGGACATCCTCGGGTGACCTCGACGTCAACCTCTCCGAATCTGCTGGTCATCCTTGCTTTTCTGCCACTGAAGAAGCTTCTCCATAAGCTGGCTTCGTGGCATCCCGCGTCGATCAAGCGGCGCATCACAGCGCTCCACTCGACATTGTCGAAGGCACCCTTGAAATCCACGAAAAGACCCAGCACGTATACAACGCTGGTAACGCTGGCCTTTATATGGTGCCAGGCATCCTCAACACAGCGTCCAGGTCGAAAGCGGAATTGCCATCTATTTCCATCCGGAAGCACCTGTTGTATGTTGTATGCCAAATGAGCATATGCCCACAGTATTGTAGAGTATACAATATAACAAGTGGTCATATGCTCAACATTAAAGTAAGAGTAACATACCAACACTTTGTTGCAATGTTTATGCACCCATTCATAATAGTAATATGATACGCCACTTATGCGGACTGGCCGCTGAGCGTGGGATCGCTAGCGTAAGCACTTTTGACTATGTACCCTCAGTACATATATGCTAATACGTACAAACATATATACTGCAACACACCTCTCTCTCTCAGCCAGCGCCCTAAGCGGCAGAGTGTATTCAATACATATAAGATGTATAGGCTAAGACCAACATATGAATAATCTGTCCAGACATTCTGGATGACTGCTCGAACAGAACAGTTGCGTTTTAATTTAATTGAAAACGGATTTATAAAAGGAAACTTAATGCGCACATAACATGGCGACCGTGACAGTGGTCACAAATTAACAAAGTGACCTGGAGACCGTCACCACTGTGACAAATCAACAAAAGAAAGTGGAGACCCATTAAAATCCACGCAAATCTGCGTTGGAGGAGCAAAGCATTTTTCTAAAAGAAGAGAAAAAAAAAAAAGAGCAACGAAAAAAAGGCCAATGGATATTCTGAGTGAGTAGAGTGTGAGAAATGGCAAAGAGAGAAGGAGTGCAAAGTAAAAAAAAAAGAAGAAAAGAATAGCACACATTAATTGGCTATTATATTCAAGCCAAGCATCACCTCCACGGGCAGTAGCACAAAAACTGCAAAAAGAATTTGACTTTTTAAAATCATTGAAAACAAGCAACAAGCCAGAAACTCACTCTCACTCAGACATATCTACATTGAAAGTAATTAAAAATAATATGAAACATTAACATGAAACCAGATAAATCAACAACAAAATACTGATGTCCACGGAACCCTCCTTCAACACCGCTGTTCCTAACGAACAAAGGGATTTGCCGACGTTGCAAGAGGCTTTGCAGGCAAATCCAATCGATGGACCACGGCCACTAACAATAGAGGAGTACAGAGCCCGGCAGCAGAAGAGAATCCCCAAAAAGACGAAACGAGGCGGTGAGGTGAGACGCCTGCTCACCCAGAAAAGACTGCAGCAGGATTTACTAAAGGCCATCACCAACGAAGAAGACCGACAACGCTGCATAGAGCGTATTGAGGACATCAAAACTGAACTGCGCCAAAGAGCGCAGAAGCGCAAGCGGGCCGCAGTAATGCGCAAGCCCTAACTTGCCATAGATTTAAACTCTAATAAGCAAACTGAGGCACGAAAGTGCAGGTTGCGCCTACTAACCACTGTTAGGCTTTCTACTAAAAACACACGATTGGACAATTAATTGTATAAATAAAAAATGTCAGCCAATCGTGTGTAACTAACACAACAATAATTTTTCCATGTCTCTGGCGCTGAGAATAAAACTCAGCAGCATTAGAAAAATAGTTTCAAGAAAAATAATTTAAAAAAAAAAAAAAAACTTTAAATGAAAAATAAAAAAAAAAAATATATATATATATATATTCTTGAGTTAGTATTTGTTCTTTTTTTCTCTATATGCACCCTAATGCGATTCCAAAAGACAGTAGCATAGAAAAAGTTGACAATATGTGAGATCATGAATCTAAAGTAGCGGATTCAACCGCGAATGTCATAAATAATGTTGAAACTGTCTCGGTTGATTTGAAAATCATAACCTTAATGCTTATAATAATTGTTATTCTTTTATTAACAAACGTTTTAACAAAACTATATAAGTTGCACAATAAGTGCCTTAAGAAAAAATATTCCAGTAGGGCAGATAACCTAGATGTTGTTTCAGATGATAGACATAGCAGAAAAAGTGTATAATAGAGAACCCAATTTTAGAATAAATTCTTTGATAATATTGAGTAAATATTACGAATTTATAAAAATAGGTGATTTCGAAGACGAATATATAGATACTTTTAATTGTGCGGCAAGCCCATTAATAATATGTAACAACAAAATAGAAAAGGGCATAGTAATGAATACATTACCATATGTAATGGTAAAAACAGTAGAAGAAAACCATGACATACTTGGTTCTACAACAATAATTTTGATATGATTGCACCGCTGAATGTTGTAGACAAAATATGGAATGGAATACGTTAGCACAAAAGATTAATGATCATAAAGATAAATTTGAAAAATCTTTCAAATGTATTAACTCAGATAAAGTCATAAGACCTGAAACTTTGATAAACCATGCTCAAATACTGACAACACAGTATAATAACATATTATCAATAGTAAACAAAGCTAATGAGAAATTAGCAAAAGAGCATAGGCATCAGTGTGAAAAACTGATAAAATCATTGAAAATAAGATTGAACAATATTAGTACTAGACGAAATATTGTAATAGTAATTCCAGAAGGTCAAAGTCAACCAGCTGAATTTGACGAAAGCCAATTAGCAGATTTGGACGAGTCCAAACCAACTATTGATACTGAAAGTGATATCGATAGTGACATCGAAACACTTGAAGAAAGTACAATGGCTAACCAAGTAGAATTAGACAGGCAATATGTTAGACAGGTTTCCACTTCAGTTCCTGAATTTGATGGTAAAAAGTTATCATTAAACAGATTCCTAACTGCATTACGCATTGTGGAAAGAACTAAGGGAGACCAAGAGGACATAGCAGTTGAGGTTATAAAATCAAAAATAACCGGCACAATCCTCTATAAAGTGGAAAATGAAATCACTATTGCAGGAATAATAAATAAGCTCAAAGAAAATGTAAAAGGAGAATCTCCTGACGTTTTAAAGGCGAAACTAATGAACATAAAAAAAAAAGCAAAAAGGGAAAGGCTTCCCAGTATGCAACCGAAATGGATAATTTGCGGAAGCAACTGGAGGCAGCCTTTATTGATAACGGATTAGACCCAATCAATGCGGAAAAATTCTCTACAAGCGAGTCTGTTTCTGCAATGATTAAAAATTGCGAGCACGAAAAACTCAAAGTAATATTAGAAGCTGGAAACTTTGTAACTTTCAATGATGTAATGGGTAAATATATCCATTGCAGCACGGAAATGACTGGAAGTGCAAATACAGTATTATTTCAACGAGGCCGCAATAATAGAGGAGGTAGTAACCATTCGAGTCGAGGTAATGGCCGAGGTAGAAAAAAATTTCTACCGAGGTAACAGCCAAAACAGATACAATAACAATACCGAAAACAATAATGTCCGAGTAGCCCAAGATGCTTCGGGAAACTCGCAGACACCTCCAGATACTCCAAATTAAAAAGTAAAATATATACTGTAAACTTAAGTCTCAATAATTTTGTATCATTTAAAAATGTTCAAACAAATAAAATCATTACATTCCTAATTGATACAGGTGCAGATATTTCAATTATAAAAGAAAATTCCGATGTCTTTCATGACATACAATTCAATAAAATCATAGACATTCGAGGCATAGGTGAAGGAGTAATTAACTCCAAAGGACTAGCCTCAATTGAATTACAAACAGGGAAATACATTATTCCATATAAATTTCATTTACTACATTCAGATTTTGCAATCCCTTGCGATGGAATAATAGGATTAGATTTCATAAAGACTTTTAATTGCCAATTAGATTATAATAATTCAGAGGATTGGTTTATAATTAGACCTCCAAACCTAACGTATCCCATTAATGTACCGATAACATTTAGTTCTGGTAATAATTCAACACTTCTGCCAGCGAGATCCCAAGTGATACGCAAAATAGATTTGCGCTTTTTAGAAGAAAGCATTTTCATCCCAAATCAAGAAATTAAGCATGGTGTTTATATTGCAAACACTATTGCCCAAACCAAAAATACTTTTGTCCGATTTTTAAATACCACAGATAAATGCCAACTAGTAGGCATTAATAAAATAAAATTCGAACCGCTCTCAAAATATGATGTGGTTCAAACTTCAAATGACAATAGAACAGAGTCTATTATTAGTAAACTAAAGAAAAATTTTCCAATCATGTTCAAAAAGCAACTTATGGAAATATGCACCGAGTATAGTGATGTGTTCGGACTTGAAACCGAACCAATCACAACCAACAACTTTTATAAACAAAAATTGAGACTTAAGGACGAAGAGCCAGTATATGTAAAAAACTATCGATGTCCGCATAGCCAAACAGAAGAAATTAAAAAACAAGTAGGAAAGATAATTGAACAAAATATTGTTGAACCATCGATTTCACCTTACAATAGCCCACTCTTATTGGTCCCAAAGAAAGTTCCCGACTCTAAAGAGATAAAATGGCGATTAGTAATTGACTATCGCCAAATAAACAAAAAACTGCTATCAGATAAATTTCTACTCCCCAGAATTGACGATATTCTTGATCAACTGGGTAGAGCTAAATATTTTTCATGCCTTGACTTAATGTCAGGTTTCCACCAAATTGAACTTGAGGAAAGCTCAAGGAACATAACGTCTTTTTCAACAAACAATGGTTCATATCGCTTCACG
Source organism: Drosophila equinoxialis (assembly GCA_018150345.1). NCBI lineage: Eukaryota > Metazoa > Arthropoda > Insecta > Diptera > Drosophilidae > Drosophila > Drosophila equinoxialis. The sequence goes on from JAECWI010000220.1 coordinate 113,500, forward strand.
AGATTACCATTTGGTTTAAAAATAGCGCCTAATTCATTTCAGAAAATGATGACAATAGCATTCTCGGGCTTAGAGCCTTCACAAGCATTCCTTTATATGGATGATTTAATCGTTATTGGTTGTTCTGAACAACACATACTTAAAAACCTAACGGATGTTTTTACACTTTGTAGAAAACACAATTCGAAATTACATCCAGAAAAATGTTCATTTTTCATGCATGAGGTGACATTTTTAGGTCACAGATGCACCGACAAAGGAATCTCACCAGATGATACAAAATTCGATGTTATTAATAACTATCCAGTCCCTACGGACGCAGACAGTGCTAGAAGATTCGTTGCATTTTGCAATTATTATAGACGTTTCATAAAAAACTTCGCCGAATACTCACGGCATATAACAAGATTATGCAAAAAGAATGTCCCATTCGAATGGACAGCGGAATGTGAAAAGGCATTCCAGTATTTAAAAACACAACTTGTTAAACCAACCTTGTTACAGTACCCAGATTTTAGCAAAGAATTTTGTATAATCACAGATGCAAGCAAGCACGCATGTGGAGCAGTTTTAACTCAAAACTATAATGGACTCCAACTCCCAGTTGCATATGCATCAAGAGCATTCACTAAAGGTGAAAGCAATAAAAGTACAACTGAACAAGAGCTAGCAGCAATACATTGGGCAATTACACATTTCAGACCATATATATATGGCAAACATTTCACAGTAAAAACTGATCATCGCCCCTTAACATATTTATTCTCGATAATAAACCCAAGTTCAAAATTAACTCGCATGCGACTCGAATTAGAAGAATACGATTTTACAGTAGAATATCTGAGAGGAAAAGATAATTTCGTGGCAGACGCTCTGTCCAGAATTACAATAACTGATTTAATTGATATGAATAAAAAAGTCCTGAAAGTCACTACCAGGCATCAAAGTAGACAACAAAATTTCTGCGCAGAAAACAAACAAGAACTATTGCCAAGGTAAAGTCTTGAAAAAGCTTCTAAGCCCAACGTATACGAAGTCATAACAAATGACGAGGTACGAAAAGTAGTGACCTTGCAAATGACAGATTCGACATGTTTATTGAAACATGGGAAAAAGGTTATAGCGAGAATAAATGTTAGCGATTTATACTCCAATGGAATTCTAGACTTAGGTCAGTTTTTCCAAAGGCTTGAATGGCAAGCCGGTGTATATAATATCAGCCAACTAAAAGTGGCACCGAGCGAAAAGATCTTTGAATCAATTTCGATAGATACTTTCAAACATATGGGCAACAAGAATTTAAAATCATTAAGAGTAGCGCTACTCAAGCCGGTGACCCAAATATACAATGAAAAAGAAAAAAGAAGCTATATTGTCTACATTTCATGACGATCCAATTCAAGGAGGTCACACAGGCATAAATAAAACGATAACAAAAATAAAAAGACAATATTATTGGAAAAACATGACAAAACATGTAAAAGAGTACATTAATAAATGTCCAAAATGCCTGACGTCGAAAACGACGAAACACACGAGATCACCTATGATAATTACAGAAACTCCACAATATGCTTTCGACAGAGTGATAGTAGACACAATTGGTCCACTACCACGTTCGGAAAATGGGAATGAATACGCAATCACTTTAATATGTGATTTGACAAAGCATTTAGTAGCAATTCCTATTGCAAATAAAAGTGCAACAACTGTCGCAAAACCCATATTCGAATCTTTTATTCTGAAGTACGGTCCAATGAACGTTCACTACGGACATGGGAACAGAATACAAAAATTGCATTATAACTGACTTGTGCAAATATCTAAAAATAGATAATATAATATCTACAGCACACCACCACCAGACATTAGGTACCGTTGAAAGAAGTCATAGGACATTCAACGAGTACATTCGTTCATATATATCAGTAGATAAAACTGATTGGGACATATGGTTACAATATTTCGTGTATTGTTTTAACACAACACCATCTGTAACTCATAATTATTGGTCCATATGAACTAGTATTTGGAAGACAGAATAACTTACCAATACAATTTAATAGCGTAGATAAAATAGAACCTATATATAATATAGAAGATTATTCTAAGGAAGTTAAATTTAGACTAGAAAACGCGTATAAGAGAGCTCGAATACTTTTAGAAAAATAAAATTAAACAGAAAGAAATAAACGATAAGAAAGTATTAGATTTTAAACTAGAAATAGGAGACCAAGTTTATTTGAGAAACGAAACAGGTCACAAATTAGAATCTTATTATATAGGACCATTTGAGGTCATTAATATAGAAAAGAATAACAATATAATTATAAGAAATAAGAAAAATAAGGAATAAAAAGTTCATAAAGATAGACTAAAAAAGATAAATAAATAAAGAAAAAGGATAAGAATATATATATATACATGAAAAAAAAAAATAAAAAAAAAAAAACAACAAAAAAAAATTATTAATTAAAAAAAAAAAAAAAAAAAAATTTTTAAATTAAAAATATACAACATAGTATTTAAGAAAAACAAATAAATAACTACATAATATTACGTTATTCTTTTTTAAAAAGGGAGGTGTTGTATGTTGTATGCCAAATGAGCATATGCCCACAGTATTGTAGAGTATACAATATAACAAGTGGTCATATGCTCAACATTAAAGTAAGAGTAACATACCAACACTTTGTTGCAATGTTTATGCACCCATTCATAATAGTAATATGATCCGCCATTTATGCGGACTGGCCGCTGAGCGTGGGATCGCTAGCGTAAGCACTTTTGACTATGTACCCTCAGTACATATATGCTAATACGTACAAACATATATACTGCAACACACTCTCTCTCTCTGCCAGCGCCCTAAGCGGCAGAGTGTATTCAATACATATAAGATGTATAGGCTAAGACCAACATGTGAATAAACTGTCCAGACATTCTGGATGACTGCTCGAACAGAACAGTTGCGTTTCAATTTAATTGAAAACGGATTTATAAAAGGAAACTTAATGCGCACATAACACACCCCTTTCATGCGATTCACCATGATCGCCTCTAGCGCCTTGCCAAACACTGGCAGAAGGCAGATGCCCTGATAGGAAGTTGGATCACTCCTTTCCTTGTCGGAGCCCTTGAGGAGCGCCACTACTCTCGGGCATTTCCACTCAAGGGGAAATTTCCCTCTGCCACACAGCGAGGTAACAACGCTGTTATGTGCTCGGGGATAGCACGCCATACTGCCTTGCAGATACCACCTGTGATGCCGTCCAATCCGGGAGAGCGCCTGCTCTTCAACCGGGCGACGCATACTCCGATCTCGAAGGCTTCGAGAACCGGTGCAGCTCCGCTTGGAATGGCAATGTCGTCACTCGCTGCCGGAACTGGAAAGAAGTTACGGAGGAGAAGACTCGCGCAGTCGTGCCAGGTTACGACCGGCCTGCCATCCTTGCGAAGGCATCCCAACTCTGTGGACCGCTTTCGTCCTCGGCAAATCCTGTACGCATGCCCCCATGGGTCATCTCGATGGTCTCCAACGAAGTTCCGCCAATGATCCTCCTTCGTCTTCAGGATGAGCTTCTTAAACTCGCGGACCGCCGTCCGCAGATGAGTTTCCAGAAACTGCGCAGTTTCGTTCCCTCTGCGCCTAGCATCCTGGAGCCTCCGCCTAAGTCTCCTGACTTCATGACGTTTTGTACTCAGTTCAGTGGACCACCACTTCACCTTTCCAGCGGCTCGCGACGTTCTACGACCTAGCACCCTGTCGCACGTAGACTGTACGGCAAGGCGTAGCGCAGACACCGAGGAGTCCAACGGCGACATCCTGATGTGCTCCAACGGAAGGTGCTCCCGAATTTCCTCTACCAGTTCAGAGTCGAACAACCGCCAGTTAGCATTCCTGAGCTTCCAGGACGGCACAGGAGCATATGTGCTCTCAACTGTGTCTGGGGAAGGCGTCACCACAACGGTGATAATGTTGTGGTCGCTCATCTCCCACTCGTCCACACTCCAGTCATACGCGGCCCACGCAGACGCTGCTTCGCTAACGATTGTTACGTCAATATCGCTTTGTCCACGGCGATTATCCAACGTGTACACCTCGCTGAATCTGTTGACGACTCCGGCTCGGCTTGCGAGAATCCAATCCTCTAGCTGCTCACCCCGTCTGTAGTTCAGCTGGCCACGAAAGCTATCGTAGCGTTTACTGAACCACATCGGAGATACAGCGTTCGCATCTAGGCAGAGGATGACCGGAGTACTGCTCGCCAGTAGCAGTATGGCATCCATGTACTGGAAATATCCTGTCAACTCAGCATGTGCATGGCAGCACAGTGAGGTCAGGTAAATAGAGCCAAATTTACCCGTGACCCTCACGCATACTCCAGCCTCGGTGATTAGCGACTCGACCGGCAGGCAGATGGCATCTGGATCGTCGATGATGACGGCAGAGTTCCTTCGGTGTCCCTCGAAGATTCGACTACCGAAAATTTTCATCCCGGCTGGGAATCCAATTATTCGGCCATCCAAGTCTGTGTGGGGCTCCTGTAGCAACGCAAAGGGGTGGCCGAAATCGCGCATACGCACACCGACATCGATGCACGCAACGCGACCCCGACCACAATTGGCTTGGATGAAGCTAAACATGGTTAATGATTAGCCGCAAACCTTGCCTCCTTCGCAGCGAAATACATGACAGTCCAACGAGAGCATTAAATGCCCCGATGGCCTTCCATTGAAGCGGCAATTCCGGCAGTCCACCGGATTCTCGCATTTCCAGATTTTGTGACCCTTCTGGCCACATCGGAAACATGTCGCTTCTGTTGCTCCACACTGGGCCACCTTGTGGTCGTAGCCTCCGCATCTGTGGCATACGTGGGTCCTTACGATCCAGCGGAACCTGTAGCTGAACCACTGGATGTAGAACCTCTCACGGCCTTCCAGCAAGGACGCAATCGAGTCGTCTACCTCGATGGAGACGTTCACTCTCTTGCCCTCTTGCGCGACCCATGGCTTTGACACCATGTGTACTGCCTTCTTGAAGGACTCTACCGTCATCTGCTTGAAATTGTTTTCATACAGCTGCTGCATGAAGACCTCCGGGGTGAGTTTGGTATCAACCTCCATCACCTTGAGAGAAGGTCTTGCCGCCTTCTTCTGCTGGACATTCAGTCCAACTTCTGCGAACTTTTTGTTCGCTACCACCCGCTGTATTTCGCCGACCGACGGCGTGCGAATGACAGCGCCACCGCTCCTGAGTTCGCGTACCTCATGTACACGTACTCCCAGCGTCGGTGCGACCTCCTTCATCACCCGCTCGGCCACTTGCTTGCTAGACACGTTCGGGTCCCGACTCGTGACCACCGCGGACCACGTCTCAGCTGGCTTGCTGATCCGTGGCGCGGCGACCGGCACTCCGGGGACGGGGACAACGGCAGCAGCTCTGGCGGTGACCGCGGGGAAGGCAGCATTGTACGCAGCAATGTGCGTAGCAACAGGGGTGGTGGGCGGCTGTGCAGCAGGCCTGCTCTCTGCCGCCTCCAATAGTGCATTCCTGAGGGTCAGCGATGTCGCCAACTCCTCCAAACGTCTGATGGCAGACGATAACTGCATCGCAGCCAGCGGCTCCATGCCAACCATGGCATTCCGAATGGCTTGCCCTGAGGCGCCAATCTCTGCGAGAATCGCAGACGAGCCACCGGCGACGATTCGCCACGCTCCGCTACGCGGTATCTCAACCTCAGCTGGTCCAGCGGCTGGACTTTCGACAGCTTCGGGAGTGGCAACGGCGGCAGCCTTGCGCTTGGCTGGCTTCGCGGGCGGGACGGCGGGGGCGGGCATGGACACGCTGTCCAAGAGCGGCTTCTTCGCGACGGGGGCGACTTGCTCCAACACCGGCGACGAACGTGCCGAGCGAGCCTTCGCCTTGCGGGCCTTCTTCTCGCGCTTTCCGACGACGGCAGTCATCTCTGCGCCCGATTCATCTATGGTGTCACTACCGGTGACTCCCATAGACTCCGCGGCCGACTCCACGCACGACGCAACGCTGCGGGCGCTCTCAACGGCGCTGGAAGCGCTCATCACGCTGAGGGTTTGTAACGAACCGTTCATACCGACGGCTCCGCACGAATAGTTCGTGTCACGAAAAAATTCGAAAAATTTTTTACGTGTCACGCACGAACTATCGGCTCACGCACGAACAATCGGCTCACGCACGAGTCCGATCACGCACGCCGAAAAATGCACTTGGCCCTTTTAGCGAGGGCACACTGTATTTGCACTCTTCTCGAGTGTCCACTGTACTAGAGCACGTGCTCACACACACACTCGCACTGTCACTCACACGTACAGGCACAACTGGTAAACAAGTTACCGTTGGTTAGCGCACTAATCCACTTGTTTACTACAAAGTGGGCACTTCACCGTTTCAATCGGTGTTTCTGTTTTGCACTTTTCTCACTGTTTGTTTTGCGTTCGAAATTCGCAATTGACACTACCGCGACACAACCGCACTCAACCACAGTCCAAATACGACTGAGTAGATAGGGACATGAAGTCGAGTTTATTTAACGTGGCGTGTACCCATTAATAGGGTTTACAACCACGGTACTCTAATATGCCACATATGTGACATATAGTACAGCGGGTCAAAATAATGCGTCAACCAACGCCCTTCAGAGATGCTGCTATTGCAGCATCTCGTCGGTGCCTATTGAATGCCATGCTGCCGGACATGACATTCCCCCTGGGTAAGGAGCGAGGCCCATCTAAAACCTCTGCTGGTCTTTGGGTACAGCACCCGGTTGTATAACGCAACTCCACGCTGAGTCAATGACTCTCCCCGCGTTTGGGTATCAAACCACAACCACTACGATCTCCCACAAGGGGGCCAACCACTAGTTGGGCTAGCCTTGGGCCACTAGCCCATCCCGTAGTACCGAATCACAGCTTCGGTCGGCTGTTCGCAGTCAGAGACTACTAGCCATATGTGTCCTAGGCAACACGGAATGGATCGTCCTTGACTCCCCCTCATGGGGTTCGTCTGCCAGATTGCAGCTTTGGCGGGCTGTTCGCAGTCGGAGACTACTAGCCATTTTAGTTCAACACGAACAGGGAATGGATCATCCTCGACTCCCCCTCATGGGGTTCGTCTACCAGATTTGCAGCTTTGGCGGGCTGTTCGCAGTCAGAGACTACTAGCCATTTTAGTTCAACACGAACTGGGAATGGATCATCCTCGACTCCCCCTCATGGGGTTCGTCTACCAGATTTGCAGCTTTGGCGGGCTGTTCGCAGTCAGAGACTACTAGCCATTTTAGTTCAACACGAACTGGGAATGGATCATCCTCAACTCCCCCTCATGGGGTTCGTCTACCAGATTTGCAGCTTTGGCGGGCTGTTCGCAGTCAGAGACTACTAGCCATTTTAGTTCAACACGAACTGGGAATGGATCATCCTCAACTCCCCCTCATGGGGTTCGTCTACCAGATTTGCAGCTTTGGCGGGCTGTTCGCAGTCAGAGACTACTAGCCATTTTTGTTCACCTGAACAAGGAATGGATCATCCCCGAGTCACCCCGGTGGGGGTTCATCTGCCAGATTAAAGCGCTCTGATACGGCTTTGCAGTGTGTGTGAGGTACTGCTACCAGTTTTGGCCCGTCCGACCCGGCACTGGTTGATCCTGTGTCATACTTCGCCGCCTTTTAAACGCCGCTCGCGCAAACAATTCCAACATCTGGAGCTGCTCCGGTGTGTCCAGGACCCGGGAAAAGTCCCAACGGGTATCCTCCCTCCTGACACCAAGTCCATCGAGGTCTCGCAAATCTGTGTAGAGTGGGCAAGCCACTAGCACGTGCTGCCAGTCTTCGCATTGCGCACCACATTGACATGTGGGCGTTCGGCTTAGACTTTTCTCATACAGAAATGCGTTCAGCGATCCATGGCCAGTCAGCAAGAATCCAGCGTGAAGTCCAAAACCAAGGTCCTTCCGGCTGAAGACGAAGCATGCGTCCGGGATAAACTCATGAGTCGGTCGACCGCACTCATCGTCATCCCACCTGCGTTGCCACTCGCAGCACATACGTTCGTCCAGCATCGCCTTCATCTGACTCAGATCCAGATTTGCTACATCCAGACCGAACAGCCAATCGCCTTCCTCCAACGGGTGGGAATGCTTCACCTTGTACCTAATTGCCAGTTGCTTGGCAACCAGGTCCAATGGGGGGGCTCCAGCAAGCACCTGCAGTGCCACAGTGGACACTGTACGGCATACCGGCAGGCATCCTAAGAGCATGACTCTCTGGCAAGAGCAGAGGTGCCTCCTGGCAGCCATCGTACTCTTAACCGCGGAATACCACACTGAGGCACCAAATAGCGCACAAGGCACCATGAGTCCAGCATAAACAGTGCGTCTGGATCGGGTACTGAGACCCCAGTCGACCCTCAGAACGCGACTGAGTGCACCACTGACTCCAGCCAACTTACCGCGTAATCCTGCGATGTGCGGCTGAAAATTAAGCCGCTCGCCGACTGTGATGCCCAGGTATCGGTACTGAGTTACATACTGTAGGAATGCTCCTGCAAACGCTACAGAGGGTGGCCTACAAGCGGCCAATCTCCCTTTTAGTAACATCATTGCCGTCTTGCTGGTCGAAATCGAAACTCCGACTTCAGCTCCCCAAGCTCCCACGACGGACATCAGCTCCTTTACACGACGTTCCAGCTCGGCTCTCGACCTTCCCTCGACGAGGACCAACAGATCGTCTGCATACGCACTGAATACGCACAGGGGCTCCAGACGTTGGAGCAGCACATCCATCATAGTGTTCCAAATAAATGGTCCACTGATGGATCCCTGCGGACATCCTCGGGTGACCTCCACGTCAACCTCTCCGAATCTGCTGGTCATCCTTGCTTTTCTGCCACTGAAGAAGCTTCTCCACAAGCTGGCTTCTTGGCATCCCGCGTCGATCAAGCGGCGCATCACAGCGCTCCACTCGACATTGTCGAAGGCACCCTTGAAATCCACGAAAAGACCCAACACGTATACCGCCTGGCTGGCGGCAACGCTGGCCTTTACATGGTGCCAGGCATCCTCAACACAGCGTCCAGGTCGAAAGCCGAATTGCCATCTATTTCCATCCGGAAGCACCTCTTTCATGCGATTCACCATGATCCCCTCTAGCACCTTGCCAAACACTGGCAGAAGGCAGATGCCCCGATAGGAAGTTGGATCGCTCCTTTCCTTGTCGGAGCCCTTGAGGAGCGCCACTACTCTCGGGCATTTCCACTCAAGGGGGAAATATCCCTCTGCCACACAGCGAGATAACAACGCTGTTATGTGCTCGGGGATAGCACGCCATACTGCCTTGCAGATACCACCTGTGATGCCGTCCAATCCGGGAGAGCGCCTGCTCTTCAACCGGGCGACGCATACTCCGATCTCGAAGGCTTCGAGAACCGGTGCAGCTCCGCTTGGAATGGCAATGTCGTCACTCGCTGCCGCAACTGGAAAGAAGTTACGGAGGAGGAGACTCGCGCAGTCGTGCCAGGTTACGACCGGCCTGCCATCCTCGCGAAGGCATCCCAGCTCTGTGGACCGCTTTCGTCCTCGGCAAATCCTGTACGCATGCCCCCATGGGTCATCTCGATGGTCTCCAACGAAGTTCCGCCAATGATCCTCCTTCGTCTTCAGGATGAGCTTCTTAAACTCGCGGACCGCCGTCCGCAGATGAGTTGCCAGAAACTGCGCAGTTTCGTTCCCTCTGCGCCTAGCATCCTGGAGCCTCCGCCTAAGTCTCCTGACTTCATGACGTTTTGTACTCAGTTCAGTGGACCACCACTTCACCTTTCCAGCGGCTCGCGACGTTCTACGACCTAGCACCCTGTCGCACGTAGACTGTACGGCAAGGCGTAGCGCAGACACCGAGGAGTCCAACGGCGACATCCTGATGTGCTCCAACGGAAGGTGCTCCCGAATTTCCTCTACCAGTTCAGAGTCGAACAACCGCCAGTTAGCATTCCTGAGCTTCCAGGACGGCACAGGAGCATATGTGCTCTCAACTGTGTCTGGGGAAGGCGTCACCACAACGGTGATAATGTTGTGGTCGCTCATCTCCCACTCGTCCACACTCCAGTCATACGCGGCCCACGCAGACGCTGCTTCGCTAACGATTGTTACGTCAATATCGCTTTGTCCACGGCGATTATCGAACGTGTACACCTCGCTGAATCTGTTGACGACTCCGGCTCGGCTTGCGAGAATCCAATCCTCTAGCTGCTCACCCCGTCTGTAGTTCAGCTGGCCACGAAAGCTATCGTAGCGTTTACTGAACCACATCGGAGATACAGCGTTCGCATCTAGGCAGAGGATGACCGGAGTACTGCTCGCCAGTAGCAGTATGGCATCCATGTACTGGAAATATCCTGTCAACTCAGCATGTGCATGGCAGTACAGTGAGGTCAGGTAAATAGAGCCAAATTTACCCGTGACCCTCACGCATACTCCAGCCTCGGTGATTAGCGACTCGACCGGCAGGCAGATGGCATCTGGATCGTCGATGATGACGGCAGAGTTCCTTCGGTGTCCCTCGAAGATTCGACTACCGAAAATTTTCATCCCGGCTGGGAATCCAATTATTCGGCCATCCAAGTCTGTGTGGGGCTCCTGTAGCAACGCAAAGGGGTGGCCGAAATCGCGCATACGCACACCGACATCGATGCACGCAACGCGACCCCGACCACAATTGGCTTGGATGAAGCTAAACATGGTTAATGATTAGCCGCAAACCTTGCCTCCTTCGCAGCGAACATTGGACAGTCCAACGAGAGCATTAAATGCCCGATGGCCTTCCATTGAAGCGGCAATTCCGGCAGTCCACCGGATTCTCTCATTTCCAGATTTTGTGACCCTTCTGGCCACATCGGAAACATGTCGCTTCTGTTGCTCCACACTGGGCCACCTTGTGGTCGTAGCCTCCGCATCTGTGGCATACGTGGGTCCTTACGATCCAGCGGAACCTGTAGCTGAACCACTGGATGTAGAACCTCTCACGGCCTTCCAGCAAGGACGCCATCGAGTCGTCTACCTCGATGGAGACGTTCACTCTCTTGCCCTCTTGCGCGACCCATGGCTTTGACACCATGTGTACTGCCTTCTTGAAGGACTCTACCGTCATCTGCTTGAAATTGTTTTCATACAGCTGCTGCATGAAGACCTCCGGGGTGAGTTTGGTGTCAACCTCCATCACCTTGAGAGAAGGTCTTGCCGCCTTCTTCTGCTGGACATTCAGTCCAACTTCTGCGAACTTTTTGTTCGCTACCACCCGCTGTATTTCGCCGACCGACGGCGTGCGAATGACAGCGCCATCGCTCCTGAGTTCGCGTACCTCATGTACACGTACTCCCAGCGTCGGTACTCTAATATGCAACATATGTGACATGTAGTGACAGCGGGTCAAAACAATGCGTCAACCAACGCACTTCAGAGATGCTGCTATTGCAGCATCTCGTCGGTGCCTATTGAATGCCATGCTGCCGGACATGACATTCCCCTGGGTAAGGAGCGAGGCCCATCTAAAACCTCTGCTGGTCTTTGGGTACAGCACCCGGTTGTATAACGCAACTCCACGCTGAGTCAATGACTCTCCCCGCGTGTGGGTATCAAACCACAACCACTACGATCTCCCACAAGGGGGCCAACCACTAGTTGGGCTAGCCTTGGGCCACTAGCCCATCCCGTAGTACCGAATCACAGTTCGGTCGGCTGTTCGCAGTCGGAGAACTAGCCATATGTGTCATGGGAATGGATCGTCCTGACCCCTTGGACCAGATTTGCAGCTTTGGTGGGCTGTTCGCAGTCGGAGACTACTAGCCATTTTAGTTCAAGGCGAACAGGGAATGGATCATCCTCGACTCCCCCTCATGGGGTTCGTCTACCAGATTTGCAGCTTTGGCGGGCTGTTCGCAGTCGGAGACTACTAGCCATTTTAGTTCAACACGAACATGGGAATGGATCATCCTCAACCCCCCCTCATGGGGTTCGTCTACCAGATTTGCAGCTTTGGTGGGCTGTTCGCAGTCAGAGACTACTAGCCATTTTTGTTCACCTGAACAAGGAATGGATCATCCCCGAGTCACCCCGGTGGGGGTTCATCTGCCAGATTAAAGCGCTCTGATACGGCTTTGCAGTGTGTGTGAGGTACTGCTACCAGTTTTGGCCCGTCCGACCCGGCACTGGTTGATCCTGTGTCATACTTCGCCCTTTTGAACGCCGCTCGCGCAAACAATTCCAACATCTGGAGCTGCTCCGGTGTGTCCAGGACCCGGGAAAAGTCCCAACGGGTATCCTCCCTCCTGACACCAAGTCCGTCGAGGTCTCGCAAATCTGTGTAGAGTGGGCAAGCCACTAGCACGTGCTGCCAGTCTTCGCATTGCGCACCACATTGACATGTGGGCGTTCGGCTTAGACTTTTCTCATACAGAAATGCGTTCAGCGATCCATGGCCAGTCAGCAAGAATCCAGCGTGAAGTCCAAAACCAAGGTCCTTCCGGCTGAAGACGAAGCATGCGTCCGGGATAAACTCATGAGTCGGTCGACCGCACTCATCGTCATCCCACCTGCGTTGCCACTCGCAGCACATACGTTCGTCCAGCATCGCCTTCATCTGACTCAGGTCCAGATTTGCTACATCCAGACCGAACAGCCAATCGCCTTCCTCCAACGGGTGGGAATGCTTCACCTTGTACCTAATTGCCAGTTGCTTGGCAACCAGGTCCAATGGGGGGGCTCCAGCAAGCACCTGCAGTGCCACAGTGGACACTGTACGGCATACCGGCAGGCATCCTAAGAGCATGACTCTCTGGCAAGAGCAGAGGTGCCTCCTGGCAGCCATCGTACTCTTAACCGCGGAATACCACACTGAGGCACCAAATAGCGCACAAGGCACCATGAGTCCAGCATAAACAGTGCGTCTGGATCGGGTACTGAGACCCCAGTCGACCCTCAGAACGCGACTGAGTGCGCCACTGACTCCAGCCAACTTACCGCGTAATCCTGCGATGTGCGGCTGAAAATTAAGCCGCTCGCCGACTGTGATGCCCAGGTATCGGTACTGAGTTACATACTGTAGGAATGCTCCTGCAAACGCTACAGAGGGTGGCCTACAAGCGGCCAATCTCCCTTTTAGTAACATCATTGCCGTCTTGCTGGTCGAAATCGAAACTCCGACTTCAGCTCCCCAAGCTCCCACGACGGACATCAGCTCCTTTACACGACGTTCCAGCTCGGCTCTCGACCTTCCCTCGACGAGGACCAACAGATCGTCTGCATACGCACTGAATACGCACAGGGGCTCCAGACGTTGGAGCAGCACATCCATCATAGTGTTCCAAATAAATGGTCCACTGATGGATCCCTGCGGACATCCTCGGGTGACCTCCACGTCAACCTCTCCGAATCTGCTGGTCATCCTTGCTTTTCTGCCACTGAAGAAGCTTCTCCACAAGCTGGCTTCTTGGCATCCCGCGTCGATCAAGCGGCGCATCACAGCGCTCCACTCGACATTGTCGAAGGCACCCTTGAAATCCACGAAAAGACCCAACACGTATACCGCCTGGCTGGCGGCAACGCTGGCCTTTACATGGTGCCAGGCATCCTCAACACAGCGTCCAGGTCGAAAGCCGAATTGCCATCTATTTCCATCCGGAAGCACCTCTTTCATTCGATTCACCATGATCCCCTCTAGCACCTTGCCAAACACTGGCAGAAGGCAGATGCCCCGATAGGAAGTTGGATCGCTCCTTTCCTTATCGGAGCCCTTGAGGAGCGCCACTACTCTCGGGCATTTCCACTCAAGGGGGAAATATCCCTCTGCCACACAGCGAGATAACAACGCTGTTATGTGCTCGGGGATAGCACGCCATACTGCCTTGCAGATACCACCTGTGATGCCGTCCAATCCGGGAGAGCGCCTGCTCTTCAACCGGGCGACGCATACTCCGATCTCGAAGGCTTCGAGAACCGGTGCAGCTCCGCTTGGAATGGCAATGTCGTCACTCGCTGCCGCAACTGGAAAGAAGTTACGGAGGAGGAGACTCGCGCAGTCGTGCCAGGTTACGACCGGCCTGCCATCCTCGCGAAGGCATCCCAGCTCTGTGGACCGCTTTCGTCCTCGGCAAATCCTGTATGCATGCCCCCATGGGTCATCTCGATGGTCTCCAACGAAGTTTCGCCAATGATCCTCCTTCGTCTTCAGGATGAGCTTCTTAAACTCGCGGACCGCCGTCCGCAGATGAGTTGCCAGAAACTGCGCAGTTTCGTTCCCTCCGCGCCTAGCATCCTGGAGCCTCCGCCTAAGTCTCCTGACTTCATGACGTTTTGTACTCAGTTCAGTGGACCACCACTTCACCTTTCCAGCGGCTCGCGACGTTCTACGACCTAGCACCCTGTCGCACGTAGACTGTACGGCAAGGCGTAGCGCAGACACCGAGGAGTCCAACGGCGACATCCTGATGTGCTCCAACGGAAGGTGCTCCCGAATTTCCTCTACCAGTTCAGAGTCGAACAACCGCCAGTTAGCATTCTTGAGGTTCCAGGACGGCACAGGAGCATATGTGCTCTCAACTGTGTCTGGGGAAGGCGTCACCACAACGGTGATAATGTTGTGGTCGCTCATCTCCCACTCGTCCACACTCCAGTCATACGCGGCCCACGCAGACGCTGCTTCGCTAACGATTGTTACGTCAATATCGCTTTGTCCACGGCGATTATCGAACGTGTACACCTCGCTGAATCTGTTGACAACTCCGGCTCGGCTTGCGAGAATCCAATCCTCTAGCTGCTCACCCCGTCTGTAGTTCAGCTGGCCACGAAAGCTATCGTAGCGTTTACTGAACCACATCGGAGATACAGCGTTCGCGTCTAGGCAGAGGATGACCGGAGTACTGCTCGCCAGTAGCAGTATGGCATCCATGTACTGGAAATATCCTGTCAACTCAGCATGTGCATGGCAGTACAGTGAGGTCAGGTAAATAGAGCCAAATTTACCCGTGACCCTCACGCATACTCCAGCCTCGGTGATTAGCGACTCGACCGGCAGGCAGATGGCATCTGGATCGTCGATGATGACGGCAGGTTCCTTCGGTGCCCTCGAAGATTCGACTACCGAAAATTTTCATCCCGGCTGGGAATCCAATTATTCGGCCATCCAAGTCTGTGTGGGGCTCCTGTAGCAAAGGGGTGGCCGAAATCGCGCATACGCACACCGACATCGATGCACGCAACGCGACCCGACCACAATTGGCTTGGATGAAGCTAAACATGGTTAATGATTAGCCGCAAACCTTGTCCTTACATTGGACAGTAAGCATATGGGCATGAAGTCGAGCTTATTTAACGTGGCGTGTACCCATTAATAGGGTTTACAACCACGGTACTCTAATATGCCACATATGTGACACATAAGTACAGCGGGTCAAAACAATGCGTCAACCAACGCCCTTCAGAGATGCTGCTATTGCAGCATCTCGTCGGTGCCTATTGAATGCCATGCTGCCGGACATGACATTCCCCCTGGGTAAGGAGCGAGGCCCATCTAAAACCTCTGCTGGTCTTTGGGGCAGAGCACCCGGTTGTATAACGCAACTCCACGCTGAGTCAATGACTCTCCCCGCGTTTGGGTATCAAACCACAACCACTACCATCTCCCATCTCCCACAAGGGGGCCAACCACTAGTTGGGCTAGGCCTTGGGCCTCTAGCCCATCCCGTAGTACCGAATCACAGCTTCGGTCGGCTGTTCGCAGTCGGAGACTACTAGCCATATGTGTCCTAGGCAACACGGAATGGATCGTCCTTGACTCCCCCCTCATGGGGTTTTGTCTACCAGATTTGCAGCTTTGGCGGGCTGTTCGCAGTCGGAGACTACTAGCCATTTTAGTTCAACACGAACTGGGAATGGATCATCCTCGACTCCCCCTCATGGGGTTCGTCTACCAGATTTGCAGCTTTGGCGGGCTGTTCGCAGTCGGAGACTACTAGCCATTTTAGTTCAACACGAACTGGGAATGGATCATCCTCGACTCCCCCCTCATGGGGTTCGTCTACCAGATTTGCAGCTTTGGCGGGCTGTTCGCAGTCAGAGACTACTAGCCATTTTAGTTCAACACGAACTGGGAATGGATCATCCTCAACTCCCCCCTCATGGGGTTCGTCTACCAGATTTGCAGCTTTGGCGGGCTGTTCGCAGTCAGAGACTACTAGCCATTTTAGTTCAACACGAACTGGGAATGGATCATCCTCAACTCCCCCTCATGGGGTTCGTCTACCAGATTTGCAGCTTTGGCGGGCTGTTCGGCAGTCAGAGACTACTAGCCATTTTTGTTCACCTGAACAAGGAATGGATCATCCCCGATTCACCCCGGTGGGGTTCATCTGCCAGATTAAAGCGCTCTGATACGGCTTTGCATGGTGTGTGAGGTACTGCTACCAGTTTTGGCCCGTCCGACCCGGCACTGGTTGATCCTGTGTCATACTTCGCCGCCTTTTAAACGCCGCTCGCGCAAACAATTCCAACATCTGGAGCTGCTCCGGTGTGTCCAGGACCCGGGAAAAGTCCCAACGGGTATCCTCCCTCCTGACACCAAGTCCATCGAGGTCTCGCAAATCTGTGTAGAGTGGGCAAGCCACTAGCACGTGCTGCCAGTCTTCGCATTGCGCACCACATTGACATGTGGGCGTTCGGCTTAGACTTTTCTCATACAGAAATGCGTTCAGCGATCCATGGCCAGTCAGCAAGAATCCAGCGTGAAGTCCAAAACCAAGGTCCTTCCGGCTGAAGACGAAGCATGCGTCCGGGATAAACTCATGAGTCGGTCGACCGCACTCATCGTCATCCCACCTGCGTTGCCCTCGCAGCACATACGTTCGTCCAGCATCGCCTTCATCTGACTCAGATCCAGATTTGCTACATCCAGACCGAACAGCCAATCGCCTTCCTCCAACGGGTGGGAATGCTTCACCTTGTACCTAATTGCCAGTTGCTTGGCAACCAGGTCCAATGGGGGGCTCCAGCAAGCACCTGCAGTGCCACAGTGGACACTGTACGGCATACCGGCAGGCATCCTAAGAGCATGACTCTCTGGCAAGAGCAGAGGTGCCTCCTGGCAGCCATCGTACTCTTAACCGCGGAATACCACACTGAGGCACCAAATAGCGCACAAGGCACCATGAGTCCAGCATAAACAGTGCGTCTGGATCGGGTACTGAGACCCCAGTCGACCCTCAGAACGCGACTGAGTGCACCACTGACTCCAGCCAACTTACCGCGTAATCCTGCGATGTGCGGCTGAAAATTAAGCCGCTCGCCGACTGTGATGCCCAGGTATCGGTACTGAGTTACATACTGTAGGAATGCTCCTGCAAACGCTACAGAGGGTGGCCTACAAGCGGCCAATCTCCCTTTTAGCAACATCATTGCCGTCTTGCTGGTCGAAATCGAAACTCCGACTTCAGCTCCCCAAGCTCCCACGACGGACATCAGCTCCTTTACACGACGTTCCAGCTCGGCTCTCGACCTTCCCTCGACGAGGACCAACAGATCGTCTGCATACGCACTGAATACGCACAGGGGCTCCAGACGTTGGAGCAGCACATCCATCATAGTGTTCCAAATAAATGGTCCACTGATGGATCCCTGCGGACATCCTCGGGTGACCTCCACGTCAACCTCTCCGAATCTGCTGGTCATCCTTGCTTTTCTGCCACTGAAGAAGCTTCTCCACAAGCTGGCTTCTTGGCATCCCGCGTCGATCAAGCGGCGCATCACAGCGCTCCACTCGACATTGTCGAAGGCACCCTTGAAATCCACGAAAAGACCCAACACGTATACCGCCTGGCTGGCGGCAACGCTGGCCTTTACATGGTGCCAGGCATCCTCAACACAGCGTCCAGGTCGAAAGCCGAATTGCCATCTATTTCCATCCGGAAGCACCTCTTTCATGCGATTCACCATGATCCCCTCTAGCACCTTGCCAAACACTGGCAGAAGGCAGATGCCCCGATAGGAAGTTGGATCGCTCCTTTCCTTGTCGGAGCCCTTGAGGAGCGCCACTACTCTCGGGCATTTCCACTCAAGGGGGAAATATCCCTCTGCCACACAGCGAGATAACAACGCTGTTATGTGCTCGGGGATAGCACGCCATACTGCCTTGCAGATACCACCTGTGATGCCGTCCAATCCGGGAGAGCGCCTGCTCTTCAACCGGGCGACGCATACTCCGATCTCGAAGGCTTCGAGAACCGGTGCAGCTCCGCTTGGAATGGCAATGTCGTCACTCGCTGCCGCAACTGGAAAGAAGTTACGGAGGAGGAGACTCGCGCAGTCGTGCCAGGTTACGACCGGCCTGCCATCCTCGCGAAGGCATCCCAACTCTGTGGACCGCTTTCGTCCTCGGCAAATCCTGTACGCATGCCCCCATGGGTCATCTCGATGGTCTCCAACGAAGTTCCGCCAATGATCCTCCTTCGTCTTCAGGATGAGCTTCTTAAACTCGCGGACCGCCGTCCGCAGATGAGTTGCCAGAAACTGCGCAGTTTCGTTCCCTCTGCGCCTAGCATCCTGGAGCCTCCGCCTAAGTCTCCTGACTTCATGACGTTTTGTACTCAGTTCAGTGGACCACCACTTCACCTTTCCAGCGGCTCGCGACGTTCTACGACCTAGCACCCTGTCGCACGTAGACTGTACGGCAAGGCGTAGCGCAGACACCGAGGAGTCCAACGGCGACATCCTGATGTGCTCCAACGGAAGGTGCTCCCGAATTTCCTCTACCAGTTCAGAGTCGAACAACCGCCAGTTAGCATTCCTGAGCTTCCAGGACGGCACAGGAGCATATGTGCTCTCAACTGTGTCTGGGGAAGGCGTCACCACAACGGTGATAATGTTGTGGTCGCTCATCTCCCACTCGTCCACACTCCAGTCATACGCGGCCCACGCAGACGCTGCTTCGCTAACGATTGTTACGTCAATATCGCTTTGTCCACGGCGATTATCGAACGTGTACACCTCGCTGAATCTGTTGACAACTCCGGCTCGGCTTGCGAGAATCCAATCCTCTAGCTGCTCACCCCGTCTGTAGTTCAGCTGGCCACGAAAGCTATCGTAGCGTTTACTGAACCACATCGGAGATACAGCGTTCGCGTCTAGGCAGAGGATGACCGGAGTACTGCTCGCCAGTAGCAGTATGGCATCCATGTACTGGAAATATCCTGTCAACTCAGCATGTGCATGGCAGTACAGTGAGGTCAGGTAAATAGAGCCAAATTTACCCGTGACCCTCACGCATACTCCAGCCTCGGTGATTAGCGACTCGACCGGCAGGCAGATGGCATCTGGATCGTCGATGATGACGGCAGAGTTCCTTCGGTGTCCCTCGAAGATTCGACTACCGAAAATTTTCATCCCGGCTGGGAATCCAATTATTCGGCCATCCAAGTCTGTGTGGGGCTCCTGTAGCAACGCAAAGGGGTGGCCGAAATCGCGCATACGCACACCGACATCGATGCACGCAACGCGACCCCGACCACAATTGGCTTGGATGAAGCTAAACATGGTTAATGATTAGCCGCAAACCTTGCCTCCTTCGCAGCGAACATTGGACAGTCCAACGAGAGCATTAAATGCCCCGATGGCCTTCCATTGAAGCGGCAATTCCGGCAGTCCACCGGATTCTCGCATTTCCAGATTTTGTGACCCTTCTGGCCACATCGGAAACATGTCGCTTCTGTTGCTCCACACTGGGCCACCTTGTGGTCGTAGCCTCCGCATCTGTGGCATACGTGGGTCCTTACGATCCAGCGGAACCTGTAGCTGAACCACTGGATGTAGAACCTCTCACGGCCTTCCAGCAAGGACGCAATCGAGTCGTCTACCTCGATGGAGACGTTCACTCTCTTGCCCTCTTGCGCGACCCATGGCTTTGACACCATGTGTACTGCCTTCTTGAAGGACTCTACCGTCATCTGTTTGAAATTGTTTTCATACAGCTGCTGCATGAAGACCTCCGGGGTGAGTTTGGTATCAACCTCCATCACCTTGAGAGAAGGTCTTGCCGCCTTCTTCTGCTGGACATTCAGTCCAACTTCTGCGAACTTTTTGTTCGCTACCACCCGCTGTATTTCGCCGACCGACGGCGTGCGGATGACAGCGCCACCGCTCCTGAGTTCGCGTACCTCATGTACACGTACTCCCAGCGTCGGTGCGACCTCCTTCATCACCCGCTCGGCCACTTGCTTGCTAGACACGTTCGGGTCCCGACTCGTGACCACCGCGGACCACGTCTCAGCTGGCTTGCTGATCCGTGGCGCGGCGACCGGCACTCCGGGGACGGGGACAACGGCAGCAGCTCTGGCGGTGACCGCGGGGAAGGCAGCATTGTACGCAGCAATGTGCGTAGCAACAGGGGTGGTGGGCGGCTGTGCAGCAGGCCTGCTCTCTGCCGCCTCCAATAGTGCATTCCTTAGGGTCAGCGATGTGGCCAACTCCTCCAATCGTCTGATGGCAGACGATAACTGCATCGCAGCCAGCGGCTCCATGCCAACCATGGCATTCCGAATGGCTTGCCCTGAGGCGCCAATCTCTGCGAGAATCGCAGACGAGCCACCGGCGACGATTCGCCACGCTCCGCTACGCGGTATCTCAACCTCAGCTGGTCCAGCGGCTGGACTTTCGACAGCTTCGGGAGTGGCAACGGCGGCAGCCTTGCGCTTGGCTGGCTTCGCGGGCGGGGCGGCGGGGGCGGGCATGGACACGCTGTCCAAGAGCGGCTTCTTCGCGACGGGGGCGACTTGCTCCAACACCGGCGACGAACGTGCCGAGCGAGCCTTCGCCTTGCGGGCCTTCTTCTCGCGCTTTCCGACGACGGCAGTCATCTCTGCGCCCGATTCATCTATGGTGTCACTACCGGTGACTCCCATAGACTCCGCGGCCGACTCTACGCACGACGCAACGCTGCGGGCGCTTCTCAACGGCGCTGGAAGCGCTCATCACGCTGACGGCGCTTCCACTGCGGCTCAACGAACCGTTCATTCCGACGGCTCCGCACAAATAGTTCGTGTCACGAAAAAATTCGAAAAATTTTTCCGTGTCACGCACGAACTATCGGCTCACGCACGAACAATCGGCTCACGCACGAGTCCGATCACGCACGCCGAAAAATGCACTTGGCCCTTTTAGCGAGGGCACACTGTATTTGCACTCTTATCGAGTGTCCACTGTACTAGAGCACGTGCTCACACACACACTCGCACTGTCACTCACACGTACAGGCACAACTGGTAAACAAGTTACCGTTGGTTAGCGCACTAATCCACTTGTTTACTACAAAGTGGGCACTTCACCGTTTCAATCGGTGTTTCTGTTTTGCACTTTTCTCACTGTTTGTTTTGCGTTCGAAATTCGCAATTGATACTACCGCGACACAACCGCACTCAACCACAGTCCAAATACGACTGAGTAGATAGGGACATGAAGTCGAGTTTATTTAACGTGGCGTGTACCCATTAATAGGGTTTACAACCACGGTACTCTAATATGCCACATATGTGACATATAGTACAGCGGGTCAAAACAATGCGTCAACCAACGCCCTTCAGAGATGCTGCTATTGCAGCATCTCGTCGGTGCCTAGTTGAATGCCATGCTGCCGGACATGACATTCCCCCTGGGTAAGGAGCGAGGCCCATCTAAAACCTCTGCTGGTCTTTGGGTACAGCACCCGGTTGTATAACGCAACTCCACGCTGAGTCAATGACTCTCCCCGCGTTTGGGTATCAAACCACAACCACTACGATCTCCCACAAGGGGGCCAACCACTAGTTGGGCTAGCCTTGGGCCACTAGCCCATCCCGTAGTACCGAATCACAGCTTCGGTCGGCTGTTCGCAGTCAGAGACTACTAGCCATATGTGTCCTAGGCAACACGGAATGGATCGTCCTTGACTCCCCGGTCTGGGGTTCGCCAGATTGCAGCTTTGGCGGGCTGTTCGCAGTCAGAGACTACTAGCCATTTTAGTTCAACACGAACGGGAATGGATCATCCTCAACTCCCCCCTCATGGGGTTCGTCTACCAGATTTGCAGCTTTGGCGGGCTGTTCGCAGTCAGAGACTACTAGCCATTTTAGTTCAACACGAACAGGGAATGGATCATCCTCGACTCCCCCTCATGGGGTTCGTCTACCAGATTTGCAGCTTTGGCGGGCTTTGAGTCAGAGACTACTAGCCATTTTTGTTCACCTGAACAAGGAATGGATCATCCCCGAGTCACCCCGGTGGGGGTTCATCTGCCAGATTAAAGCGCTCTGATACGGCTTTGCAGTGTGTGTGAGGTACTGCTACCAGTTTTGGCCCGTCCGACCCGGCACTGGTTGATCCTGTGTCATACTTCGCCGCCTTTTAAACGCCGCTCGCGCAAACAATTCCAACATCTGGAGCTGCTCCGGTGTGTCCAGGACCCGGGAAAAGTCCCAACGGGTATCCTCCCTCCTGACACCAAGTCCATCGAGGTCTCGCAAATCTGTGTAGAGTGGGCAAGCCACTAGCACGTGCTGCCAGTCTTCGCATTGCGCACCACATTGACATGTGGGCGTTCGGCTTAGACTTTTCTCATACAGAAATGCGTTCAGCGATCCATGGCCAGTCAGCAAGAATCCAGCGTGAAGTCCAAAACCAAGGTCCTTCCGGCTGAAGACGAAGCATGCGTCCGGGATAAACTCATGAGTCGGTCGACCGCACTCATCGTCATCCCACCTGCGTTGCCACTCGCAGCACATACGTTCGGCCAGCATCGCCTTCATCTGACTCAGATCCAGATTTGCTACATCCAGACCGAACAGCCAATCGCCTTCCTCCAACGGGTGGGAATGCTTCACCTTGTACCTAATTGCCAGTTGCTTGGCAACCAGGTCCAATGGGGGGGCTCCAGCAAGCACCTGCAGTGCCACAGTGGACACTGTACGGCATACCGGCAGGCATCCTAAGAGCATGACTCTCTGGCAAGAGCAGAGGTGCCTCCTGGCGACCATCGTACTCTTAACCGCGGAATACCACACTGAGGCACCAAATAGCGCACAAGGCACCATGAGTCCAGCATAAACAGTGCGTCTGGATCGGGTACTGAGACCCCAGTCGACCCTCAGAACGCGACTGAGTCCAGCCAACTAACCGACATCACACCACCTAAGTAGGTTTTGTGCCACACTTTCTTAAAATCGCCCATTTATGTTTGAAGGTACCACTCAACATTAAATTTTCATATGTATTTTTATAAATACCATTAAACTTCATAATAATAAATAAATAAATCGACATTGCCGATTATAAATGCAAAAGCCATATGTATTTGAGAGTTGTACTGATATAACATATGACTGACTATGCTTGACATCACACCACCTATGTAGGTTTTGTGCCACACTTTCTTAAAATCGCCCATTTACAGTGGCGGCAATGAATTTGAGACATTTTTTTCAACCTTAAATTCTGATTTCATTCGATTTTTATTTAATGTTAGTGCAAAGTTTTGATGTTAAAATTTATAGCGTTCAATTGGAAATTCTATTGAGATTATGTTCTGTAAATTTCGGGGGCGTATCTTTAACGGTTTTTTTTTTAAAATGGATTTTGATAAAAGGCCCCAAAATCGGACCTGGCAAAATAAAAAAAACACAGTTTCAAAATTTGTAAAACGCATTGTACACCGTAATT